>JACLAT010000084.1:0-215612 GCA_018105865.1 Metaphire vulgaris
CTCTCTCTCGCCATTCGCTGTTCCTCGACTGTCACCTCCTGGGCATTTGTTCTATCTGGCTCTTTGTGTGCGTGCCTCTCTCTCTCTCTCTCTCTCTCGCCATTCGCTGTTTCTCGACTGCCACCTCCTGGGCATTTGTTCTATCTGGCTCTTTGTGTGCCTCCTCTCTCTCTCTCTCTCTCTCTCTCTCTCTCTCTCTCTCTCTCTCTCTCATCGCTCTCTCTCTCCTGGTCTGCAATTCGGCTACGACTGGCAATGCATATTGATCAAAATTTGCCATGATACGGTATCTAAGAGAAGTCAGTCCCAGACATGGACACGGGTTGGATCCACCCATGGGTTGGGTTGGGTTGGGTCCGGGATTTTTATTTTTTGGTGGGTTGGATTGGGTTGCCAGGTTGTTGTATTACATTGTACAAATGTGTACATATTAATACAAATGTGTACATAGTAATGATTTTTTAAAATTACTACATATTTCCCTTAATCTGTTTCGATGCCTTTTCACAGGAGCAACCGCAAAATACAAGTTAAAGGCATCCAGAAATATGAAATTTTCCAAATGGAATGCATTCCATTTAGTCTATGATATGAAGGAGGATTTAAGAAATTTTTATGCGTGGGTTGGGTTGGGTTGGGTCATGTAACCCAGCTGTGTCCGTGGGTTGGGTTGGGTTTGAAAAGTGGTGGGTTGGGTTGGGTTGTAAAAAATGGACCCATGTCCATGTCTGGTCAGTCCTATTGTTTAGAACAGCGGTTCTCAACCTTTATAGTGCCGCGACCCCTTCAATTCAATTCCCTATGATGTGGCGACCCCCAACCGTATAATCACTTTCGTTCGTAATATAAACTGCTAAAAAACAATAATAATAATTCTACAACTATTACAATGTTTGAAGTCATTCTAATTCAATTGTCTGCAATGTCTATCCTCGAATGGCAATTCTAGTTTTTAAAAAAACTTGTAACTACCAATGGGAAAATTTAGTGCAATTATAAGTTTTGCGCATCAAAAAAGAGACAACCTCATATTTTCGAAGGTTTCAGGCGACCCCTGGCAAATCGTCATTCGACCCCCGTCGGGGTCGCGACCCACAGGTTGAGAACCGCTGGTTTAAAGCCTCGATGGAGTAAGCGCATGCAGTGGATTGTTGCCTTGCAGTTGTAAGTGCGGGTTTAAACGACCACTGCGTAGAAGCTTTGGTAACTTTTCCACCTGTGATTGTCCAATGAAGACAACGGGAAACTAACTCGTTCAACTATTCTCGGTTGGCGATAGACACAGGGCCCGATTAAGGTCCGAGTGGGCCGGGGGGGGGGGGCTGAGAAAAAAGGCCGTCGCCTATACTGAAAATCTCTGACAAGCAAAAAAACGGTATCTCATTTCCAAATCGTGCTGATAAGCAAAAAAAGGTTATCTCGAAAATCGGTGGGCCTATCTTCATGATGGGCCGGGGGGCTACAGCCCCCTCAGCCCCCGCCTTAATATGGCCCTGGATACACAATGCTACTAGACCAACGTAAGGCAATAATAATAATAATAATAATAATAATAACAACGATAAAAAGTATAGCAAGCCTGTGTGAAACCATCAAAAAATAATAATGTGTGCTATTTGATCATTTTGATGCTGTGCTTGTCACGAATAAAGATTAATAATAATAATAATAATAATAATAATAATAATAATAATAATAATAATAATAATAATCACCATAATCATAATCATAATCATAATCGTCATTGTCGTCATAATCATCATCATCACCACCATCAATTCTTTCGCAATTCTTTTACAACTGTGAGCGCATGTTTACATATTATGAAATTTTACAGTTAATCCTCAATAAAATGGCGAAATCTTTACCAAGATTATAAAATGCGTTTAAAACCGTATCCAAAGTTATACGTCCTTCGATCTCTTACCTGTACACCTTAGCCCTCACTTTTTGCCACTGAAACGAAGCTCGAATATAATTCGCATATGGGAATGTAATGTCGCGTGTCTTTTACGGCTATCGGCCATTGCATTGTTAAGCTACTAGGGTATGTTTTAAGTGCGCTCCGTTTGCTATTCTACTCAGCAAACGGAGCGCGATTATAAACTCTATTTCTAATTTCTTTCTAGTCTACCCTTGCATGAACTCTCTTCCCGACGATGTCACCACGGCTGATACTCCTGAGCACTTCATCAAGAGCTTTAAAAACGCATCTGTTTGGGTTGGGGTATAGTTGAGATGTTAAAGCGCTTTTGTTGCGGGCCTCAGCCTTGTTACAGCGCTATAGAAATCGTCCAAGAATGAATGAATGAATGAATGAATGAATGAATGAATGAATGAATGAATGAATGCTTGAGATCGTCTGGCAATTAATTCTAGGCAATGGATCATCGTGAAATGTCAAATTTAGCAGGCGGAATTATGACGGTTCAAATGACTACGGCTCTAAATAAATGGCTGAATGGGTGTTTCTCTAGAAACGCCTATAAATAGTTAAGGTCATCAAGGTGTACTGCATGTGGAGAGCCTACGTGCAATGAGCCTAAGGGCGAACGTAGAACGGTGAACAGTGAACGAGTAAAGTAGATATTTTAAATTGCCTTTTACCTTACCGTGCATTTGCAATGACCATCAGCAGGTCGCAAATGCTAACATTTGAACATGCAGGAATACATTATACGGCATATGCTTCTGATGAAGAGGATGATAAGGAAGAATATATTCAAGCGAGCACACATTTTAACACGCAGAGATGTATGTAATCTAGCCGGTCTTTCCCATGGCCAACTGGCTATGCCAGACCATATGTAGCGTTGCCGCGATCTAGCAACTCGGCAAACGTCAGACTGCTCAGCATATTTCTGGTAGGGCCAAAGACAAATCATTATACAAAATGCGGAAACATTATCATCATCATCATCATCATCATCATCGTTGTCGTCATCGTCTATGGCGTCGTCGCCTTCACCACCGCCACAACCGCCACCATAGATGTTGCAAATGCTTTAACGTTTATTTCCCTCCAATAAAAACGCGTTTTTACGTTTTTTATTTTTACGTTTTTTATTTTTTACGTTTTTATTTTATTGTGTTTTCAACGGCTTTTACGATATGGTATTTCCAGTATTCCTAGATCATAGGTCAGACAAGTGGTGAATCGAAATTTTCATATATTAATCAAGGCACTACACAATTTAAATGACGTGAAGTTTAGCGCCAAAACGCGACAATATTGAAAAGTCGAAATACGAACCACGTTGAGTTGAATTGTCTTGTTTTTGTTGTAAATTGTACGAAATTTATACGAAAAGGCCCGCTCTCTCTCCACGCATCTTCCTGGCGATGCCAATATGAGTATGTTCAAAAATATTATCGGTAGTTGCTTAGAATTCCTTAGAATATGAGTTGAAACAAGCTTTGAAGGTGATACGTTTATGTTAAACCTAAGATGATTACATGTTTATTATTATTATTATTATTATTATTGTTATTATTATTATTATTATTATTATTATTATTATTATTAAAAGTTAAGATTTGTGTGATAACTTATCCGATACGTTGTTAATTATTAACTTGAGTCATGTAGCTGGCTTGGAAAAACCATGACTTCAGGCGTTTCTTGAACGTATCGAGTGATGACAAGTTTTGTATCGCAGAAGGTAGGCTATTCCAGGTTTTCGCGGCAGTAACTGGGAAGGTACGATAACCTACCGAGATGAGACGTGTGCGTGGGACGTGTAGCGTCTTAGTAGAGGCTACTCGGTGTCTTCGCACCACTAACCAAGAATGATTGCGTAGTGGACCCTCCTGTGTCCTCTTGTATCAACTTGTACCACCAGTCGACCATCGACTGGTGCTGATGTGCTACTACAATGGCGCTAAATAAGTCTACTACTACTACTACTTGTACTACTTGGAAAGCGCTTACTTGTTTACGAATATAATCGATCAACCTATTCAATTTACAAACACCAAACGGATTAGGGACTCTGTAACGTTATACTTGGCGTCACTCGGCTCGGCCCTCTCCCCACGCACCTTCCTGGCGATGCCAATGTGAGTATATGATCCATCATAGTCTTCAGCGTTGACGATGACAATATGAACGCCCATTTGCTAAATGCTGTCAAATGTGCCATGATGGATCACATTAATTTAGAAGTTGACGTTTCTCTTCAAAGCAAACGGAGCGCAATTAAAAGTAAATGCTCGGAGCTTAATTAAAAATGCAATATTATAATCGATGCTGTTGAAGACAAGCGACAGAGTGGATGCATGCCAATAATTAAAGACCTAATCGAGGTACGTTCGGTGGCTGAAGTAGGGTGCTAAAGCATTCACGTAAGTGACCAAAGTATATTAAAACTAGCATATAGCTTAAACGCATTTTGAAATGTTGGCTGAGATTCGTCAATTTGCTGAGATTTCTTCAACTGATCGAGACAAACTTAGTTAAACTGATTAGTCATGCTCCGCTATCGATTGACGAGAGCGTCATCTCTCCGTCCATGGAAAACTGCTCCTTTTGGGAGTTCTATTCGACGAAACGCTGACATTCAGCGGTCGGTCATATCAGCAATGTAACCCAATCCTTCTACCATCAGCTCCGGCGGATAAGAGAGATCCGTAGCCATCTCCCCAAGTCGACTGTAATTCTACTGGTTCGCGCATGCGTCCTCACTAGTCTTGACTATTGTAACAGCATCCTCCTCCTGAGCCTCCCCGCCAGTCAGCTGAGGCGCTTGCAGATGATATTCAATGCCTCCGCTCGGATATTTCAAACGAAATGGCGCGAACATGTCAACCATCTACTGAAAGATAAGCTCCACTGGTTGCGCATTCCGGATCGAATCACCTTCAAGAGAAGTTGGATCACTTTCCGTGCTCTTAATGATCTAGACTTCCCCGAATACTTATCTGAACTGGTCCACACGACACGCGAACCGAAAGGAGCATTCGACTGCGATCCAGCGACTCCGTCAGGCTGGTCGTCCCTCCACTGCGACTGCCGACTGCGAAAGTCGGGGAAAGATCCGACACCCATGGTAATCCCATGCTCTGGGATTTCGACGAAGACGTTCATCTCGAGCAAATTCAATTGAACGGGAAAATATTTCTCTGTCTTCATCAATGCTTAACAGAATATTGACAAACATAATTCATCTGCATCAGATCGGTTTCGAAGAATACATTGCTTTAATAAACGCATCACAACAAATGAATTTCGTCTTTTATTTGCAGATTGACAACAACGAAGCAAGAAACGTCTTTGGAATAATTCAAACGCGATTTATCTTTTATGCCATTTTATGTCAACTTGTGAATTATTAAGGCAACTTGCCATTTAAGTGTTGAAATAAACATGAATTTGCCCCAAGAGTTTAGTGAGGGCGAAAATGAGGTAAACAAAAGTGAAGATGACCATTCAGATGGAAACGACATATTTATCGAGCCCCAGCTGTGCGAAGAGCAAGAGGACAAAGACACGGAAAGCCATCGACATCGATTGATGCGCTGCCTGAGATCGTTCGCCAACGATGCTTCTATTGTCGGCCTCTATAAGCTTCTCGATAATCCTGCAACACGCAGATCGATGATAGGCAAAGTAGTCTGGGGGTCACTTCTAGTGATCGGTGTGGCAATCATGGTTTATCAGATTCAGGATAGCATATCTCGACTGCTTGTCCTCCTCCAACCTACACTACGACAAGAAGGAGAAAGTGGGATGGCTTTCGAATCGACGACTTCATCGCCAGGCTCAAGGGAACTCAGCTCTGTCAGTCGATTGACCCGGCCAGGTCTGTCACTGACCTAGCTGACAGCTACTCCACAGAGATTACATCCATTCTAGACGACTTGGCCCCAACTGTGGAACTCTCGCTCCGGGTCCGACCCCACGCCCGTTTTACGATGCGGAATGCAGGAGTGCGAGGCGTGAGGCGAGGCGATGCGAGATTGTTCCGGAAGTTCAAGGGAACGGCCGAGGAAGCGAAGTCGTTCACTAGGTGGCGCTCGGCCCTCAAGGCCAGTCGAGGCCTCGTTCGGAGGAAGGGCAGACGTTACTGGCGCGAGGCCCTTGCCTCCGCCAAGGGCGACTCCGCAACGACCTGGAGACACCTAGGCAACGTGCTAGGCAAGGACACCAGTCAACGTAGGCAACCGTCCAGCTTCTCTGCGACGGAATATCATCAGTTTCTGGATAATAAGGTCGCCGAAATAAGGCATAGGACAGCGGGTGTCGGCTCTCCTGAGTTCAGTAGCCATGAGGGCGCCACGATGGAGGCTTTCTCTGCCCCAACGGTTGAAGAAGTAGTAGCCATTGTGAAGAATGCGCCCTGCAAGCAGTGTCAAGCTGACCCTTTGCCGATGTGGCTACTGAAGCTGTCTATCTATACCGTGGCTCCGTTCCTTACGACTCTGATGGCCACCTCTCTCAGAACAGGGGAATTCCCTGGTGTGTGGAAGCAGGCGGTTGTCCACCCACACCTCAAGCGGCCTGGCCTGGATCAAGCGGAACCGGGCAACTTCCGACCGGTATCAAATTTACCGTTTCTCTCAAAACTGGCGGAGAGAATGGTCAATAACCGTCTGGTTACCTACATGAACCATAATGGACTAATGCCTAAGAACCAGTCCGCCTACCGTCGTGGACACTCGACAGAAACGGCCGTTCTGCGGATAGTCAATGACTTGATCGAATCAGTGGCCAGCGGCCGGATGGCTCTCATCTGCCTCCTCGACCTTTCGGCCGCCTTCGACACCGTCGACCACGGGATCCTTGTCGAACGACTGGAGCGTTCCTATGGACTTAAGGAGACGGCCCTTGCGTGGATACGTAACTTCCTGGCTGACAGATCTCAGGCTGTCAGTTGGATGGGGTCGACGTCGGCTCCTGGCCGCGTCGATTGCGGTGTTCCGCAAGGCTCGGTCCTCGGACCGCTACTATTTGTCCTGTACACTGCCGACATTAGCAGGATCATTGAATCATTCGGATTTTCAATGCACGCCTACGCTGACGACGTACAGGCCTATTCATCCTGCCAACCGTCCGACGCCGGTAATCTTCAAACTCGGGCCGAGGCCTGCATTGTGGCTGTTCGGGCCTGGACTGATCGGAACCGACTATCACTGAATCCGGCCAAGACCGAGTTCCTGTGGCTGACCACACCGCGCAGGCAGCACCTCATCCACCGTTCCCAATTCCACGTCGACGGTGCGGTCGTCGCCCCAGTAGACAACTGCGTCTACTTGGGGTTCTTCTCGATGAGACACTTACGTTCGGCGGACATTTGGACAACACCATCCGTTCCTGTTACCATCACCTGCGCCGGATAAGAGAGGTCCGTCGCTACTTGCCTACTTCGACAGCGATAGACTTGGTTCGCGCACTAGTCGTCTCTCGGGTGGATTATTGTAACAGTGTGCTGTTTGGACTACCGGTCGGTCAACTTAATCGATTGCAGTCGGTCCTGAATGTCTCGGCCCGCCTGGTGTTCGGTGCTAGATGGAGCGGCCATGTAACGCCATTCTTAGAGATCGGTTGCACTGGTTGCGGGTCCCTGAGCGTGTGGAGTTCAAGCGCCACTGGCTCACGTTCCGTGCGCTGAATGACCCCCACTGTCCTGCGTATCTGTCGGAACTAATCCGCCGATCGACGACAGTACCACGTCGCTCCCTTCTCCGTTCCGGCGCCAGCAATCATCTCGTCGTCCCCCCTCCGCTCAAGACAGCGGGGCTAGGGGACCGGTCCTTTCGTCGTGGAAACCCGGCGTCGTGGAACCTGCTCCCGATGGCTGTGACAACCGAGACCTCTCCGGATCGGTTCCTACAACATCTCAAGACGCATTTGTTTAATGTTTCGTTCCCTGTACAGCGCCTTTGACTTTAGTCACTTAGCTATGTTACTGCGCTTAAGAAATTGTCAAGATTAATAATAATAATAATAATAATATCCTACTACTTGTCGTATCCAACAAAGGTCGAATATCGCCTACAATACAATCAGTCACTTCCTTTTCCAACGGTCACTGTCTGCTCAGAAACTCTAATGCCAAGAAAGAAAGGAGAAGCATTCGGTAAGATTGGCTCATCGTTTATTCAAGGCAGCTTTCGTACGACATTCTACTTTCATCGAAATAACGCGGAATCGGACTACGTGAGAGTGCGCCAGTCTTCTTATGATGGCCAAAATTACGGGTCCAATGAGAGGTCAATTTTCCCTTTTGTATTTCACCCATCTCGCGGGAAATCAGACTATATTTTCATCCCTCACGAATATGGGTTGGATCATTTCAATTCGTATAACAAGTTCATTGCAATATTTTGAAAAAAGAATTTGTCTTTCATAACACGACAAAGCATTTTGAATCGTGTTCGAGATTAGCACTGTTTTCACGTGTACTTCTTTTGATTTCATTTTACTGGGCTACTGAATCTGTAAAAAATGAATAAAACTTTGGTAGACCGATGTAGGTGTTTCACTTCTGTAGTCTCCTTTTTTGTGTGTCGCGAGAGTAAACAGTTCGAGAGGCACTGGTTGGCTCTTTTAATTTATAAACACCAAGCCTCTTGGTTTCACCCATTTTGATGTTGTGGTTGGTGTCAACCAGTGCAGGATGAACCCATTTCAACACCACTGATCAAACATTGGCATTATGTTAATTAATTCAGTACACTGTAGATCAATTAATTATCATACGCCAATCATTTTATCAAAGATATCATTGGTATACAGTAATCTAAAATATTGGTGAGAGAATTTGTCCAGTATATTTTCTTTAAGTAGTATTGGAGAGGTTGAGTTACATGGGACTGCTGAATTCCTTTTCGAAAGTACTGTAGTAGACCAGATATTGGGTCTGGCCTACTACTGGGGAGCTAGCTGAGACGAAACGTAGTTGTTAATGCCGCTTCAAGCTCAGGAGCAGATCGACCCTCGCCTCAGCCCAGATGTTAAACAGTCTGAGAGCGAGTACTTCAAGTCTGTCTCTGTCCCCTTTACCATCCGCTAGCTTTTATTCAATTCTGCATCACATGATATAATGACACATGCACAAACTACATGAGTGTAACCAATTACATTTGAACACGATATGGTCTGGTCCATCATGTGGTAGATCAGGCCATAGTCATCAGCTCGGACTATGTGGTGAGGACATAGGGATATGTGGATATGGAAAAGTACGATGACAACAGCATTGGTTTTCCCCTGGTTACTTATAACTGATGGACTTTGGTATTCACTACAGTACCTCCCCGTTAAAAAACTTATTCCGCCCTCGGAATACAGTGGCGATTTGATATAATTTGCAAATTATTATGTGTTAAGGGCCCCAAATTATAAAATAAGGGGGGGGGCTCGAAGAAAATGTTAGCATTTCAAAGCAATCGATGATTAGTAATGTTCCATAAATGTTCAATAAGTGTCCATTAAACTATACACTCAATGCACGTGACCGAAGTGTTCTTTAAAATGTTCATTAAACTGTTCATAAAAATAAAATGTTCTATGAAATGTATCTAAGAAATAATATTATTCTCTATCACTAAATTAGAAAAGGCGTTCATTCATGTATCTAGAATACAAAAGTGTAGTTGATATATCAATTTAGTGCTAAATAAATGGTATGCAATGACTTTCTTTTGCGTCACGCACAAGGATTAACCCTACTCAATAATCATGATATGACCAAAACACAGAAAAGATTAAGTTATCAGATTGTACTGATGAACTATCTATAGTAAGGCGATGCGGATTTGACGAAGAACCCTAATGAGTTTGGACGTTGGACCCGTGGGATGCAACTGACGTGGTTTTGAAAATGAAAGTGGAATTTCCCAATTTAATAAAGATACATCCATAATCATGGATCATTTTGGCAATGCTCTCAGAAACGAGTGAGTGCAGAGACTAGTGATTTGTACCCAGTGCTTGATAATTTGCAATGCAGAAAAAATTTGAGGATGATGTGATGATCTGAAATTTGAACGACGTTAATCTACAAGATACACGATTACATGGCTAAACCGATTAAATTTTTGGCGAAAGATTCTGAAATGAATCTCGCTTCCAATCAGTGCACATATTTTCCCGAAAGACTGACGCAAGTACCACGCAGAATTTTGGCAAGTTCTACTGCACTGAAACAGATTAAGAAAATACATTAGCAAAAACCATTAGCAACAACTCATGATAATGAGCGAAAGCATGGAACAACAACTAATGATAATAAGCAACAACAACAAATGATAATAGAGTATCATGATAATGATGATGCATATCTATGATAATAAGCGAATTAAACTGTACTGAAAATGTCGCTAGTTATTTCAAAATACTGATGAACTATTCTGGATCGACCCCAGAAAGATAGTCGTGGAATTCTGCACTCATCAGCATCAGCACAAGAGATTAATCAGCTTAAGGGCAAAGTCGAGGGAAAGTCGAGATAGGGGAAAATGATACTGAGTACAGTAAGAATATTAAGCTGAATTAAAATATAAAATTTTAAAATTAAATGAACTGACGTGATAGAATAGCGTATGAAAATGCGTTTAAAATGAAACTTAGGAGAGAAATAGCAATGAAAAATGTAAATACGTAGCTCTAACGCATGATAATTTGAATCACTCAGCACACAGACATTAAACTTACAATAAAAACTCCATAATTGTGGTTATATAAGATGTGATTAAACAAAAAATAAGCAAGAATATACGTGTATAGCTACGAAATAATGTTGAGTCTCGATGACAAACTGAAAATAAAGCAGTCTCAATTACTTAACAATCCATAATTTCAAATAATTGCACTATCCAAAGAAATCATCTCTCCGACCGAAACTCAGAGCACTAGCGCTACTTAAAGAGTTTCCCGTGTACTATTCTGTCATTACTTAAGACATTATGTGAATACTGACACTACCGTCAAGAGACAAATGATTCATCCAAAATAATGCAAAAACTTGAAATTCAATCTCACTTTCTTCTCACTGATAACAATGACTTTACTTCTCATATAAGTACTCAAACAATCTAGCAAAAACATAGAAAAAAAATTTATAGCAAAACTAAATATACTAAATTAAAGCTGTAAAACGAAGTTTTCCTGTACTTCTAAGATTATTTTTTCTCTCTCTCTTCTCTGTTCTGTTTTTTCGTTAGATTTTCTATTCTGTTCAATTTTTTTTATTTTCCAAATAATGCAACGCCATGGCTATGAAGTGACCCTATAATATATATTTTCGTACTAAATCATCAAAATTACCTTATTAAATCCTGTAAACAATCATAATTGACGAATAGTGATTTTTGTGTTGCCCCGTATTTATATAAAACTACTAACCCCATAACAATTAAGAGAAATGTTAGTTATAATAAAACTCAAAGTTTTAATAAAAATTTTATGAAGCAATGAAGACACTAACTAGTCAAGAATCGATTTTATTGCAAGAACGAGATCTTGGTCAAATAAAGGTTGAAAAAGTTAGCTTTCTCGACGACAACAAGAAAGTTGGGCTATAGGAGCAAAAAGATAGTCTCTAGTTTGCGGAATGAAATGCACCAAACTCACGAACCACAAAATGAGGGGTGCAGCCCTGCGTCGCAAGTGTCAAGATGACCAAATTGCTATGAAGAAATTTTGAAATGATTTAACAATGTCATCAAGGTCGGAGTGAAACTTGAACTTCAACACAGACACTAAGAAGAAATTCAAGACCCTGCGTCGACCCAAATAATCACTGATATATAATCATTATAGGAAGATAAGCCTAAAGACTATGGAACCATAAACTAGACACAACAGCAAAATAATATAAGGTCAATAGATCACGGTTAAGATTAATCATAAGAGAAGATTATAACAGTCAATATCTTCATTGCACACAAATACTACCTAACTACCCTAGGACGCTAGGACGTCTCCCAGGACAGCAAGGAAGCATCTCAGAAGAACTGAGTACGCTAGGTCAAGAAGAATTGATCAGGTTCTCTTTTCCAAAGCGTAGAACAGTACTCTAAACTCTTAATATTATTCCTAAAATAAAAATTCTTACTACAGACTGATTCCACTATTAACCCTTCGAAAACTCTTGAGTACCTTAAAAATAAAATTCTGCAACAGCAATAATCAAAAATTTACTGTACCAAAAACAAAAATTACCATATTCTCGTAATGATCTTATAATTATAATGATGTTATTTTCGACCTGGGCAGAGGCTTCAACTGATGTTCAATAAAATCTGATATATCTTCTCTGATACTGCATCCAAGAGCATTACTAATCAATCCCTTCTTAAGACTACAGTACTCGTGACCATAACCAAAGCTCGCCAACCGCTACGGAGTAAGTGTTTAAAAATACCTGTACGTGTCGACTATAAGTAGGACTGTTTCCCAGGTCACACTCTCAACTCCAGTGGACCCAAATCAGGGTGCCATTAATCTTTTATACTAGCCCTTTTCTAGTGGCTCAAAAAAGTACATCTGATTATCCTGTGCGCACAAATGCGTTGGGGCTCCGTTATTCACCCGGTCACTGATCTCGTATGGCTTCTGTAAAGCTCGTGCAAAAACGTGAAAATAATCCGGCATTTACTTCGAATATAGATATATATTACAGCATGCCCGTAACATTAATCATTACTCCTAATGATATTAAAATCAGCCTAAAAATGAGATGTTATTGAGCAAACATATTTTTAAAATAATTTTTGGAAAGAATTCGATAAATGGCAAGTAATAAGCTCATGCGAAATCCGCTACTCTCAGGACAGCATTTCGAACAAAATTTATCAAATGAAACTTCAGCAACCCAAAATAATGAACCAATATACTTGCAAAGGAAAATACGAGCAATCCAAAATACAAATAAAATAAAGTGATGAAGCGATGAACGAATGAATGAATGATTGAATGAATGAATGCTTCACAGAATGTGACAGCAACTAGAAAAAAATTAGAAAGTTACTGTCATAATGTTTCCAAAGATTTTCTGGATGCTATGCTTCAATGAATTCCTACGGCCCGCGAGGTAGTATGTCCATTGAGAGCATGGCGACGATGATAAGGACGAAGGAAGGCGTATTCAGGAGTGAGTAGCAACGGAGGAATGAATTGACTTTCGAAGACGGTGATGAAGACGATGAGACAGAGGAGATGCGATCTGACGACAGTAGTAGATTAGGCGACGATGAAATGACGTAGAAGCGAAAGAACAGACCTGGTAATGACCTGCTCCTTGGTAACGCCATCAATGATGACGTACAGTCGCGTCTGGAGACACGATGCTATTGTTGAAAGGAGAAGACGGAAGGCGCAGACGACATGGATTCGCCTGAATTACGACAATGCAGGCGAATGATGAACGACGGATGAACTGCGTTGACTGAGACGAGATTTTCCCGTCCGCTGAAGAGAAATTTTCGACTACACAGCGAGCGAAACCTCGGCGCTTTCGGTTTCCAGTAGATAGGGTGGGCGGTGGGAGGTGGAGGTGGGAAGTTGAAGACTCGGCGTTGCTCATCACTTGGCGTTGCTCTGCGTTGCGTTGATTGAACTTGATTCTAATTCTGGCTCTTGTTGACGTTCTCCCCAAGCTGCCTCGCAATGTCCGACGAAAAATTTAAATAGACTACGAAATTTTCGATTTGCGAGAGGCGCAGAGACGGTGGGTTTTTCGCTACCCCGGCAACTCCAGCAAATGTAGTAGACCAGATATGATGGTCTGGCCTACTACCGGGGAACTAACTGAGACGAAACGTAGTTGTTAATGCCGCTTCAAGCTCAGGAGCAGATCGACCCTCGCCTCAGCCCAGATGTTAAACAGTCTGAGAGCGAGTACTTCAAGTCTGTCTCTGTCCCCTTTACCATCCGCTAGCTTTTATTCAATTCTGCATCACATGATATAATGTCACATGCACAAACTACATGAGTGTAACCAATAACATTTGAACACGATATGGTCTGGTCCATCACGTGGTAGATCAGGCCATAGTCATCAGCTCGGACTATGTGGTGAGGACATAGGGATATGTGGATATGGAAAAGTACGATGACAACAGCATTGGTTTTCCCCTGGTTACTTATAACTGATGGACTTTGGTATTCACTACAGTACCGTCTTTCATGGACGATGACGTCACGATTGACGTCTATGTCATGGCACTATGCCAGAAATTATATGTACGATGGTCCCTTTTCTATACACCAACCGTACAATATTCATAAGAATAATAAATTCACAGTATATATATGCACCAATTTATACTCAAATATAACTTTATACATCAATATATGACTTATTTATCACTTTGTGACAGGCAGACAAACAAACAAACAGACAGACAGACAGATAGACAGACAGACAGATAGTCAGACAGATGAGTATCCTTTTGGACAAGTTGGATTTGACCCCGGCTCTTAGGTCACTACAAACACTATTCCTCTTTCTTTAGGTCCAGATTTCATGAAAGCAGCATCAGAATGCTATCCACCCTTTCCCGATCTCGATTTTCAACCGAAGTACAAGAGCATTGCAACAATTTTATCGAACTATACACAGCAACCACCTTTTGAGGCGTTTCTTCAAACGATGGATGACATCTTATTGCAGGTCATTTTATTATTTTGAGGCCTATCGTAAAATAATATTTTAGTTTCAAATTCGTTTGGTAAATTATATTTCTTCTCATTGCTAAATTCAAATTGTTACTCGATTATATCCAACTGGACATTCGAGTAATATCTATTGATGCTCCAAATTTTCTTACATGAAATTGGCTCATCTAATCAATGCACAGTCGTCTTGTTCTTATTTTAGTGTAAATTTGAGAATCAACTTTGTGACCCAACTAAAGCACTTCGTCCAATTAATACTGATTATGGGAAGTGTTTCTCTTTCAATACCGGTAAGTACTTTTTTCGTCATAGAAATACGTTTGCGGGGGCGTCTTGCTCGCACATACTTCTAGGGTTCACTATTGTCTAATGTCTATACACCTCTATCTACCCTTAGGCAAAGAAGTAGAGCGAAATTTCATTCAGCTTGACAGTATTGATCAGTACACTTTTATGATCTATCCAGTGCATTAATTATGTCGATTGCCATTTTCATTTAGAGCAGCTGTGAACAGAGAATGCAAAAAAGTGCGCCAGAAAAAGCTAATTGACAGAAATTCAGATTCCACGAGCATCACTGAAATTTACTGTATGTTGAAAACGCTGTTTTTAACTTAAAATCATATTAATTACTAAATGTTCACAGTTTTAAAACTTAAAATCATACTAATTGCTCAGTGGCATTGTGTGGGTTGTGAGTGCCCGTGGCAAAAGAGGAATAAAACTCCCAGTTCTCCTCAAAATGTCTTGACAAGCAAAAAAACATCATCGAGGTTGTATTTCTACATTTTAATAATACTGTAGAATCCGAGAGAATTTATTTACAATTCTTCTTTGTGAATGCCATGTTTTTCGTTCTGAATTCCATGTGTCGGCCTATTTTATGATTTCTTAGTTCATCGTATTTTTTTTACATTTGACATTTTTGCCCTAATAATTTTGCGCCCGAGGCAAAAGACTCAAGGCCCCTTTGTTTTAAATTAAGAACAGCGTATTCAACATGGTTTAGTTACGTCACATCCTTAGAATAATTTGGTGGACCGTCGACTGGACTTGGACTAGCAGTAAATGCAATATGTATAGTTTAAGTAGCAAGTAATGAGACAGCAACATCAGGAATTGTGTATATAACGTGTTGTACATTATGATAAAAACTTGACTTCTCGAGAAGTCTGGCTATGACGTGAAATATTTAACGTTCACATTGAAGAAAGTGGTACACCCAAAGAGCCTTTTTGTGTACACAAATTGCGCTAGAATTCACTTACGGACAATCGGACATTTGTGATTTCTAAAAAATTTCCGTACACCCGTTAAAAAAATAGATGGAGGCGAGAGATGGTGAGAGTGGAAATAGGGGACAGAGAGAGAAAAGGAAGGAGAGGAGAGCGATAGGGGATGGGTCTGCACCGGTCGCCGTTTTTCCACTGTTGTCTTGCATGTGAACCATAGTTTTGTGTGTCTATAGCTAATATTACTGACGTCCGAAGTTTATTTTACATTACATTATATCAAGATTCAAACATGAGCGCCACGGAAGTAGGTCTAAGCAACAAATGATTCTATGATATAAATTAGCAGTTTTAAACCTGATGTGTTAAAAAAACTTTGCATATGTAAAAGTGCCATCAAGATTCTTATATTAGGCCTATTATCAATATATCTTCGGACTGCAGGCTGTCGGCTGTCAAGCACAATAAATTGTCCGAAATATAACATTTAGCCTAGAGATGTTTGTATTGATTGCGTCGCTGAGTGTAGAAGCAACAGATTATCAGACAACTCAGCCTGGGTCAACCAACGGTCTTCGACTCGTACTCTACTACAATCAACCTGACGCCCTTGTCTCAATGTCCCCAGGAGCGGGTTTTAAAGTAAGAGACAAAATTATCTGATGGGATATTATTTTAATCTGATCAACCCATGTTATCCTCTCGTGCTAGACTTTAACTTCACTATTGCTTTCAGAATAAGAATCTTAAGCGACTTTATAATTAACTTAAGGATGGAACGTAGGCTAATAGAAGACAACGTTTTTAACCGAATGACTTCCATGAACTTTCATCGTCTTCTTTGGTGTTTTGAAAATTATTTCAAACTCGTTATTTTTAGGTCGTCTTGCATGACAGAAACGAACTTCCTTTTGTTTCCTTAATGGGATTTCGAGTTTCGCCAGGAAGAGTTACTTCGGTCCCTTTTACATTTAGAACTGTAAGAAATGATTCTTAACGATTTTCTTAGGTAAATGCAAACTATTTGTAATATTTTACATTCGTATTTTAGTGGTGCCTCAGCGGCAGAAATCTAAGAGCTGTTTCTGTCCAAAGCGTAATCAGTCGAAACAGCTGTGAATTGGTGTTAACTCGGTGGAAGAAAATGCGGCGAGGGAAAGGCTAGCAAACCGCCCTCATTCAGCTTATGCCATGTAGAACTGAAGGTGATGACCCTTCGGTTCTCCGATAGGCCTGCGTCGTAGCTATGGAGTATATTGCAGACTTGGAACCTGGTCACATTTTGAGACTCGGTGACCCGAAAACGAAGTGACTCATTGACCCAATGACCCAGTGAATATTTCAATGTTTACTAATGGCGTCAAGTGAACGTAGTTATCACACCTTAGAGTTTTGCATTACATTTTATACCATTCCATAGAGTAATAATATCAATATGATCAATATCCCTCAGTGATACAGTAAAATCAATTACTTGTACAGTATCTGTGGGCCTAACTAATATCAATCGGACAGTCTATTCAGCCTTTCCGGGATTAATGAACCTGCATGATTAGCACCTGAAGAAAATTTTAATTAATACCGAGTCTATAACCAGGTCATGAAGATGACCCAGTGACCCAGTGACCCGGTTCCAAGTCTGATATAGTGTGCCTACATTGGTATTCTCTTGTTGACCCATAATTATTATTATTATTACTATTATTATTATTATTATTATTATTATTATCTTTGACAATTTATATAGCGCTATGCCCAAGGCGAAGCCTAAGTCGAGAGCACGAGAGACGTCAGATAGTCAGGGCATTCGGGGTCATTCAGTACCCTGTGTGTAATCCAACCGCACTTGTAGACAATGCGCTCAGGAATCCGGAGCCAGTGCAATTTGTCCTTTAGCAACGGGGTCACATGGTCGCTCCATCTGGCACAATAAATCAGTCAGGCGGGCGGGGATATTCTGTACTGCCTGAAGGCGACGGTGCTGACCATCCGGAAGACCGAACAGGATACTGTTACAGTAATCTACCCGCGACAGGATTAGTACGCGCACAAGAAGGATCACGACCTCCGTCGACAGTGAGCGACGAGTCTGTCTTATCCTCTGCAGGTGGTGATAGCAGGTTCGCGTTATGTTGCTTACGTGGCCCGTCAGCGAGAGCGTCTCGTCTATAGAGGCACGCCTATAAGTCTTAATTGAGAGGACGGCGCCACGTCCACTCCCGCAATAGAGAGCGGAGAGTAGCTAAGTAGATGCTTCCTTCTCGGTGAGCAGACCCAGAGTAGCTCTGACTTCCCCGGGTTAACTATTAAGAATTAATTTTTTTAATTAATTAATTTTATCAACGGGTGTAAATTGAAATATGCATCAGGTTCATACATTCAATGATTCATTTTCTCTAGGTGTCACAGCTACCATCGCCATATGGGGATTGCAAAGAAGAACAAAACTACACATTCATGAAATGCAACGATCGATGTTTGACTGAGTTCATGGTTGAAAACTGCCAGTGTGTGCCATTTCAGCTAAAACGTAAAAGTGAGAAATGTCTTCATTCGTATTTGGTTCATTATATATTTTGCAGGAAAGGTTCTAGGTATTATTCATAATTCACACATCAAATATTCAACATGAGAATGATAGCTTTAAAAAGCAGAACTCAAAATAGAAGTAACAATGCATTACAAAGAATTATAACTACTGCATTTGCTGCTTTGCCTGAATGATGAACTCATGTGGATAGCTCCATTTCAATTTATGGCTTCAATCAATGCGGCGACACGTGCCTTACAGTAGCTTATACAGGAGACCTATATCAGTTTCAAATGCACTGAGGCATTCTCGGATAACTCATCAGATGAATAAGCAGATAAAGCTTCTTTTTGTCATGACCAATTTTATCTCACACAATCAAGAATATCATCCGTCAGCGTCGACCGAACGACGCCTCATAACAAAAAGTTGGCTTAACTATGCTCTAAAATCTCCTCAGTATTAAGAACTCTTGGGCTACGGACTTCAAAATTGAAATTTCAAGTCAGACTATGTCCCGATATCTTCATTTCATAACCATAATAATACCTCATCACATTATTGTTAAAGGAAAGTGATCTTGTTGCATGTAAAAACCGTGAGTTCAATGGCTATAGCTCTTAACACTGAATATATTCTCTATAAGACTGGAAGCTCTTGATCTGACACAAAGCTGTCATGCTGCATGATGGCAATGAAATTTCATCATTTCGAATTGGACATGCGGTCCAAATGAAAAATAAAACGTATGACTGCATGAACACGTTCGAAGTTCAGCCATTATACTTTGACGATGAACATTCTCCGAACCTGGCAGTCTTCGACGGAGGAGGAACGTAGGCCTACAGTTGGATTCGTCTTCTGGAACGAAGATGGAGCCGTCGATTGCTCCACACCGGCCTTCGAATGCAAATAATGTCATAAGTCAATTAAATATTGAATCTCATTAAATGAATAATCATTATTAAAATAAACATGTTGTAAAGTAGTTTAAATTTGCTTTTAGGTTCTGATTCTGTCTGTAATATAACTCAAATGGGCAACTGTGTTACGACAATGCCTGTACGCTTTGTATCCTCCGGAGCTTTTTTCAAATGCAAATGTCCTCTTCATTGCAATCAGCGCACATATCCATTTTCCATCACATCAAGTCCTCTATCCCAGTTGTATCTCAATCATTCGGCAAAGAGCCTAGATATCAGAGGACGAAACGTTAAGAGGGAGATCGCCTTTGTTGACATCTTCTCTCAGATGACCTACACCAAAGTGCAAACGACACCAGCCTACGATGCTCTCAATCTATTCAGCGACATTGGGAACGCACTGGGACTGATTCTCGGAGCCTGTGTCATCACCACATTTGAGTTGATTCAACTTCTTGCTGAATTGATTGCTGTGTTTCGTCTCAAACTTCAACAGACGGGGAATGACTATAATTGTTTGAAATTAATCCACTAAAGTGGATTAGAATTGGCTATGTCAACACGTTAGCATTGTTGTATTTGCTTTGGTTGGGTAAAGGTATTGCACTAAGAGACAAATCATTGCTAATGCACTGAACACCGACTTTTACTTAGCGTGTTGTATGACTTTATATCAATTTTATTATATAACATTTACAAATACAAATAGCCTATTACAACTTCGTTGCACTTACTACGTGAGAACGGCAGATCGAAAGAAACATAGATGAAAGTGAAATTATCGACATCCTGAAATAATTCATTAAGAGTAGTCCTATTACAAGTTCATCAATTCCGTAATTAAGATTCAATATATCGCCCCAAAGCCTTGAAAACCTTTTTACCTGTAGCCGAGATACCAATTTTCAGGCATTAATATTATTGCAAGAGCCTGTTTGGTCTCTGGGGGCCATCAACAAGGTCTCTCCTCCAGTTATTAACGTTGTAAATCGTACCGTGAAACGTTTTAGCTGACCTTCAGTACAGAAACAAAACACAGATTACTCACTTTGCATTTTGTCATGTATACGTCGTCCTCTCGGGTTCCCAGACGTTCCACTTTGTGCTGGATTTTCCGCAACAATAAAATGTACTGTTCTGAGGCCCGCAATCAATTAATCAATTAATAAACTTCTATGGCGCCACTATGATAATGCCCAGGGCATCAGCCGATGGCGCACCAGATCCAAATAGAATTAGAGCCAGGTCAATCCGGAAGATCAGTCAGAACAGCGGGGGAGCAATCTAAGAGGGATAAGCCAAGTCAAACAGGTAAGTTTTAAGACCAGATCTAAAAGATGATAAATGTTTAGTTTTACGAAGTGATATTGGTAATGAATTCCAAAGCTTAGGGCCACATACTGAGAAACAACTAGTGCCAATGACAGTGCGAGAATAAGGAACAACAAATGAAAGTCCTGCCGAATACCTAGTTGATTGAATAGTAGGTCGAGGGATTAGTCGCATCTTAAGGTAATAGGGTTCATTATATAATATGGTTTTAAATACCAAAAGACAAATTCTGTAATTAATTCGGTATTTGATAGGAAGCCAATGTAGGGACTGTCTAGCTGGAGTTATAGGTTCAAATCTTGGAGTTTTGGATATTACTCTAAGGAATTTTGTACTCTCTGGAGTTTCTGCATATTTGAATTTGTGATGCCGAAAAGCAGGGAATTGCAATAATCTAGGCGACTAGATACCAATGCATTGGCTAACTGAATAAGAACAGGTTTAGGGAGGAGATGTCTGATGCGATAGATGTCCCGAATATGATAATGAGAAATTTTGCAGACTGAATTTATGTGACTAGTAAAAGAGAGGAAAGAGTCAAATATCACACCAAGGTTGCGAGCAGAAGTACTTCTAGGGACAACAGTGGAATCTCCTAATACTACGGATTTCAGATATATAAATTTAGTCAATTGAGCTGGAGTACCTAATAGCAAGAACTCAGTTTTTGATGAATCCAAAAGAAGCTTATTTGAATCCATCCATGACTGAATATTAGTAAAGACGGTGGATAGAGTCTTAAGGGATGAGTTTGAAGAAGATTGATCAAAAGAAATGAGAATTTGAGTATCATCAGCATAAAGACTACATTTTGTCCCGCAACAGGCGCGTGGGGCCTCTTTTACTTTCAATTCATACAATTATTCTTATTATAAAAAGTTAAGATTTATGTGGTAGCTTATCCGATAGCGGACTGCGTGAACATATTACATTGTTAGTTATCAACTTTAGACATGTAGCTGGCTTGGAAAAACCATGTCTTCAGGCGTTTCTTGAACGTATCGAGTGATGACAAGTTTTGTATAGCAAAAGGTAGGCTATTCCAGATCTTCGCGGCAGTAACTGGGAAGGTACGATCACCAGTGATGTTAATCCTTGTCCTGGTCCTTGTCCTTAAGGACTCCTTAAGGACCAATTTGAAGTCCTTGTCCTCGTCCTTGGGGAGTCAGTCCTCGTCCTTGTCCTCGTCCTTGGAGGTTCGGTCCTCGTCCTTATCCTCGTCCTTGCAGATCGGTCCTTGTCCTGGTCCTTGTAACTTAGTCCTTGAAAAATCCTTATAAGGACCAAATTATTTGTATACCATTTTCAATTGTAATGATAATTATGATAATTATGTTCCAATGTAAGAGTAGTATGTGGATTTATATTTACATACTTGCTTTGAGTTACTCTACATGTGTATTCATCGTTTCCTTTATAATACCCATAGATTTATTATAATACGTGATATTAAAGTCTATGATAATACCAGTTGAGCAGCTGAACTTCCTTTTCCTGTTTGAAAGCGTATGAACCGAGCGGATGCGTTTTAAAAATTTATATTATTCTTTAACTGTATCCTAAAATACAGATAAATATAATAATTAATATCAATCATAATGCAGGAAGAAGGATCACCTTTAGGGTATACACAGCCGCGAGTTGTGAAATTCTCGTTTAAAGACTTCAAGATCGTTGACACTAAATGGATTGCTACTTGTAAGCAGGCCCGCTGAGAGAAATTCCGGGCCCCTGTGCGGAATAAAATTTCTTGACCTTTTTTGCTTGTTAGCCTTTTCGCGCCGGGCCCCCCTTTTACTTGCCGGGCCCCCTTACTTTTCTATGATTATTGATGTTATTCTTAATTGTACACATTCGTCATCGGTCCGGGCCCCTTCCAGACCGCCGGACCCCTATGCAGTTGCCCCTGCCCCCTCTCGGAGGCCCTGCTTGTAAGAAATGTAACAAACGCATCCAAGATAAGATATCAGTCACAAGTGCCTTCACAAAGTAAGTGCTAGGCCTAATACTATTCATATTTTTAATTAAAGCAAACACCCGAAAGTTCAAGGAAAGGTAGACTGAGATGGGCACCCCCGAAAGTCGTACGTAAAAAGCGCTACGTGCATAGAGGCGCTTTACTGCATTTGATTAAAATTCAGGTTTCAACGAATCCCCTTTAACTCTGAATTTATTCTCATACCGGACGCTCCCAAGCACTTTGTGTATTTTTTCGAGCCGCTTGCAACCTTCTAAATATCTCAGCATCTACCCAAGGAAAAGGTGATATCGTATTTCGGTGCAGTCTTTGTATTTGTTAGTTAGTTAGCTATATGGCCTATTGTTTGTATATCTTTTGTGAAAATCTACAATTATATAGGAAGTGTTTACTAAAATTTAAAGGTCGGTCCTTGTCCTTGGTCCTTGTCCTTGGAGGTCAGTCCTTGTGGCCCTTGTGCTTGAGGGGTAGGCCTTGTCCTTGTCCTTGGGGGGTCGGTCCTTGTCCTTGTTCTGGTCCTTGGGGGTTCAGTCCTTGTCCTTATCCTGGTCTTTGGGGGGTCAGTCCTTGTCCTTATCCTGGTTCTTGGGGGTTCAGTCCTTGTTAACATCACTGACGATCACCTACCGAGGTGAGGCGTGTACGTGGGACGTGTATAGCGTCTTAGTAGAGGCGGACCTCAAGCGCTGTCGGGCCTCGAGATCTGCTGTCCGTTGCAGTTCAGCCTTGAGATATGTCGGGCCTATACCGTGGAGACATCGAAAAACCAGTCGCGCCAGTTTGTATTTTATGCCCTCAGGGACTGAGAGCCAATGTAGGTTCATTAGTAATGGTGTAATGTGCTCGTGCTGACTAGTTCAATGGAGAAGGCGTGCGGCGACGTGCAGAACTGTCTGGAGTCGATTGAGGAGGTACTTTGGTGACCGCGCCAGAGTGGGGTTTCCGTAGTCTAGTTATGTGACCACGATGGCGCGAATCAGGGTTTAGAGAGCTGTGATGGAGACGTATCTCCGTATACTGCGTATCATCCGTAGTGCAGCAAAGCAATCCGCAACGGTATGGGACACGTGATGTTTCATCGTAGCAGCGCTGTTAAGATAGATGCCGAGATTAAAATATTGCGCCAACCTCCAAAGTATTTTTCGGACCACGTCTATAACACTGGTCTACGTCAATTTTGCTGACTTGAAGATAACATGTGATCTTTATGCATTTTGGTGTACTGAATCCACAAATCACACCCTCTTCCTCCAGTCACATCCAGTTTTCCCGCCAAATCTGTTTACTAATAAACAGTAATAACGTAGCATTATGTATTGTAATTACTTAGCTTTGTTGAATAGGGAAATAAATAGAGATATGCAAAAAGATATGCTGAATATGCAGTGGCTATAACTATAAATAGTACAGCAGCTTAATGGTCAGTTTTAAACTGCATTCGTCAGCATTTTATGGCTATACGCCTGTATAAGCAGCGTGAAACTGACGGCAGCATTCAGTCGTTCATGAGGCCCACAAGTCGCAGGATTACTAAACAATTTTTCAGAATTATACCAAACTTTTGGCTGAATTTCTAATTGTCACGGGCAAAAAACAACCTAGCCTTCCCGTCATGCTTGGCGGGAAAACAGCCAGTATATATTTATGATTCAATGGTTATTATTGAACCATCTTGTTAAGTTGAACCAATTGATGCGCATAAGTAATTCCTCAATCACCAGGATTATATTCGTAAATGTAAATTTTAATAAAAATTCGTCTTTGCTATCATTTTACTGCAGTCATTCAAGGTGCGTAGAATTTTTAACTTGACGGCGTCCTTAGCGACACGGATAATCACGTAGCACAAACAGGCCCTCCGAGAGGGGGGCAGGGGGGCAACTGCACAGGGGCCCGGCGGTCTGGAGGGGGCCCGGGCCGATGATGAATATGTATAATTAACAATAAAATGAATAATAACACTAAAGAACGGTTAAAAATGTCAGTTCAACAGAGGGGCCCGGCGAGCACAAGGGGGCCCGGGACACAGTGCTAAATAAACGGCAGACGACAAGCAAAAAAAAGGTCGTCAAGAAAAAGAAAAAATTATGACTTGTCGAGGGCCCGTCGGCCATTCTGCACAGGGGCCCGGAATTTCTCTCGGAGGGCCTGAGCACAAACGCCGTACACGAAGAAATTGATCTAAAATAACCGTAGAACATGGGAGGTTAGCGAGTACAATTTCTGAAAGGCCACAGATGAATGATCAAGCACAAACTACCCAATGACTTCGGGTTAAACAGTTTAATTTCAAAGAATTAAAGGACATAATGGTGGTGTCGATAGGGTGTGAGGGCAGCATCGGGTGACACCAATTATAAATCACAAGAGGTGACATCAAAGCGCTTGGTGTCTCAAAATTAAATAGCCTAGGCTAAGCGGTTTCATTTGATATTTGTACGCATGAGTTAGGTACAGGAAGACTCAAAGAGTTACATATTATATTTTCTTCTTTGTGGTGATGGGACTGTGACGCCCAGGGCCGCCGAAAGAAATTCCGGGCCCCGGGACAAAAAAAATTGCGGGCCCTTAAGACAAATTTATCAAGTCTCCGAAAAATCTGACAAGCAAAAAAATATATAGACCAGGGCTGGAGTTAAGGGATTGGCTTCATTTGACACCAAATCGCTGAAAATCATGCCACATACAAGACTAATTAATCAAACTCTGTATGCATTTAGATGCTGCTATATAGCAACATCTAAATAGCTATAATAAATAATTAGCTAAAACAATTCAATATAAATTATTTGGCGTCAGTCTTATTAATTATTACTGTTGTTGTTTGTTTGTATCGATGACATAGGAATACTGAAAAAAATCACTTTGGTTACAATAATTGATTGTAATAATTTCATAGACGCAGCCAATGCGAATGTCAGCGTTGACGAGAGAATCCTGTAAATAGACGCTTTTTCTGTCGTTTCTTTAGAATCGGCTGGAAGCGAAGGAACCCCTCAGATTCACTGCCCTCAGGCTCGGACATTCGCAGTGGCGGCTTCACAAGGGGGCTCGTGCCCCCATATTGACTGCCTGGCCCCACCAGTGACTCCCTGTTGGGACCCTATACTTAATACTACATACCTAACAACAAATGGTTGGTCCCCTTGATTAGAAGTTGCCACCCCAACGGCCCCCCACTTGCCAAATCCTGGAGCCACCACTGGACATTCGTCATGGCTGGTGGGTGGGGTCCGGGCTGCCAGTGAACAGAGGCGGACTTTGCTTTCAGCCAATTCTCAAAAAAATACAAAAAAATCAAGAGGCCCAAAGCCTCATCCTTCTTCTTTTTTTTTTCTTCTTCTTCTCCTTCTCCTTCTTCTTGCTCACCTTCATTTTAAATCTTCTTGTTCTCATACCTTCTTCTTCTTCCTCCTCCTACTCCTTCTCCTCCTCGTCTTCATCTTAATCTTCTTCTTCCTTCTCCTCCTCTCATCTTTCTTCTTATCTTACTCATCCTCTTTGTCTTTCTTTGTCTTCCTCTTCGTCTTTATTCTTCTTTTTACTTCCTCCTCTTCCTCTTCTTCTTCTTCCTCCTCGTCCTTTTATCTTTCCTCTTTCCTCTTCCTGCTCCTCCTTCTCATTTTATTCTTACTTACTTCTGCTCTTAATATTACTCCTCCCTCCTCGGCTTCCTCTTCTTCCTCCTTCTCTTTATCTGTATCCTTCCTTATTTTTTTTCTTTTTTCCAGTTATTCTTTTTTTCTTATTCCCACTTCTCTTCTTCTTCTGTTCTTTTCTTTCTCTCTTCTTCTTCTTCTTCTTCCTCCTCCTCCTCTTCTTTTACTCCTTCCTCTCTTATTCCTCATTCGTCACATTTCCTCTTCTCTTCGATTTATTGTCATACATTGTTATGAAGTATGCATTGACTACTACCACCACCACCACCACCTACTACTACTACTACTACTACTACTACTACTACTACTACTACTGCTACTCCTACTACTACTACTGCTACTACTACTACTACTACTGCTATTAGGCAAGCTACTACTACTACTACTACTACTACTACTACTACTACTACTACTACTACTACTACTGCTATTAGGCACGCTACTACTACTACTGCTACTACTACTACTATTACTATTACTACTCCTACTACTACTACTACTATTATTATTATTAATATTATTATTATTATTATTATTATTTTTATTATTATTATTATTGTTATTATTATTAGGCCAACTATTTTACTACTGCTACTGATACTGCATATGTTACCACTGCAACTGCTACCACCATCATCACCACCGCTACTACAACTACATTGTGTTACTCAATGGCATAATAGGCTAGAAAATGGGGACCTGGAAATAGCTGACACAACCGGCCACAGTTGAGGCATTTCTGATCAAATTGATTAATTATTTAACTGTTGCACTGTTTCGATGGTCTGGGGTCAATTGTTCGCAAGCAAATTGATCGGAACAAATTTTCCGCTCAAAATTCTCTCTCGCTCTCTCTCTCTTCTCTCTCTTTCTCTCTCTCTCTTTCTTTCTCTTTTTGTCTTTCTATCTCTAGCAGGGGTCTACCACTACAAAACAAAACATCAAAAAACGTTTAAGCAATCCAAAAACAGCCTGACAAGCAAAAAAACCTTATCGTCGCCGGATCTGGGCCCCTGAAAACTCCATGGGTCCCGGTACAATGTACCGGCTGCACCCCCTCTCCTCAGGCTTGGTGACACCATGCTTTACCGCAACGGGCACCGCGAACTCCATTGGCCACCTCTGTTTTCGATCATTTCAGTGTATAGACATAAACTTCTAATATTCCTCTTGGCTAGAACCCTCCACTTTATGAGAGAATACCTCAGAGAAGATGAGGTATAGGTATAGGGTTCACCCACTTTTTCATCCACGTCTACGTCAACGTTTCAGTTTGCTGGTAATTTCATTTTTATATGATTTATTTTCAGTCTGTTACTTCTCACGACATAAATGTGAGGAAACTTCAAATATGAAAATATCATAGCGATCAAGTTGTACTAAATAAAGAAGTATCGAGTGTGATGCTTTTCCTTGTGCACTAACAATTTTTGTCTCTTGTGCAATATCACGACACCAATAAAGCTAAATTAGCAACCCTAAAGCGTTACAGAAAATAATTCTGATCCACTGGAGTGGTTTTACTTCACACAATTGAGTCATTCCCCGTCTGTTGAAGATTGAGACGAAACACAGCAATCAATTCAGCAAGAAGTTGAATCAACTCAAATGTGGTGATGACACAGGCTCGAGAATCAGTCCCAGCGCGTTTCCAATGTCGCTGAATAGATTGAGAGCATCGTAGGCTGGTGTCGTTTGCACTTTGGTGTAGGTCATCTGAGAGAAGAAGATGTCAATAAAGGCGATCTCCCTCTTAACGTTTCGTCCTCTGATATCGAGGCTCTTGGCCGAATGATTGAGATACAACTGGGATAGAGGACTCGATGTGATGGAAAATGGATATGTGCGCTGATTGCAATGAAGAGGACATTTGCATTTGAGAACAGCTCCGGAGGATACAAAGCGTACAGGCATTGTCGTAATACATTTCACCATTTGACTTATGTTGCAGACAGAATCAGAACCTAAAAACAAATTTAAATTACTTTACAATATGTTTATTTTAATTGTGATTACTCATTTAGTGAGATTCAAAATTCATTTGATTTATAAACATTATTCACTAGAGTCACATTTATAATTTAGTTTCTATGTTCCTATATAAAGTTAGTTAATCAAAATACATAAAGTCAGATGACAACGTCAGATGCAGTGTCTTATCCAGAATCCAGGCCTTTGACGTGAAAATTGATTTGGCTGGAAGGAAAGAGACACGGTTCAGTGCATTGGGTCAACGAAAAGTACCTTAATATGAGACTGAGAAATTTCACTTACCTTAATTTGAACTGGGTTTTGAGACCACGTAAACGAATTACAATTGCAAATTATAGAGATTTAGAATTGTAGGACGATAGAATTTACGAGGCGGAAAATAATATGAGAACACCAACTGATATCATTTTAGACCTGCGTTGCATCAGATAACAAATTCGTTTAATTTATGAATTATTGCTAAATTTTAATTCCGGTTATGTGCATTTTGGTATTTTAGTCTATGTACATGTAGATACATCTTTTAAGTCGGTCTAGCTTACAATAAGTGATATCTTGTAAGTATATTTGTAGGGTCGTGCAGTCTAATGGTCGTTTTACCAGTGCTAAACATTACTGTACAAATGTAATTTGCAAGGAACTTAAATGCTTTCGCAGGACCATTTCAATGTGCTGATATCTCCACTTTAGGTTCTCCCTTTTGCAGTCTGTCATTCTCACGGAAAATATGTAAAATATAATTTTTTTTATAAAGTATCTTCTATAATAGTTATTGCTATAAAACAAATTTGAATGAAGACATTTCTCACTTTTACGTTTTAGCTGAAATGGTACACACTGGCAGTTTTCAACCATGAACTCAGTCAAACATCGATCGCTGCATTTCATGAATGTGTAGTTTTGTTCTTCTTTGCAATCCCCATATGGCGATGGTAACTGTGACACCTATGCCAAAAGAATCATTTAATATATACCGTACATTTGATGTGTTTTCGATTTAAAAGCAGTGAAGAAATTGACAAATTTTTAATGATCAAATTCTTTTCAACCTCTCAATCACATTGATAATTACTGCTCAATGCAGGTCGTTTCTCGACAAAAGCGTTGACTTAGACCTCGTGGTCGTCTATGAGCCTCAGCCAGATACAGATTGTGACGTATCCACCCCTGGCAACTCTGAACTGCTCGTCGGCAAAGTTTAGGAGTGCTAATAATCACTATGATTGCTGATTCATTGCTAAATGTTCCTAGAACAAACACTGAAATTGGTAAGAGAGCTTTTCTATTTCTGGGCCAAAAATCTGGAACTCTTTCCCTCTGGTTGTCAGATCTTCCAATAAACTGAGCATTTTCAGATCTAGGCTTAAAACACATCTCTTCCAACTAGCATTTCCTCCATAGTCTGTCTTGCTGTTTCCCTCTGACTGATCTCTGGAATGACCTGGTCTATTGCGGATGAATTTGAAGTACCATCGATTGATACCCTTGATTATTAGAAATGGTGCTATAGAAGTGCATAATTATTTATTATTATTATTATTATTATTTTATGAGTATCTTGATTCAAGGATAGAGTGGTCGTATACTTATCTAGCACCACACAATTCTTATAAAAATGCATCTTTAATATAAAACAATGAAATGCAATATTTAATTTAATTCAATTTAATCGTCCAACAGTTTTTTTCTATTATCGGCAACTTAGCAATATTCTATGCTGACAACCTAGTAATCGAGAACAACATTTTACAATTCTCAATCAAAACAAGTTTAAACTTCAATTAAAACAATAAAAAAGGTCCTGTTTCCCAACAGAGAAACAACAATCTTGTCACAACTATTCAACATCATTTTCTATCGCATTTTTTACATCGAACTATAGGCTATGTTAAAACACATTTAATTTTAAATGAAACGGTCGCTCGTTGATCGGAACTTTTTCAGCGGCGACCCCTTCGTCTCTCCACTTTCCGAAGAAGATCATTATGCATTCAGGAATTGTCCTAATTCGAATCCCCGTCCTCGTCCATTGGTCGACTCCTCTGCATGACCTCTTCCTCGTCCTCCGATTCGCTACCGGACATCCAATTGTGACGAAATTAGTATAATAGCTAATATACATGAGCCTGAGATCCCAAAATAAAGTATAAAGGTAGTTTATCTAGTAGTCGCTAGGCGGCGCTGATGGTAGGATAGATGGTTAATAGAAGGAATAAATTAATAATAATACTAATACTAATAATAATAATAAAGATCATTTAGTTATAATAACTGACTAAGAAGTATGTAAAAAGTCTAGGGAGGTTGAGCGTAGAATATTCAGTAGGGGGCGCTAGGCGTAATTGAGTTATAGCCCGATAGTTAGTTGGAGTTTAGCACACATTCCTTAAGGTAGTGTGGGAGCCCTATAAATAGAGGTCCCATAGACGGGCAAAGTGCGGGCAAACCGAGTTTTGACTTGGAGTACCAGATAGAGTGGATGTACCGTACAGGTACTACATTTCCGCTAGGGAAGTGTCAATCCATCGCGTAAGCTGTTCACAAGGGAAAGGGTTGTGCCCCGTCAATAGAGAAGACCGCGGGGCGCTAGGAGATGCCAAGAGCCCGGTAGAAGGTCCAGTAGATCCCTAGGTAGTATCTAGAGAATTGCCCACCGTGAGGATAGTACCAGAGCCGGCCAATATAGAGAGGTAGTACCTGAGATAAGAGATAGAGAGGTAGTACCTGAGATAAGAGATAGCGAGGTAGTACCTGAAAGGAATCGCGGTAGTACATGAGAGGAGAGCGAGGTAGTATCTGAAGTAGAAGATAGCAAGGTAGTACCTGAGAGGAGTTGAGGTAGTACCTGAGATAGGAGAAAAAGGGTAGTGCCTGAGATTGAGGATGTAAGTAAAGTAAAGTAAAATTTCGTGGATTTCTATAGCGCCTTGGAACAGCACAACAGTAGCTGCTTATTCTTAGGCGCTCAGCCTCTCTTAAAATAGCTATAGGGAAGGACGTTCTATCGTCTGACTTATGACCGCATCAGATTCCTATTTTGAGAGCAATGATGAAGCTAAAATCTGACATAAGATGATTACATGGGTTATGTATGGTCCAATAGAGAGATAGAGAGTAGAAATCAGCCATCTAATAGTAAAGCCTTAGCCAAAAAGCTAAGTCGACCACCCACACGCCTTAATTGACAGATCTAATCCTATGTAGCGGCAGGGCGTCAGCCATCCTGGGAAAGTAATACATAAGGCCCGGTTCGCCACACAATCTCCTTTCTATTGCCTTCCAGCAAACAACCAAAACACAAGAGCCATAGTTATATAATATGCTAATTCCTTAAACAGGCACTCATTACATGGGCCATCACAATATGTAGAAACGTGAAAGTATCCAATAGGATATTGGATCACTTGTGTCTTGAGGATCCTTCTCAATGCCCCTCTCTGACAACGAACTTGTTAAAATTTCGCTCTCGGTTGATATGAAAAGCATTATTGAATTTAAGTTCATTGAATTGTAAATCGTTTAAAAGGTGAAAAGCCAGTTCCGGAAGCTTTTCAAATGGGTCATTGTACAACATCGAAAATGGTTAGCGTGTGCCAACAAGACAGCTAAGAACAATTTCTTACAGTTTTAAATGCAAACGGGACCGAAGTCACTCTTCCTGGCGAAACTCGAAATCCCATTAAGGAAACAAAAGGATGTTCGTTTCTGTCATGCAAGACAACCTGAAAGTAATGATTTCCAAATAATTTGCAAAATACAAGAAAAAATGTTGAAAGTTCGCGAAACATAGTCTGATAAAAATGTCTAGATCCACGACTTTCTATCATCTGACTTATGGCCGCATCAGATTCTTATTTTGAAAGCAATGATGAAGCTAAAATCTGACATAAGATGATTACATGGGTTATCAGTTCAATTTAATGTCTCACTAGATATTTTTAATTCCTACTTTAAAGCCCGCTCCAGGGGACATTGAGACAAGAACGTCAGATTGATTGTAGTAGAGGACCAGACGAAGACCGTTGGTTGACCCAGGCTGAGTTGTCTGATAATCTGATGCTTCTACACTCAACGACGCAATCGATACAAACATCACTAAATGTTATATTTCGGACAATAATTTATTTTGATTGATAACCGATAGTCTGCATGCCAGAAGATATATTGATAATGTACTTTTCATTTCACTGAAAACTTACACATCAATAGCTTCTATGACTAGGGAAGGATGTGCACGTGTGCAGCCTACTTACCGGGATTGAAAGAGAAACACAGTCCATAATCAGTATTAATTGGACGGAGTGCTTTAGACGAGTCACAAATTTGGTTCTCAAATTTGCACTAAAATAAGAACAAGAGAACTAGGTACCGATTCGATAAGCCAATTTTAGGCCTATATTAGAAAATGTAGCAATGGAATATCCAGTTGTACATAATCGAGTTGCGATTTGAATTTAGTAATGAAAGTCTGATAAGAAATAGAACCTGCCAACGAGTATTAAACTAAAATACTATTTGCGTGATATATCCCAAAATACTAAAATGACCTGCAATAAGATGTCATTCATCGATTGAAGAAACGCCTCAAATGGCGGTTCTTGTGTATACTTCAATGATAGTTTTTCAAAGGTATCGTAATTTGGTTGAAAATCGAGATCGGGAAAAGGTGGATAGCATTCAGACATTGCTTTCAGGACATCTGCACCTGAAGAAAGAAGAATGATAGTGTTTGTGAAAAACCTGTTATGCTCACATTCGCGATCTACGCCGCCTTCGTCCCTATCTTGATATTAAAACTGTTTCCACTATTGCCACTTCAATAGTTCGGTCTAAGTTAGACTATTGCAACTCACTGTTTCACAATGTTCCAAAAGGCTACCATATGCAAACTCCAATTGATTCGAAATGCTTTAGCTCTTGAAGTAACTAAATTACTGAAATTCTGCCACATTACACCATTACTCAAATCTCTCCACTGGCTGAAAAAGCAGAACGCATTGAAAATTAAAATAATATCGATGACTTATAACTAACTTCATACATCAAACCCAGTCTACCTACGAAATCTGATAATTCCACAACATCATCGATCTACTGGACCTTCCTCTCATGTAACTCTCCTTCGACCTCTGAATCAATCATCTCTCAAAATTTGCAATCGTGGTTTTCCATATGCTGCACCAGAACTTTGGAACTCAATTCCGATTTCCCTCCGCTGTCTACATCAAAGCCAAATAACAAATTATGAGTCACAATACAATTTTCCCCCTTTCTTGCAACATCTCCTCATGTTTTTCCTTCTAAACTCAAATAATTTCTCTTCAAAAATCATTTCTTCCATAGCTGTAATGTAATGTATTGTAACAAAATATGTGTATAGCGCCTCTTCTAAAAAATCACTCAGAAGCGCTCCCACAGCAAATTACTGTATATTGACAAAGAGAGATAAGTTTTAAGTCGTTTCAAAGAGAGGGCCATAGAATTAGGAGTTGGTAAGCCACGCATACTGGCGTCAACAGCATTCCAAAGGATAGGGCCAACTGATTCAAAACCTCGCTTCAGGAACAAGGAGGTTCGTGCTTGGGGCACACTGAGAAGACCATTGGTTGTGGACCGAAGACATGGCCGACCAGGGATATAGCTAAGAGGATGGAGTAGCTCTGAAAGGTAAGATGGAGTGGCACCAAAAAGAGAGAGTGCAACCGCTCTCAACACACGAAACTCAACTCGAGCAGGATAAGGCAGCCAGTGTAGAACAGACATCATATAATCACTAATGTGATCACGTCTTGTGACACCAGCAATCACCCTGGCTGCCGAACGAAGAACCATCTGGAGTTTATTAAGTCACACCGATGGAAGACCAGCAAAAAGTGAACCACAGTAGTCAAGCCTTGAGCAAATAATTGCATGAATCAAAATAGAAGCAGATGGCATGTCTATTGTACGTCGAATCACTCTAAGCTGGCGGAGATGATAGAAGCAACTGCGACAAAGTGAGTTAATATGATCCATAAAGGTTAACTCAGAGTCAAGAATTATACCAAGATCACGGACAGAAGAGGAGAAAGAGAGGCCAGGGAAGGCAGACTGTATAGACAGATAATCAATTTTTGAGAGCTGACCTCGAGTACCAAACAAGGTGAGCTGAGTTTTAGCTGGATTAAGTAAAAGACGATTTGAGTGCATCCATGAATGAAGTAAGTCAGAGGCTTCAACAAATTCACGAGTGATCTGCAGTGCATTAGTGGGGCTGGAATGTGAATAGGCCTGAATATCATCAGCGTACATATGTGTTTTAAAATTATATGGCGCAAACAAGCGTGCACCATCAGCAGTATATGGTATATACATAAGCGGCCCAAGGATCGAACCCTGAGGGACTCCACAAGTGACTGGCACTTCACGGGAGTAGGTAGAACCAAGCGATGCAATCATGCGGCGTTCAGAGAGATAGGATTTTAACCGGGCTAGAGGAACACCAGAGACACCAAATGAGACAGAGAGACGCTGTAGAAGAATATCTTGGTCAACAGTGTCAAAAGCAGCACTGACATCAAATAGGACAGGAAGAGTGACTTCTGACCGATCGATGGCCCTATAGAGATCTGAGAGAAGATGCAAGATTAGCGTTTCAGTCGAGTGTGAAGCACGGAAACCAGACTGGCATTTCGGCAGCAAGTCATTAGCCTCAAGATATGGAAGCAGCTGAAGAGTGACAACCTTCTCAAGGACCTTAGATAAGGAACTGAGGTTTGAGATAGGGCGATAACTTGACATTTCAGACTCATCAAGGCCAGTTTTCTTAAGCCTAGGCTTAACTATTGCCAGTTTCTGCGATGCAGGTAGGCAGCCTTCTTTAAGAGACCTATTGCAGAGCAACGTTAAAAAGGCAAGAAACAGTCAATGTAGTCATGCACAATAAAAGTCGGAATCGGATCGAGCTCACAGGTTATCGTAGGCAATAGATAACGTCTGAAATGTTAAGTTATCGCCCTATCTCAAACCTCAGTTTCTACAACAACAACGACAACTGCTGCCGATCGTAATCCCCTATTCACCTCTATCAACACACCTGATCAGAGAATGGAAACGCGCTATTAGCACACATCCCACTTTCGTTAATTACAGAGTCATAGCCGCATACACCAGACATAAGAACCTAGGCCAATTATTAACTGCCTCTGGAAATAATAGACCCCCTGAAAATAATAGTACTACTAATACAAACACATTTGGATCCAGAAAATGCCAATCAAAAGATTGTAAAACCTGTCCGTATCTTACACCTTCTACAACATTTGCCAGCTCATACACGCGCCGTTCGTACAAGATAAACTCTACTCTAGACTGTAAGAGCTCAAATATAATCTATTTAATCACTTGTAAAAAATGTAAATTCCAATATGTGGGCGAGACAGCTCTCTCACTCAATACCAGACTGATCAACCACAGGTCCACTATCAGAACAAACAGAGATGCGACTCTCGCAAACCACTTTACCCAGAAAGACCATTCTGTCAATGATCTATCCATAATACCAATTGAGCAATTACAAAACGAAAACGATGAACGCAAAAACAAACAGAAACGCCTAACTAGAGAAACATACTGGATTAAGGAACTAATGACCTATACACCATACGGAATCAATTCAATTATTGACTACAGACGCCGTTGAAAAAAGACAAGATGGAAGATTGTGCCCGTGCACAAGTTCTCAGGACTTTTTCATTCACTCATTATTCATTCGCTCATTCATTCATTACATCCATCCATCTATCAATCAATCCATCTATGTTAATCATCCACTCATCCATCCATCCACCCATCCATCCATCCATCCATCCATCCATCCATCCATCCATCCATCCATCCAAGCATCCATCCATCCGTACCATTTATCCATCCATACATTCATACATATATCTATCTATCTATCTTTTTAAGGATATAATTTGAAAGAAGTTTAGTGCCAGCCTTATTACCGTATGCTTTTACTGTCTTTCTTGGTGTTAGAGTTTCTGAGCAGACAGTGACCGTTGGAAAAGGAAGTGACTGATTGTATTGTAGGCGATATTCGACCTTTGTTGGATACGACAAGTAGTAGGATATGCTATCCTGAATCTGATAAACCATGATTGCCACACCGATCACTAGAAGTGACCCCCAGACTGCTTTGCATATCATCGATCTGCGTGTTGCAGGATTATCGAGAAGCTTATAGAGGCCGACAATAGAAGCATCGTTGGCGAACGATCTCAAACAGCGCATCAATCGATGTCGATGGCTTTCCGTGTCTTTGTCCTCTTGCTCTTCGCACAGCTGGAGCTCGATAATTATGTCATTTCCATCTGAATGGTCATCTTCACTTTTGTTTACCCTAGCTTCACTCTCACTAACCTCTTGGGACCAATTCATAATTAATTATTTCAAGTGTTCACTTGCAAATTGGTTAATTGCTTAATAATTGACATTTAAACGATACTGCTTTGGCTGTCTTTTCCCACTTTCTAAAAGCTTTTCTTCGACGTCTTCGATCTACAAATGCGAGATAAAATTTGTGTCTGAGGATTCACTATAGTCTTGGAAGAAAATTAATAATTATTTTAACAGCTGAATTACAATTGCCTATTAGTTAATAATTCAAAATTGATAAATGGCAGTGATATGTTTAAGACGATGTTATGGCTTTTTTCTTGATGGTTACATACAACGCCAATTCACGAATGGATTTTCTAAAACGTTTCTTCTGCGTTGTCGTCAATCTGCAAGTGCAAGACAAAATCTGCTAGTGCAACGCATGCAAGGCAATCGATCTGATAGAGATTAATTATATTAGATAAAATTTATGTTAAGAATTGAATGGGGAGAGTGGAGTGTTTTTCGTTCAATTGAGTTCCTCGTGATGAACGCCTACTTTGAAATCCCAGTGCATCATTTTCACCAAGCATTTGTATAACGCAAATCATCATCGTCATCACCACCTTGGTCATCGTCAGTGTCATCATCACCATCATCATCACCATCATCATCATCATCATCATCACCTTAATTGGTCATCGTCAGTGGCATCATCATCATCATAATCGTCGTCGTCGTCAATCAGGGACGCGCCGGTTAGTAGCCTATTGAACCTCAGTGCATTAAATCTAGCATAATTGATCTTACTAATTTTAGCCCTTTTTGACAGCAATAATTAACTATGCAGGACTAGAGTTTGCGATGCATACTAATACGTTATGAAATGCTAATCTTACATTTACTTTTACAGTTTATGCCCAACAAAGATACGAAATCTTGGCCAAGATTCGTTTTTATGCGCTCGAGGCGTCCTTTATTCGATGAATAATGCAGACTAGTTCTTAAACTTAACTTAGCATGATTTAAAGTGGCTTAGAAGGCATTACTGCCTGTGTGAAAGCCACTAGGGTCACTAACGGGGCTTGATCCCGCTCCGTCAGCCTGACGCTCCAGCACGTAACCCACTCTGCCATCTTCCGGCCCGGATACCTATATGCGAGGACTCTTAGGAGCCACGAGCGAACCTGACAACAGAGCAAAGGGACGTCGATAGAAGCCGATGCACTAAATCGGTGGCGTATAGCGCTCACATCAAGGCGAACCATAGCGAAAGAGAAAAAGGATCGCAATATTGATGCCAGACCTTCACTGGATCAACGTGGAAAGACTTGGATAAGCTTCTTGGCAACGACTAATCCAGCTCTGCACTACAACCTACGCTCCCTGCTGATGAGTAGCAGGGCTAAATTGACGAAAAAATTAGGCAATCCAAAGACCACATCAACTGCTGATCCCGTTCCCTTTAGCTAGTACAGCTCAAGAATCCTGTCAGAATTAGAAGCTCCAACCGCAGCGGAAGTAATGGCAGCTTTAATGTCTTCGCCTAACAATCAGCGTGGCTCCGATCTTCTTACTCAAAGACCGCGTTGAAACACCGGCACCTTTTCTGGCAGTGCTTCTCTCCACCTCACTATCCACCGGTTTGTGTTCCCTGGGTCGCGGTAGCACGCCAATAAGAAGAAGAAGAAGCAGGAAAGGAGAAGAAGAAGCAGGAAATAATAATAATAATAATAATAATAATAATAAGAACAAGAAGAAAAAAGAAGAAAAAGAAGAAGAAGAGGAAGAGAAAGCTGAAGAAGTAAAACTGGATTTCAAGCCGCATACTAATTTAAATGTCGTCTGATCACTTACCTGCGTGCCTTAGCGCTCACCTTCAGCCTCTGAAACGAAGCTCGAATAAAATTCGCACGTGGATCTCTAATGTCGTTTGTCTTTAACAGCCATCGATCGTTTTATGCTATTAGGCTCCGAGTATTGGTTCTTAATTGATCTGCGTTTGCTTTCAAATGGAACTAACTTTATTTTTGAATTCATGTGAACTATCTATCATGGCACATTTGACAGCGTGAAGCAATTAGCGATGGACAATGGATGGCTATGAAACGTAGCATTTTACAGACGCTATTAAGGAGGGTTCAAAGGACTACGGTTCTATATGGCCTAATGGGCGTTTCTGTGGAAACACCTCTGTTTGACAGGCTACAGATACTATACTGCGTTCCGTTCTGACACAAATACCTGTCAGTTGGCAACCATCAAAGTATCACAGTCAACATCGAACTCTATGGCAGAGATGTCCATGTGTCTATTTTTAGAACCCAATCCAACCCAACCCATCAAATCTCCAACCCAACCCAATCCATGCTGATAATAGGTTTACTTGACCCGACCCAACCCAACCCACTGTAATACATTACAGTTTCTTAAACCATGACTTATTTTCTGACCCAACCCAACCCACCATTAATATGGAAAAGTCTAACCCAACCCAATCCAACCCAACCCAAACCAACCCATGGGTTAATCCAACCCATGGACATATCTGCTCTATGGTGTACAGCAGGGGTCTGCAACCTCCGGCCCACGGGCCACATCCGGCCCTCCAGTGAGCTTAATCCGACCCTTCGGCCTCCAAAACCCCAAAATTAATCTTTACTGATTTGTCCAGCAAACCTTCCAATCTGTGATTTACTATTAACCGATAAACGTTTTTAATGTCTTGAAAAGTCTGACAGGTGAAAAAGGTCATCACCAACTTTTCAAGTCTGACAAGCAAAACAGGTCAGAGACAATTTTTCGCACTTTGTCTGTACATTTTTTGAGAACCTTGGAACTTTTTCCAGCAGGAACTTTTTATAAAACTTAAACTTACAAACTCTTTCGGGACCAGTGAAAAAATTATTAAATTACACAGCCCTCAGCCAGAAACTGTCATTGCTGTTTGGCCCTCGTTGTCCAAAAGGTTGCCGACCCCTGGTGTGGCCTACAGTCTATCGTGATTTTATAATTCGTTAAATTTGTCAACAGCTCTGAACATCAAAGTTAACGGAAACCCAGACCAGACGAATGTACGAGCTTTTCAAGACGTCGGCAAAACCGCCATGAGCGACAACAATACGAGGAACGAACAAATGCAATACGTGCAAGGCCGTCGGATGCTCGTTTGCATCTAGCTAGAAGCTAAGAAATGCATTTTCCAGACAACTTTCTATCGACTGATCGACTTTATTTTGTACGCACTAGCAACATTTGTATTTGGGTTCTTTGAGCATTCGACCGTCTAATTGAATCAAGTTCTGGGTCCATTTCAATCAGGTTTTTTTCGGGAATTTGCGTTCAGAGGGATGTCTCAAAATTGCGGGGGTGTTAATGTCCAGTGTTGAGTCTTATACGGCTAGCGCAGAATAAATTATACGCATAAAGACCTTCCGCCGAATTGTCTACATACTTATGATTAACAAATTTACTTTGCGCGATTTAAAGTAGCTTATGAAGCATTACTGCCTGTGTGAAAGCCACTGGGGCGCTAACGGGGCTTGAACCCGCTCTGTCAGCCTATTGCTTCAGCACGTAACCCACTCTACCATCTTCCACCACAATCGATTGGAAATATTTACTCCTTTAGGACGTCTAAATGCTAATTATTAATAATTATTATTAATGAGTTTAGGAATGCTAGTCAAAGCCCTATGTAATGAATGTTCAAGACTGCAAGACGAAAGAAAACGTTGTTTGTCAGTTGCTGAGTCATCAATTATTATAGCTCACGGTTTCAATTGAAACAATTATTAGAAACGTCTAAAAATGTATCAAGCATAACACAAACAGACGCACACATTATGTACACACATATGTGTGCGTCTGTGTGTGTGTGTGTGCAAGAAGAATGACGGATCGACAAAAGCAGAAATCAAACTGGACATAGCAACCAACAGGAAATGATCCAGCAAAAGCATTATGTCCATAGCCACTGACGCTTACGATGAATTATAAATGTATTGATATTTTCATTTCCAGGTTTATGAGCTTAACTTAAAATGTGTTAGGATATGAATATGGCGTCGATGAAATCCTCATTGTTTGACTTAATTGACTTGATCTTTGCACGGAAAAGAAATTGACTTGACAATTTGGCATCACTGGCATCAAATGCATTGGAAATGAATATGACGTGAATTTACAGGTCATCGTCCGATTGAATTAATTGACTTGATCGCTGTCGTCTTTGAAGCGACCGTCACCAACAAATACAGAACACGTTGGTTGAGTCGTAGTTGAACAATGTGCGTCGTTTACCACTGGAATAACTGTCGCTCCATTTCCACTCTCAATCATTGTCCGTTGACTTTCGAACGGATTGAACTGGTGCTTCAATGTCTTGTATTCTCGTTTCTCATCCGCTTTAAAGCGTTTTCTGAAAGATAAGTAGCCTAAATAGTAACTCTGCTTCGGCATCTAACAGGGATCAAATGATAAGACACTTCAGTCATTCGATCACTGCGACTTTATTGGCAGTCATTTGCAGTCAAGCGATTATCAACAAGACCAATGCTTAGCGTGCTTTCTATCAAATATTCGGCTAAATACAGACATCACGAAAACGAGCAGACGAAAACAGACTGCTAGCGGCAGAAATGAGCTGCTTGCGAAAGATCTTAGGATTAGGCAGACTACAAAGAATAAGAAATGGAAACATCAGAAAAAGACTGGATCTGTAAGAGACAATAATAGATAAAACCAAAAGAAGAAGACTTAGATGGTATGGACATGTAAATAGAATGAAAAACAGACTCCCATATAAAGCACTCGACACATACACAGAAGGCAAGAGAGGAAGAGGAGGCCCAGGAAAAAGTGGACGGATATCGCAAAAGAGGACTTTGACAGATACCCGATGAAAAGAGGCAAACGACGGGAAAAGATAAACGGCAAAGTTTCTAGTCTAGCTATTGCCACCAATGAACTGATAGAAAGCAACTATGACGATGATCACAGATGTCAAACTTTTAAAATTCGATAGCAGCAATTATAGGCCATTATGAACTCCATTTATCGACTCAGAAATGTTACACTGCTGATAAATGTGATGTCATCTAAGGTATTTTACCTTTTGAGGAACACTACTCTAAAGCAGATGACGGCCAAGCATATTGACACAGCGAATCCACCAATTGCCACGATCCACAAAACTTGAAAAATTAACAGACGACTATAAACTATTATTTCTCTAGTAATTATTTAGAAGTACTCTAATATTACGTGGCAACGACTGAGTTTCTTTTCGCTGGTTTGTCAACGATTATCATCACGTGACTAGTGGAGCTGGAGCATTTCTCGTTGACCTTTGCTACCGAATAAAAGGCACTCAGCACAGTTTTTTGATAGTATTTTTTAAAGATTCAACGAGTCAATGAAAGATGTTTTACCATCAGCTGTGTAGGCCCCTATGCTATGGCTTGAACAATTGTGATACCACTTAGGCCTAGTGAAATATAAAGAACTCTACTAACCCACCGGTCACGGCAATAAAACAATGGAAAACATAAAATCTAGTAAATTTGGATTTTTGAAGAAGTTCCTTTTGATTTTCAAATACCGGAGAAAGAGGAAGCATAGAGTGGGTTTCTCGCAAGACAATGCCTGTCGTCGGAATTATGATCATGTTGGCAGGTCTATATTCACCAGCATAAATAATCACGGTTAACCACCGATGCTTTAAGGATCTTTAATACTGTGTATTTGTGTTTTTTAGTGCCCTTGGGCTTCTGATGTGTGATCTCGACTCGAATCTAAGGACAGTTTGAAACCTCTTTGACACGATTAATCATACGAAGAATTCCTGTAGAGGAGACTGTGAAATGTTTAGCTGGCATTCAGAGGCAACCATTTAACGTTAATTCTGGTTCAAAGTTGTAAACTGTAAAGTTATCCAATTCTTATATGCCAACAACGGTTGCTTCAGGACAATTACCTTTCTCTGTCAATAGTACAGGATCACTGTCTGTAAATTAATTTCATTTTGTAGATTGTTATATATGTCTCCAGCATTTTCACTGGTGATGCTTCTATCTAAATACTCGTACTCTCGTCCTTCTCTGTACACTAACGTACATTCATACACTAAAATTGCATCAATGCACACATCCATGCACCCTTCCATACCTCAACACATACAACTACCACGCAACCACTCGCAGGATCACCGCAACACCTGCTGGGCCGTCTCCAGGTCGTATTGGATGCAGCGGCGCGGTTGATCTTCCAGGTCCCTTTTCGTGAACATGTAACATCGCTTCTACGAGACTTACACTGGCTATCAATGCCTGAGCGGATTCAGTCTAAGTTGGCAACGCTGGCTTACCGCTGCCTGAATGGTATAGGCCCAGTATACCTATCGACAGTATTAGCTCGAGTCGCATATCAGGCAGGTCGGCGTCGCCTGAGATCTGCTAGAACCGCCTCTCTGGTCGTTCCTTCGACGCGCCTTCGTACTGTAGGCGATCGTGCATTTCCAGTGACTGCTGCAAGGGCATGGAACCGCCTGCCTTCTTCAGTTCAACTCTCCCTAACGCCAGACACCTTGAAGAAGAGACTAAAATCTTGGCTATTTCGCACGAGCTATTGTAATTTGTAATTTGTAATGTGTCCACGCAGTCACTGTATTAGTTGCCAGTCCAACGTTCCCTCTAAGCTGCGCGCGCGCGCGCGCAGCTGTCCCAGAATCCGCGCGCAGCTACTTTCTTCCTAGCGCAGCAGAAAAAGAATAACTAAATAATCAGCCTAGCACAACACAGTTTGATACTCCGAGGCAAAATCCGTTAGAGTTCAAACTTCTGTAAATTGTGATCAAAAATGGAACTTGAATTTAAATGTTTCATTGCATTAATCGCTTCTCGACCAAAGGTAGAGAAGCGATGAATGAGACGATGAACCTTTCTCGACCTTTGAAGGTGAGCAAGTGAAAATTCTCATAGACAGTGTTTTCTTGGCCATAACAATCAATGCTGTCAGTTGTGGATATGAGTAGCTTTTGACACTACGGCGATTCTGAATCAAACTTTGATCTTGGAAAAGCGGAATTAACCAAATTAGCGAAAAAGTATGAACATTTACTGCCTCCAGGAACGTCCCATGTTAAACGGCAATTGCAATACTGTACTTCTTGTTTCGTCCTTTACGTGTCGTCGACACATCGGGCATCCCAATTCCTCCACAATGTTCGGTCGCTTGCTTTGTTCTCCACGTCTTCTATGGATAGACCAATGTGCTCTGGGATATTTTTGATGTTTTGGACCCATTTCAGTCTTGGACTTCCCGGTCTACTTTTCCTATTTTCCCTATTTTCTGGGGTCCATTGCATTGCCTGTCTGGTGATCCGGTCGTCCTCCAGTCCCTTCACATGTCCGTACCACATTAATTAATCTTCTGCGTTTGATTAATTATTATTTCTTGTGGGTCCAATCCTGTTCGCTTCCTTATTTCTTTATTTGTCATTTTCTCTGTCCAGGGTAGGCTACTCTCAGCAGTACCACGGTTAATGATGATGATGATACTGATGATGATGATGATGGTGGTGGTGGTGGTGGTGATGGTGGTGATGATGATGATGATACTTGTATTTACGATACTACCCAGCACTGACAACTACAGTGATACTGATAGTAACCTCCAGATAGCACACAGGTGGCTAACTTTTCCGATGAAAAGCCAAACACTGTAGTAACTATTTCAGCGGGTCATATTTGCAAAACGGAGTGTGGTGAATTGATAATAGCTAATAGAGATAAGCCCGAGATCCAATGATAAAGTATAAAAAGATAGTTTATAAGGTAATCGCTAGGTGGCGCTGATGGCAAGTTAGGTAGTTAAGATAAGGAATAAAATAATAATAATAATAATAATAATAATAATAATAATTAAGGACCTTTAGTTTTAATAACTGACTAAGAAGTAGGTAAAAAGTCTAGGGAGGTTAGGCATAGAATATTCAGTAGGGGACACTAGGCGTCATTGAGTTATAGCCCGATAGATAGTTGCAGTTTAGCACACCTCCTTAAAGATAATATCGAAGTCCTATAAATAGAGGTCCCATAGACGGGCTAAAGGCCGTTACACTGAGTTTTGACTTGGAGTACAGATAGAGTGGATGTACCGTACAGGTACTGCATTTCCGCTAGGGAAGTGTCAATCCACCGCGTAAGCGGTTCCAAAGGGCAGGGTTGTGCCCCGTCAAAAGATAAGACCGCGGTGCTGTAGGAGAGGGAAGGAGGCCGGTAGAAGGTCTGGTAGATCCCTAGGTAGTACCTGAAGAATTGCATACCGTGAGGTAGTACTCGATTCGTGCAATATAGCGAGGTAGTACCTGAAAGATATATTGAGGTAATACACGAGAGGTAGAGAGATAGAGATAGAAAGAAGGAATTAGCCATCTAATAGTAAAACCTTAGTCAGAAGGCTAAGTCGAACACCCACCCTCTTTAATTAAGAAATCTAATCCTATATATAGCGGCCGGGCGTCAGCCGTCCTGGGAAAGTAGTACATAAGGCCCGGTTCGCCACAAGATTCATCATCTGACATCTACATATTGGAAATCTCTCCTAATACGATGTAGGCCTAACTGTATACGAAACTGGTTTAAGGAACTAAAGCAATTAGGACTGGAATACTATAATATAATATAATATAATATAATATAATATAATATAATATAATATAATATAATATAATATAATATAATATAATATAATATAATATAATATAATATAATATAATATAATATAATATAATATAATATAATATAATATAATATAATATAATATAATATAATATAATATAATATAATATAATATAATATAATATAATATAATATAATATAATATAATATAATATAATATAATATAATATAATATAATATAATATAATATAATATAATATAATATAATATAATATAATATAATATAATATAATATAATATAATATAATATAATATAATATAATATAATATAATATAATATAATATAATATAATATAATATAATATAATATAATATAATATAATATAATATAATATAATATAATATAATATAATATAATATAATATAATATAATATAATATAATATAATATAATATAATATAATATAATATAATATAATATAATATAATATAATATAATATAATATAATATAATATAATATAACAAGGTTTAAAGTGGTTCAGTAGGGACTGCCCTGTGTGAGAACTACTGTTAATAGTCAATAGTGCGCTGAAACCTGAGAGAAAAAGACCTCTCTCAATTTCCCTATTTCCGTCTCCTATCTAGATTGGCTTTCATCACTACAACTTAGTTCTGGAAGGGCATTGGCCCGTTGCTCTCAGGGTCAACAATTCTTCTTACGGCAGTCCATGTTTCATTTCGCTGGCCCCAAAGCCCTACCATATGCCTCCTAACTAGGGGTGGGTCGATTAATCGAAATCGAAATCGAAATCGCGATTTTTGAAAAAATCGTAATCGTAATCGACACGATTATTAAATAAATCGAAATAATCGATAATCGTCGAAAAAATAATCGAAATCGCGATTATTTTTCGATTATTCCCGTAAGTGATATTATACAATATTTCTGATTCAAAGAAAGATCAATTTACCGTTGATTATAAGATTTTCATTGAAAATGGATTCAACAGCGTCTAAAGACAGGTAGGCTACCATCTTTCTGGGTTTGACAGCAGCTTTCGATACGGTGTGTCAGGTGGGTTTAATGTACAAACTCTGGCTCAACTTGCCACCCTGGTTCTGTCAACTTGTGGAATTACTCATCTCTGACAGACGGTTCTGAGTTCACCTGGGAGATGTCAGCTCCTGGAGACGTCGACGAAACGGTCTACCATAGGGTCCAGTTCTAGCCCCACGTTATTCAATTTGTAGGCCTATAGGCCTACAAACGACGACAAGGCCTACCTGGTACCATCAGTAGGAAGTTTGGATACGCTGACGATATCGGTCTTGCCACCCAGGCTCGATCCTTTAAGGAGATTGAAGACTTGAAGACCAGGGTTATTTCTAGGATTGTGAATTGGGGTGGGGTGTCGGGAAAATCTGGGGTGTGTTTATTTCTAGGATTGTAGGATTGTGAATTTGGGGTGTCGGGAAAATCTGGGAGTGTCGAAATTTGGAAGTCTCTACCGAAAAAGGCTGACAAGCAAAAAAACGTTATAGAGACTCACAAAAGGTCTGACAAGCAAAAAAGTCATCCGAGGATAAAGTTGTGGGGTCTATTTCTCCATTTGGGGGCAAGCCTCTTCAGAGGCTGAAGGAGGTCCAGGCCAGTTGGAATTTCGAGGCCTCTCCTAGCCTTCCCAACAATTAAAATTTTGACAAGCGAAAAAAGGTAATCACCAATTTTGAGGACCGCAGAATACCTTCCTAGCTTTCCCAAAATCCCAAAATTATCAGCAAGCAAAAAGGTCATCACCAAATTTTGAGGCCCCTTCTAGTAGTAGCTATCTAGCTTTCTAGCTCTCCCAGAATTCTAGACAAGGGAAACAAAGGAGGCCCCAAAATGATGGAGGCCCGGGCCGAATGGCCATCCTAGCCCCCCTCTGAATGGGCCTGTTTGGGGGTGTTCAGGGCTAATCACTCCTCTCCTTAGAGATCGACTCCACTGGATCCGTGTTCCACAGCGCATTGTCTACAAGCGCTGTTGGCTTACGTTTCGGGCTTTACACGATCCACTCTGTCCTGATTATCTAACTGTGCTTGTACGAAGATCGACTGTGATCGAGAGGAGATCGGTTCTTAGGTCCAGTCGGAGAGTGCAGTTGTTGGTCCCTCCCCCGTCCAAGACCCCTAAGTTTGGGGAAAGATCATTCGCGCGGGGGAATCCCGCCCTGTGGAACTCTCTTCCAGACAATGTGACTGGAGCAGTCTCAGCTGGACTTTTCATTAGAAATTTGAAGACACATTTATTTAATATTGGATATGAACTGTGTTAAGCGCTCTTGTTGTAGGCCTTAAGCCTTGTCTACTGCGCTATATAAATTGTCAATAAATAAATAAATAAATAAATATGCATTCTGTATGCATATCATTGTCACATCACCAAATTTTAGGGGGTGTCGACCTCAAATTGGGCGTGTTGGGGGTGTTAGGGGTGTAGAAATATCCCTGTTGAAGACCAACTGAACATCGATACACAGAGGATTGCCGAATACTGTAAAATATGGCGGGAAAGCCAATTTCTAAAGGTACTGTGAAATAATCGAAATCGAAATCGCGATTATTTAAAAAACCGTAATCGTAATCGAAATCGTAATCGTGCAAAATAATCGAAAATAATCGTAATCGTAATCGGAAAAAATAATCGTAATCGACCCAGCTCTACTCCTAACCCACTTAAAAGCACGTTATTGTATAGGTAAAGGTAGGCGAAATACTAGAATATCTGAATCCCAGATCGAGAACAAGAAGTCACAAGCGTCTGGGTCTTGTATCTAATCTATTTGATCTTAAACTTCTATGGCGCCATTTCATAATGCACAGGATCACGATAGATAGCCGATGGCACACCGAACCAAAATCATTAAAGATCTAGCCTATGATTTCATTTCGTCTAGGTGGGCGTGGTCTTATCAATGCAGCTCAGAGAGAGAGAGAGAGAGAGAGAGAGAGAGAGAGAGAGAGAGAGAAAGAAAGAGACAGACAGACATACAGACAGACAGACATACAGACAGACAGACAGGCAGAGAGGTAAGACAGCGGCGGTTGCTATGGGCAGCACGCTTTATTTGTTTGGCTTAGCACCGAGATAAAATCTATGGAGATCGCTTGCAGCGCAGAAAAGCAGGCTAACGCGACGCCATCTTGTCACTCCCATTATCATAGACAATAATGTTGAATTGATGCCAAGTTGACCGGTAATTTTAATTTAAAATTTGAATTAAATTAAATTTTAAAATTAAGAATCTTAAAATTTTCCTTTTAAATTTTAAATTTAAATTTAGCATTTTAAATTTTTTAAATTATTTAGATTATTTATTCAATTATTTAATTTATTTGATTTAATTACTTAAAATATTTAGCATTATTTTCCAAAATTTTAAATGTTAAATTTAAATTTGTATTTTAAAATTAAAAATTTTAATTTTAAATTAAATTCAAGTAAATTAGGAGTGTCCATTAATTATGTCAACAAGTTTTTGGCAATTTTTGACCCCTACCCCTTGTCAACAACTGTCAACTTTCAGTTTCCCTCCCATAATTATGTCAAAAACTTTTACCCTTCTCCAAGATCAATGACAGGTCCCAATAACAAGATAATTATTATTGTTTGCGGTGATGCCCATTTTTTTCTTTTTTGCTCATCGAGAATCAAAATGTGGCGGTGATGACCTTTTTTGCCATGCTTTTTCCGTTGTAATTGTAATAGGTAGTATTCCATGAAATTTCCTAGTTTTTGATTATTTGTAGTAAGTGAAATTGTTGACGTCAACTTCTCTTGACCCCCTGTCAACAACTGTCAAACTTTTTCAAACCTCCTCCTCCTAAATTGTTGAAGTAATTAATGGACAGACCCTTAGATTAAATTTAAATTTTAAGACCTTGTTATTATTATTATTATTATTATTATTATTATTATTATTATTCTTATTAGTAGTAGTAGTAGTAGTAGTAGTAGTAGTAGTAGTAGTAGTAGTAGTAGTAGTAGTAGTATTGTACTTATTATTGTTGTTATTATAATTAATTTCACTGGAGGTTTTGAGGCTTAGGCAATATCTTGTATCTAATCTATTTGATCTTAAAATTCTATGGCGCCATTTCATTTGCACAAATTTCATTTGATGAGTTTTCATCAGTTTGAAATTTTGCATTGAAACTCTGACCCCAAAAAAATTAATTTTGTTCCAGCCAAGTCAATTCCCCACCCCACCCCCAAAGCCTGTTAAATGAAGTTATTTTCTGAACAGGACTGATCCCTAAGTTTGTATACGCTCAGAATAGGAATAGCAATATGGCGGAGTTCTGACTTCATAGTCGCCCGCTGCCGGCCTCTGGCAAACGCACACCATAGATTTGATCTAGCTGTGGCTTAGCCTCTGACGTCTGCCCTCACAGCCTGTCGTCAATGCTTCCCATGACCCATATTTTAAGACAGAGGCTGAGTTTGAAGGTTGTAGGACTGACATCAATTGGTAAAAAATTTTTGACTTATAATTAAATAAGCATAGTCATATGTAACTCTTTATTAGATTGCATCAATCGCATCTACACTAATGCATATATAATAATTAATATATTATAAATCTAATATTAGGCGTACTTGGAGTTTGCCTAGAGACGATGGGCGTTATATCGACCAAGCGCTCGCAGATTGCCAACGACACCGACGAAGTCTTGGAGGTGAAGGTGGAACACAACGGAAATTCGTCCGTTCACCTGGTGCCCGCCCACAACTACGTCTCAGTTACCACCGCCAGTCACGCGTTCCCAAACTATTTCCACGGCTGCGTGATGGTCAAACTGCACGTTCCCTCTGCAGTTGCGGCCGGCCAATGGCATTGGATCAAGCGCATCATTGTTTCGGGTAGCAGCGTTTTGATTCGGAAAGGAGAAAAAGGATATGCCATCTACCAGACAGAGCGCGGAGAAATATGGAAAATTGACGAAGGCGACATTATAAACAAGTTGGTGCTATGTTTCTGCTCTTATATGCTAACTGATTAATGCAGTGCTTCCCGACATGTGTGCCGCGGCACGCAACTGTGCCGCAGCAACGGTAGAACTGTGCCGTGGCAAAATATTGAAAAATAGTAAAGTAACAATTGTGCACCCTCTAAAGCCGACCTGTGGCCTCTACGCGGTGGAGGGGATAAACATCTGAGTAGGGGATTGCTCGTCAGGGCTATACCATCAGTGATGAAGGCTTCGGCCGAAGTATCACCTTGGGCGCTACGCGAGGTGGGAAAGCCTGACGAGAACCCAGAAACGGTGGCTAACACAGGCGGTCCCTCACTGGGCAGCAACAGTGAGGATAGTGAAGGTGGTGCAGTATTGACTTGAATCAAGAAAACAGCAGCTTCACACAAAGGCAAGAGCAAAGTACGAGTATTACTTGGAACTGGTCTGTCACAGCGAGATAGAAAGCTTGGTACCTACCATCCTACATTACCGAAAGCAACATGGATGAGAGTTTTGCGATCTACCCTCGTAGCGAGGATGGCTGAAGACAAGACAAGACAACAATTATTGTGCTGCAGTATTTGGTAATTATAAGTTGAATTATACAGTATCTCTCCAATGAAGTTAAGCTTGCAGTATAGTAATACAGATCGCAAAGAAACATGTACTTTTGAAGAACGGTAGCCACTATTCTACTGTATACTAGACTAGAGTAGGCCTACTAGTAGGCCTATAGAATGAATCAATTAAAAGTGAATGAAAATTGTGCAAATGAAATGTGTGCATTTCTCGGCTGCCTTGTGCCGTTGACTATGTTTTTGGATAGTGTGCCGTGGCTGCAAAAAGTTTTGGAAACACTGAATTAGTTCAGTTAAGTTTGGTTAATTCGTAGATTGAGATTGCAGGATATCTGATTATTAAGATTGTCTGCTTAGATAAAAACATAATTCGATGACGTAGCCTATATTTTACTTATAATTTCAGTAAGTCAGCCTAATTGACCAAAATCTGTGCATAATAATTATATCTATAATTCTGATATCACGCACGCCTAGTGAAATATAAAGAAATGTATGAGCCGACAAGTCATGACAATAAAGGAATGGAAGGTAATAAGATATACAATTAGAAAGTTTGGATCCTTGAAGTTCTTCTTTTAATTTGATCTTCAAATACCAGAGAGAGAGAGAGAGAGAGAGAGAGAGAGAGAGAGAGAGAGAGGAGAGAGAGGCAGTATAAAGTGGGCATTTGTTCCTGGACAAATATGTCTGTCGACGGAAGGAGCATGAACATTTTGGCACTTCCACCAACATGCAAGAATAGGCTGATGCTTTAGTACTGTGTATATTTGTATTTTTAGTTGTCTTGGCTATTGATGTGTGATCACGTGACGAATCGAAGAACAGAGTGAAACCTTTTTGACGCATTACAAAGAAATCTTGTACAAGAGACTGTGGTAGTGCTATGCTTACAGTAGCTGCATTTAGAAGCAACTATTTAACGTTAATTCCAGTTCGAAGTTGGCAAGTTCTCCAATTCTAATGAGCAAAATAACGCTTGATTTCATGGTAGCTTTTTCTGTCCTTTGTCAGCAGTGCATGACTGTCGGACGTCCAGCGGCGGTTCAAAGAATTCTTGGTGGGGGGGATGCAATGAATTTCTAGGAAGTTGGCGGAAGGGGGACGCAATGAATTTTTTTCTAGGGAGATGGCGCGACTTGTATAGGACACGGTCGCGTTAAACCGTGCGCAATAAATCCTGAAAAAGCTTGACAAGCAAAGAAAACGCGCCATTATAACAGAGTTTTCCAGTTTTACCGACTAAAGCCTGTTCGAAAAGTCAGACAAGAAAAGAAAAAAAACGTCATTAGCAGTTTTCCTGACTAAATCCAGCCAAAAAGGCTGACAGACAAAAAAAGGCTGGTGAAGGGATGCATCCTCAACGTGGAACCGCCCCTGTGTACGTCCATAAATCTAATAATTTTGTGGCTTTTATATATGCAGCATGCAACTGACACTTTCACTGGTGAATCTTACCGATGCTTCCGTTTAAGTGATCCGAAACATTTGATTGTCTATCTTTATTTTCTGCTAAGATTTGCCGGTCACTCACTTGCAGAACCTTCTAATCTCCAAAGCGCTGGAACTCACAATAAGACCGCAAGAAGGCCAAATGTTTTAGGCAAGGACAGAATCCAGATAACTCTTCACAAACGGCTTTGTATTCTTTTCCAATATATTATATGAGCTGTAAAGCAATCATCACATATATTTTCTCATAAGATTTAGAATTCTATCTTCTTTCTCACTCACTCACTCACTCACTCACTCACTCTCTCACTCACTCACTCACTCACTCACTCACTCACTCACTCACTCACTCACTCACTCACTAACTCACTCAATCACTCACTCAATCACTCACTCATCACTCAATCACTCAATCACTCAATCACTCAATCACTCAATCACTCACTCAATCACTCACTCAATCAATCTCACTTATCTAGGCTACAGGACCTTGAGCTTTTTATATTATAAATTTTTATACTTTATGAACAGGTAGATATGCATGGTCCATATCGCTGACATATACACACTGTATGCCTATTACCGTAAAATTAGTCGAAAAGTGGAGACCTTACCCTCATACCTCTTTCAATCTCTAAACTAGCCTCTCAAAAAGGAGAGTCTCGACCCTAGCATCCTAATAGATGTTTGCGCCTATACATATGCAAACATCTGAAATGTATATTTGCTTTGCTTGGGGACATATTGTGTGCATAATACTGCATATTGCCAAGTGAGTGATAAGCTCTTCAGAAGAGCAACAAGTATTTTAAAGGTATTTCAAACCAAACTTATACCCACCAGACGTCAAATGCTCACAGATGAGCAAGCCATTAAACTTTGTTGCATTTGTATTGCCTTGTAACATCTTTCTCTTTCAGTCGTACAGTCATCTCCGGCTTTGTGTGACATGATAGACTATGATATGCCATCCTTGTCTCAAGTTGTCTGTCCTCGACCGCATTTCTCAGTTGTTTGATGTTCATGTTCATTGCTTACATAATGTTATCCATACATCTTGCCTTCTCTCTGCCTCTTATTCTCCCCCTTCGGGCCCTTCCCAACAGCTGCTGGCATCAATGATTTCTCCAGCGAATCGTGTCTTCTCATAATACTGTATGTCCAAAAACCTCCAGTTTTTGCTTTAGAATCAGTCCTTCCAAGTGACACATATTTCATCGTTAAATAGAAAACGTGGAAATCTAATATTTTGATCTGCTTACCTGACTTTGCATAATAACAATAATGACGATGATGAAGGTGATGATGATTATGATGATAAAGCATTACTTCGAGGTGATTTAGCAGAAATCAGCCCCTGTGAAGGCCACTATAATTAGTCTCAACATTTAATAACTCAGTTAAACTAGATAACTTTGTTGTTTCAACTGTTACTGTTTGTGCAATTTTGCTTAATATAGGCCTACCCCCAACCATCGCATTAAAAAGTTTTTTCCTTGGTTCCGCCCTATTCGTGAATAAGTTAGGCTACTATTGTCACATCCTGTGCGTTACAGTGTGCTCATGCAATGAAGAGCGACTGTTGTGCCTAGTTTGAGGATGACTGCTTTGTCCTAAGGCAGGCCCCGATTGGTGCTTGCGTCAAATAAGGTGAGCGATTTGGCTTCATGTTGTATTCCTCACAAACAATTCAATTAGGAATTAACAGCTTACTTAAAGCCGCTACGCAGTTGCAGAGAGATGAGAGACCGTGACCATATATAGGAGAATGGCAAGAACCTTTGGGCTACCAGTTTACCCGAGACTACCTCCATATTGGTCGTCGCAATCGCCAGGTGCGATTTAAATTGCAAAGCCTAGCAGCACATTGTAATTTATTACAAAAGCTTTTAATTCAGTAGAGCTGTTGACTTGGTAACCAACAAGACGAAACGCTTGGTGAATGAAATAGCAACAATAACGGAAATTACAGCTTGTTATCTCCGATCACGTCATCGCCTGAATGAGTCTTAGAAGAGGACTTGACATCAACATATTTCGAAAGTCGGTTTTAATAACTGAATTGATCGAAGAAGACAACGTGATGAATATCTAATAAATGACACTCCTAAGTGCATCTAATTCATATCGGACTGTGGCGAACCGGGCCTATCGAGGTTCCTACGCCTCCTAAACTCCAGATGGCTCCGCCCGGTTCGGCGCACACGGGGTCTGACTCACTCTAAGGCACGTGGTCGTTCGTCTTAGCTTTTTGGCTAAGATCTCAGGCTCTCTTACTACCACCTGTCACTACGCGCACTTTACCTGCACTCCGTTCCTATATTCCACACTTAATCCCTCTCTCAATGTATCCTCTTTCCTCTTCCTTAACTCTCCGTGCACCTTACTCCTCTCCGTGCACCTTGCCTCTCCCGTGCACCTTACTCTCTCCGCACCTATCGCGCCTCCCTACGCTTAGTGCCTCGCACCGCTCTACGCTCAGTGCCTCTATCGCACCGCCTTACTCTCAGTGCCTTGCACCGCACCGCCTTACTCTCAGTGCCTTGCACCGCACCTCTCGCAATGCACCTTCGCACTGCACCTGTCGCACCGCCTTACGCTCAGTGCCTCTACCGCACCAACGCACCGCCTCACGCTCAGTGCCTCGCGCCGCCCTACGGCTCAGTGCCTCTCACGCACCGATCGCACCGCCCTATGGCTCAGTGCCTCGCGCCGCCCTACGGCTCAGTGTCTCTCACCGCACCTACGCACCGCCCTACGCCTCAAGCACCGCAACTATAGTGCCTCCACTCAGGTGCTCCGACCTCAGAGTGTTCTAATCTCAGGGTGCTCCAATCTCAAGGGTGCTCCGACTAAAGGTGCTCGACTAAAGGTGCTCGGGTGCCCTACTTTCAATTTAGATATATACGCACCTTCCTTTCTTCCACACGCCGCCTCGGCAATCGGTCCTGATCTGTGGCAGAACCGGCTATTTATACGATTTCTGCCGCATGCACTCATCCTGCTAGCTCACACTCATCACCGCTCTCTAATTGCTGCGCGCCATTCACTAATCGTCTGCCACTCAGCCTGTCTTTCCTTTATGCAATCTATTATTATTATATTGGGCCTGACTACCTATGCGGGCGGCTATCTGTCAAAGGATTAAGCTCATGAATTATTAATGACTCACTTGCGTCTATTGCTACTAAGGGTTCTACGCTATTATCTAAATTCGCTACACCACCCCGGACTTTTTGCAGGGATGGACCCCATTCCTCATTTAATTAAAAATCGTGTGTGGGGATCCTATGTGAGTACAATTATGCATTTCAACATAATCAGAGCGTTTTACAGTAAAAGCAATTAATGCAATTAAACAAGTACAATTATGCAATAAATCATCATTAATGTCCTTTTAAACAAGCACACAACTTAACCGACATCAGAGTTATAAACAGTTAATTATTAAACAACACATCATATTAAACAACAGAGGTCCTTCTGTTCTTCTTTACTCTTTGTCGGAAGAGGTATATACGATCATCAGTGAATCCTCCGATTCCGATTTTTCCTGGGTCCGGCTGCTTCTCTGCTTCTTCGATTGATGTCGCTGCTTTTGTTCCAGCAGTCCAGCTCCTTGGTGTGTCTCCGTGACGCAACGGGTAATGTGCTTTTATAATCCCCCGAAGCAACCTTGGCTCAAGATCCGGACATTCTCTTCTCCCGACGTTGGAAACACTAGTCGACGTCGTTGGTTCCGGTGCGTTTTTCGCGTCGAACGCCGTCATAAACAACTGAACCGGACTCTTTGGATCTGCTGGTCCTTGGCACGCCTTCTTGATGTTACCTAAACTCCTCTTCATAGGCGTGAATTTTAGGCTTGGTCTTTTTCGTTTCTCCAACGGGTGTTCAGGTGTTGAAAGAGATCCTCCACTAGTCGCGGTTTCCCATATCGGCAGTGGGTCATCGATGTTATGCTCTTCTTCCATGTGTCGAATCACATGGTACTTGGAACACTTCTTAACGACATGCACCCACGTACTAACTTCAACAGGAGTCCTCGCGAGCACCCCGGACTTAATCTCAGCGTTATCTCCTGAGCTCTTCTCTCGTCCGTTAGCAGGCGCAGTCTCTCCTAGTTGCACACGTCTGCACTGAGGCGCCCTTACTTGATTCCTCGATGGAATCCTTTTGGGACCCATCCGCACTTCACCAGTCTTAAAATGCACTTCGCACTTATTCTCAATCAAAAACTCCATTCCTAAAATTATCTCCTGCACCTCCTTTGAAACTAAGAATGTCACATCTTGCTTCCGACCCTGACTAAATTCCATGCTTACAACTAATCGTCCTTCTAGCGTTATTTCACTTCCATTAGCCGCTAATAACTTCTGAGGCGCTTGTCCTAACTCTCTGTCTCGTACTAACTCTGCGGGTATCAGATTTATCTCTGAACCGGTATCCACTAAGCATAGATGTTCTTGTCCATCTATGATGCCTGTTATATACACTGAACTTCCCGTGTCCCCTCTTTTACCTGTCTGAGATAGCACGTTATAGTTTACTGTCTCTTTTGGTGATTCTCTACCTGACTTATCTCTACAGTTCCTTGCTACGTGCCCACGCTTCTGGCACTTAAAACACTCGACCTTCCTGACTGTGGTGCTTTCTGTCTTCCGACACTCCTTTGCTAAATGCCCGACACTCTTGCACTTATAGCACTGCACTTTGCTTTTCCAATTGAACTCAGGTCGATTCCTCCGACCGTTATCATCTATTGTCTTAGGCACTGTAATTGTCGCATCTCTAGTTGTTTGCACTCGATCTTTCGTCTGTCCGAGCACTTCACTTCCGGTCCTTAACAACTGTCTCTCCATATTAGCTTGCCATTTCTCCATGCTCAGCTTCTGTTCCCACATGAAGTCTGACACCTGTTTCATCAATTGCTCAGCCACACTATCCTCATTCGTGGCTCTAACCTGATGCTGATACTCTGAGTGCGTTCTTGTACTCAGGAGCACTTTCTCGGCTGCTCTCTTGTAGCTTTCTAACCTCAACGCCACCCTATACGTCTCGTCTAAAGACCGTGGCTCTCTCTCCCTGACTTTGAGCGAAAGCTCCTTATACCACATCGCTTCTAGAAAAGCATCTCTTGCCACTATCTCGGTCGTGTCATTTATTGGTCCGAGAAAAGCCAACGCTGTAAGCTTCCTTATATCATGTAACAAGTCCGCCAAGCTCTCCCTACATCCTTGCTTCCTGCACCGCAGCTGCGTTCTAAAAGTCTCCTGCTGCGCCTCTAATCCATACCTTTGTCTCAGTCTTGCTATCAACTTCTTGTACGTTACATCCTCTCGGGCTCCAAAATCCCACAGCAACTGTGCTGGACCTTTTTCCAAAGCACACTGCAAAAAAGCTCCTTTGTCAGTGTCTGTCCACTCATTATACCTGGCACAGACCTCAAATTGACGTATAAACGTCTCCAACGGCATTGTACCGTCGAACTTACTCGGCTTCATTGGCGTTCTTCTTCGACTCTGCAAGCAGGTCATGCACTCACTCAACTCGGAACGCCATTGCCTGTCTGCACTCGACTGTCTCTCTTTGACAGCCTCTGCTTTCCGCAACCAGTACTTGTACTGTCTGTCGTCACGTCCCTTCATCTGCTTCGGACGCGCACCTGTGCTGGCCGATCTGGGGTCAAATAGGCTAGCGAGATTGATCTCCTCCAACTCTCGCTCAGTGTCCATGGCGCTTTCCTTAATTAAACTAGGTGCTTTAGACAGCGTGTCTTGCACCTCGGTGCTCTTGCACTCCTTACCAGTCCTCAACCTGCTATCAATGCCCTCCGGGTGCTATTCAGGTCTATTACACCTTCCAAGCCTCGACCTTACTCTACCCGGTGCAATTCACCCTTCAAACGCCTCTCTTACTCTGCTTAGTGCGCTTAACCCTTTGTGAAGCCTACCCCACTTCTGGTACCAATTATGTGGCGAACCGGGCCTATCGAGGTTCCTACGCCTCCTAAACTCCAGATGGCTCCGCCCGGTTCGGCGCACACGGGGTCTGACTCACTCTAAGGCACGTGGTCGTTCGTCTTAGCTTTTTGGCTAAGATCTCAGGCTCTCTTACTACCACCTGTCACTACGCGCACTTTACCTGCACTCCGTTCCTATATTCCACACTTAATCCCTCTCTCAATGTATCCTCTTTCCTCTTCCTTAACTCTCCGTGCACCTTACTCCTCTCCGTGCACCTTGCCTCTCCCCGTGCACCTTACCTCTCTCCGCACCTATCGCGCCTCCCTACGCTTAGTGCCTCGCACCGCTCTACGCTCAGTGCCTCTATCGCACCGCCTTACTCTCAGTGCCTTGCACCGCACCGCCTTACTCTCAGTGCCTTGCACCGCACCTCTCGCAATGCACCTTCGCACTGCACCTGTCGCACCGCCTTACGCTCAGTGCCTCTACCGCACCAACGCACCGCCTCACGCTCAGTGCCTCGCGCCGCCCTACGGCTCAGTGCCTCTCACGCACCGATCGCACCGCCCTATGGCTCAGTGCCTCGCGCCGCCCTACGGCTCAGTGCCTCTCACCGCACCTACGCACCGCCCTACGCTCAAGCACCGCAACTATAGTGCCTCCACTCAGGGTGCTCCGACCTCAGAGTGTTCTAATCTCAAGGGTGCTCCAATCTCAAGGGTGCTCCGACTAAAGGTGCTCGACTAAAGGTGCTCGGGTGCCCTACTTTCAATTTAGATATATACGCACCTTCCTTTCTTCCACACGCCGCCTCGGCAATCGGTCCTGATCTGTGGCAGAACCGGCTATTTATACGATTTCTGCCGCATGCACTCATCCTGCTAGCTCACACTCATCACCGCTCTCTAATTGCTGCGCGCCATTCACTAATCGTCTGCCACTCAGCCTGTCTTTCCTTTATGCAATCTATTATTATTATATTGGGCCTGACTACCTATGCGGGCGGCCACCTGTCAAAGGATTAAGCTCATGAATTATTAATGACTCACTTGCGTCTATTGCTACTAAGGGTTCTACGCTATTATCTAAATTCGCTACAGGACCACCTACGAACCATGAAGTAGGTCTCTGGGGTTACCTACTTTCAGTGGCGGCTTCACGTGTAGGGTTCGGGGACCCCGTGCCTCTAATTGAATGCCTGCCTCCTAGCGACCCCCAGTTGGGACCGCTATGCTTACTACTACATACCTAGCAACATATGGTTAATAATAATAATAATAATAATAATAATAATAATAATAATAATAATAATAATAATAATAATATATTATTATTATTATTATCCAGGACGATTTATATAGCGCTGTAACATAGTTAAAAGCCAAAATCAAAAGTGCTGACATGTCAGTGAAGGTCAGGAGGAAGCGATGTCAAAAATCCACTCTGATGAAAGAAAGAACTCGATGCCGTGACGAAATTCGGTGCCGAATCCTAAAGAAGCGGTCCTTCACAAGAAAACTGCAACATTGACACGTCAGCGAGGAACGCAAGATGATGTTACAGGTCCGCGATTTGATAGTAGGAGTTCTCCGTACGGTAAGATCCGGCGTTGGCCCCTCATACTTTGCAGCTGCCACCCCAACGCCCTCCCCTCACTTGCTAAATCCTGGACCGACCGCTGCCTGCGTTTAGAGTATGGAGACCCTCTCAGACTCTGGTTAGACAACCGTTGACTAGGCCATAATTGAATTGTGACAAAATCATTTTCGCTTTCGTTCATGTAGAAAAGTGCATTTGCAACATTTACATGTATTTCATGCACAACGAAAATTTTCTAATAGATTTTACTGCAAATGCATACATCGGTTGAAAGCTTTCATATAGCGTTTTACTAAAGCTACTGAGTCCATGTTAGCGGACGAAATGATTTGCAATAAAGACTTCTCATGTTCTTAATCCATTAAAATAATTATCAGAAAATACAGCGATTGACAAGATATTTTCAATTTCTCACGATGTTAACGTTTTATTCATATCTAATAGGCCTATAAACAAAGATTCCAAAAGTTCATATTTCAATAACTGGATATTTCTTGGATTGCAAATTCACTTTCACGGAAAAGAAATTGACTTGACAATTTGGCATCATTGACACCAAATGTGGTAGGAAATGAATATGGCGTGAACTTAAATCCTCCATTGTTTGACTTAATTGACTTGATCGCCGTCGTCTTTGAAGCGACCGTCTCCAACAAATACAGAATACGTTGGTTGAGTCGTAGTTGAACAATGTGCGTCGTTTACCACTGGAATAACTGTCGCTCCATTTCCACTCTCAATCATTGTCCGTTGACTTTCGAACGGATTGAACTGGTGCTTCAATGTCTTGTATTCTCGTTTCTCGTCAGATTTAAAGCGCCTCCTTAAAGATAAACAAATAATCACCGATCTTCAGTAATCGCCTATGATCACATGAGCTTGAAATTCAGTCAATTAGGATCTATATATATATTCTACTTTGATCATAATCCAAACATCGAACTTACAGATTGCTATCTCCGATCACGTTATCGCTTGAAAAAGTTTAATGTGCGTTCTAGGCCTACTAAATTTCTGCCGAACTCATTTAAAACGTACATCATTGATTCCGAAGTTTGTCGCTCGTAGGCTTATAATGTCTCTTCATTCTTTCTTACCTTTTGAGGAACACTGCTCCAAAGCAGATGACTGCCAAGCATATTGACACAACGAATCCACCAATTGCCACGATCCACAAAGCTTAAAATACACAAATTAATTTCGCCAATTAATGAGTCAATCTTACAAGTGGCTTTGCTAATGAAACTGTAGAAATACTTTAAACGATATACTAGTGAAATGAAAAGTCAAAGCCTTTGATTTGATGTGGAATCAGATTTCAATGAGAAACTTTTTCCTCTGTCTTATCATAACCTGAACGCATAGGCCTAATTATAATTGACCGTTTGACGTTGAAGGTCCTGATCTTATTTCAGCCTAAATATAAAAGAAAAACAATTGTGCAGCTGTTGTTAACATTTCCGTGAAATAATAAACTCTATCATTACATGATATTCATCGTCTTTAGGCCTACAATTGTACCTAGTTCGCTGGTTACCGATTCGACTTTGATCTCGGCTTTAGGAATGCCATCAGAGAGAACTTCCCATACACCTGGAGAGTTAAGCAACATTAATCAACAACAAAATCATGCCTGGGTTTCCACTTTCCGATTTTCACCAAAATTCATAAGCTCTAAATTTAGTTTGAATTTCTTGAAGAACCTGTGATTTTGAACAGCATAGCATATGGCGCAAGGGATTTGGCATCGTGGTAATATATGTGCTACAAATGCCAGTAGATTGACTGAAAAAATACATGATTCTAAATCGATTATTAAATATGTGATGAATATATATAGCCTAAAAACAGACAATATGCTTTATGGTGCTGTTATCTTACATGTACCTTGTGAGCAGTTGCCGATGACTCCAATCCATTTTCCATTGTCACAGTAGAGATGCCAAGTTTTACGAGAAACATAACATCCGACGACAACTGTTTCACCTTCCCGTTTGAAATAAGCATCACTCGGAGGAATAATATCAGAACATCCCAGAGCTACAAATAACATTCGCATAACATTTGATAACGATTATTATATTGTACAATCCGTGTCATTATTATCATAATCATTGAAGGAAACAATAATTTCGAAGATCTTTACGATTATTAAATTTATTAGGGCTTCTGACCTTTGAATTTGAGGATGAATTCTTCGTTGTTTTCTCTGTTGGTCGTCGTGTTATCCGCGGAGGATCTTAGATAAACGTCGACAGAGTTTCCTGTTGACGAATAAATCTCTTCTTCTCTTTCCGATCCAGATGTGCATTCGGTCGAGTTTCTTTTCGCTGCTTTGTCAACGATTATCATCACGTGACTGGTGGAGCTGGAGCATTTCTCGTTGACCTTTGCTACTTTAGAGGAGGAGGAGGAGGAGCGTAGAGGAGCAGTTGTCTTTAAGATGATTCTACTGATGATGATGCGCTGACCAATGGGAGCGATCGCAGTCCATGGTTGAGTTGACATTCCACATGACGACGTCTTCCAGTTGACGATGTGTATGGGCGACGAAGAAACGTCCACGCTACAAGACCGTTTCTCATCTGCAACTGAACAAACAATATTAATTTTTGTTTAAACCAAACGTTGTGATTTATTAAAAATATCTCCTGTTTTTAGCATAATATTATCTCTTCTGAGGCAAATTAGATTATCAATTAACTTGGACTAATTTATCATTCAGGTCAGTCTAATAATTAAAACTTGACAAACAAATGATAACAGCAACAAAATGGCCGTTGCCATAATAACTTTATTTAAATTTGCTTCCATTATCTTTTAGCTTAGCCTATTTTGGAAATTAGTCCCACACGTCGTTATTGAAATTGTTAACCTTAACTACTGTAAGATATTCTGGAAATTTTAAAGTATTCACGCATTATAATTAATTAACGATATTCATGCCGATGTTTTTGCCTAGTCATTAATCCTATCAGCTTGATATACCGGTTTAGTGAGAGGATTATTCAGGAAATGGGCGGGAGTCAAAGATCCTAAAAGTACGGAAGGAGTCCGGAAAATTTCCATTTATTCTTCTACTTCACTTCGCATATATGCGAAAATTGCCGCGTTTTCGATAGCGTGCTTCATTTTCTCGTAATAAATGGTTGACGAGCAAAAGAGAAGATCAAGACAGCCGCTGGTCCCCTGAATATCTATGCACAGTATATATGAGAAAAATAGCGAAAAGTGCTGATAAAATTGCCGCATATCTATTTCTCAAATCGCAATGCTGAAAAACAGAAGAAAATTGCTAATTGTGCGATCGTATTTTTGCTTTAAACCGGTATCCCTAATTAACGTTTAAAATTGCCCTACCCATGAAACCTAGACAATTAGTTTATAACTGCAATTCAAAAAATTTTACTAAGTGGAAAAACTGTAGTACTGTGGTCGATCATCGCAAAGCAAGCAATAAACATTTTATAATGGTCGCTCTAGAAATGTGCCACCGATCAGTTCATCCTAGGAAATTTTTCAATTAATTTCTCTACGTGAGATTGATTTACCGTATTTAAATGCGAAAGAACGGAAAACAAGCGAAAATAACAATTCGCACAAAAGAACGATGAGAAATCAATATGATGGTAAGCTATCTCAGAATGCTAGAAATTTTTAACAATGGATTGCAGTCACTTTAGATGTGTGAGTTCAGATGCTTCTTACTTTTGATGCATTCGTACTTGGCTTCTAGATAAAGACTGAGAAATTCTGTCGTACAAGGTCTTGTAGTCTCAGTGGTAATCTCGATTATACGAATGCTGCATTCTGCTTTGCGTGTACATTTTCTATGCATGAAGTCCAGAACGTCTGTAGAACACCCGATTTCTTGAAATCCAGGACCCAAAATATCGACTTCCCTCTGTGTGATGCATCTTCCAATGCGCATGCGTCCATAGATGGCGCTCTTCATCAAAATCACATCACCTGATGGACATCGAGGCTGAAAGGTCTCCGAAGGACAATATTCTTCAGAAGCTGAGCAAAAACAAAGTTAGAGCAGGACATTCGCTTTCAGCATTTCCTAAAGCTCCTAGTAGCCCGTCTCACTGATTTAAAATAATTGTACCATTTTGGCAGAGAATGCGATTCGATAGACTAATATTATTTTAAAACGATCCACATACTCCTTGCCAATCTCACAGTGCAGTTAAATGCAATCGTCCTAACACTATTCTAGCTGCAATAGTCCAAAAACTGATACCCATGATTTGGAAGTCGTTTAACAGTAATATTGTTTGCAGAGTATTGCTTTGGCACAACTTATATAGATTACATTATCGTACCTGGTTCCAACTCATCATTGTATTCAGTTGCACCAAGATCTCGAGCACTGAGATTAAATAAAAGTATCACAATAACACCATCAACGACAGTTAATTTGGTTCTAAAATACATTATTGCAAATTCGACAGAATAATAGCATCGAACTGCTCGGCTGTCCTGAGTGATGAAGATTCACCAGTATGGTCTACTGTCCATATGCGGATGAATCTGCAAGAAGTAATAAGATCGAGACCCGAAAACGGCTTGTAGGTCGGGGGCCGTCTCAAAATACGCTATTGCAGTAAAATGATAACCATCACCGTATTAATTATTTGACTGTTTATTTGACTTTGTTATAAGATTATTAGATTCAGGACGTGTAGGTATAAAATTAATTTTAATTTCCAATAACTTTTAATTTCTATTTGATACGCAAGGTATGTATTATGCATTATGTTTAGAACTTGTGTTATGCCAAAGTTGATTTAATAAAGCGATTTTGCATTGTACTGTATTGTGTATGATTCCTAAAATTTGTGTCCAGAAATGCGTGCCTTCGGTCATCAGTAGTTTGTGCATGGGATCGATGGACTTCAGAAAAGAATAGGAAACGATTGCAGCATTATGTGAGATTCCGGTAAGGCAGAAAACTACACACGTCTGTGGCTTCAACATTTTTTATGATGGCCATACACCTGTGGCTTGTCCAGAAATAATAGAGATTATGTTTTTAGAAAAGAACATAACTCATATTATTGGATAAGCAGGTTTAGGGGAAGAAATAAATTTATTTTGCGTAGTGCTAAATGTTTGTTTATCTATATCTGTTCGGACTGTTCCACAGATTATGTTTAGCCTATGACATTGATGTGAAGGTTTTAGCTCCCTCTGACTTCCTATTTTTGAGCATAGGCATACAGATGAAAGGAATTCGGTATCGTTTGATCCATTGGAAATTAAAGTTAGTCCAATACACCAGCCCGAGACTTGAGATCACTGATTTCCGATGTAAAAAACACGACCAAGAATTGAAAACGATACTGCATTACATTTGTACGGCCTACACTGTCAATATCTTGCAATAATTGCTATACACTAGAAATCGAATTTTAATCACACGATATCTATACGGGACAAATTGTGAATTACATCGTGAACAGTTTCCCAGGACTCTTGTCCAGTTGCAATCTTGACAGAATAGACGCCACGACTCGAAAAACAGCCAATCGTTATGACTCTGTCGTTTCTCTTAATTAAAAACCAATTATTGTCTTATCTGTGGAAAGATCGCCGAACAACGAAACGCAAAATTCAACAGATGACGACTTTCATCAAAGCGATGAAACAACAAGGTCATTGCAAAACAGTGTACCTGAGGTCACGTTAGTGCCCAGGAGGTCAATTCTGAGCCAAGGGAGGAGACAGACGCCCGCCTGTCGTAAAGACGCGGGGAGACAGTTTGGGTAAATCGACGGCCAAGGAAAAGAGTGGACCGCCGTCCATTCAGGCACAGTAAACCTCGGGTTTTGGTGAAAACGCTGAGGAAGCAAATAGACGCCGCTGCCCGTCTAGAAGCGAGAGCAGAGGTTACCAAGCGTGCTAGGAAGCCGCGACAGAGTAGAGACAACGCCGCCTGACTTTAAGAGAGAGCGGAATACGGTTAGATTACCGAGAATGAAGAGACGTGGGACCAAGTCGAAGCCAGAGACCAGGAATACATACTTAAGGCGCCGTGACCAAGCGGTGGCCAGCGATAAGAGGAATGAGTTAAACGGTGTCTCGGACGAGGACGAGGCCGGAACGGATAGAGAATCAGAGGTGGGAAATGAGAACCCTACGTTGAGGAGCGGCCGTCCTCAGTGTGCGGCCTGCCCGGCAGCCTCGGACACCTCCTCTGATGTCGGATAGCCGGAAAGGGAAACTGACGCCGCCGATCAGGCAGAGTCGGCGGCTGATGGCGATCGGGAAACCGAGCGGGCGTTGGGGGCCGCCCGACCGCTGGCCGCGCTACTAGATCGCGAGCCGGGGTCGTCACAAAATGGTACCAGAAGTGGGGTGGATTCTGGCTGCCAGCCAAATGCAATGGATATTGAGGACTGGAGCAGAATTCCACCCCGTCAGAATTTGAGAGAAACCGTGGAACTACGTTCAGATTCGGGACGACAGGCATCTCGCAATGATTGGTTGGTGGTACGTGGTCAAAACGCTGAAAACATCCCGAGGCGAGCGGGAAGGTCAGATATAGCGGAAGGGAACGTAATAGAAGATCTGCACAGATCTGGGGAATTTGCTAGCCTAGGTTGCGCCGGCACCGAAGCGGCATTGATGACCTGTGAGATCGACGAAACGTTCACCCGGAAGCCAGTCAGTTACAGTCAGCGTGTAGTGGATCGCCAACCTGTTAACCGGAGCCAGTTGGGGGAACCAAGGACTGATAGAGACTGGTGGGCGGTCCGTGAAGAGCGCGTGCAACCTCCGCCACAGAGGCAAATGCAGATGAGTGAACTTGAGACCGATCGTGAGCCAGTGGCTAATGCTATTATCGGTTGCGCCGGCACCGAGAACGCTGGTTATAGGCAGCGGGGAGATCATGGGACACGTGAGACCGGAGAGTAACGTTTGGCGGACGGTTTCTGAAACTCTGCAAACAGCTGCCAGTCACAGATAAGAGAACTTGAGTAGGCCCAGCCGCAGGGTCTTGGGTTTCTCAGTAGCGCCGGCACTGGGAGAGCTAACCACGGTCAGCGAAGAGACCAAGTGTTTGTGACAGAGTCAGAATCAGGGACAGATTACGAGGTTGACCGCCCGCCGCCGCTTGATCAAAGCAGGAACAAGCCTGCTTTGGTACCAGGAACGGTCAGAGTACTGTGTCAAACAGTCGAAAGCTGCGAATGTATCGATCGAAGGTGCCAACGAAAGATATCGAAAACGAGGACACTAAAGTGTAGAGCTGTACCGATTGCACATTTTGCCGATTGTTCCGATTACCGATTGTTCCGATTGTCAGACAACCGATTGTTTTGCCGATACCGATTGTCTGCCTAAATCTCCAAATCGGGTATTTTTAATGATCATGCACTCAAATAATATACCGTAAAATGCAGCGTAAATGCAGTGGCGGCTCCACCGGGGGAGGCAGGAGGGACGTGCCCCCCTATTGAGTGCCTGGCCCCCAGTGTCCCCTGTTGGGACCCTATACTTAATGCTACATACATTAAACAACAAATGGTTGCCCCCTTGATTAGAAGTTGCCACCCCAACGGCCCCCCACTTGCCAAATCCTAGAGCCGCCACTGCGTAAATATACATGTCTCCGGACTTCGATATGCAGGTGCAATTCGAGACCTGCCAAGAGACTCAATGCAGACTGTGTGTTTAATCATTAATGAATATGATGTTGTCATTAATACTTATTATGTCAAATTTTAGATGTCTCTATTCACATTATAATCTACAATTTTAGGCTATATCCGAAGTTATGATTATGAAATTATTCATTCATTAAAATTTAAAACCACAAGTGCTGTTCAAATGCAGCTCGTCCGTTGTTTCGACATTTGTATTTTTACGCACATATCTTATTTATTATTTGATGCAAAAATATATGTAACGTATATCCTATTTCTTCTTCTTCTTTAGGTGCCTTGTCTTACAACGTTGGCGACCATGGACTTCCACTCCTCTCTGTCGTATGTCGCTTGTAGCAGTTCTACTTCTGATATTTTGTCTTTCACGTCGCATAGCAGGTTTTCGATGAATGTCAATCTTTGTCTCCCTCTTGCTCTTTTCCCCATCACTTTCCCTGTTGTGACTAAGTTTTCCAGGCCTTTTTTTCTCATTATGTGTCCGAAGAATTCTAGTTGTCTTTTCTTTATTGTCTTTAACAATTTCCTTCTTGAGTTTGCCTTTTCCAAAATTTTCTCGTTTGATGTTTTCTCTGTCCAAGAAACCTTCATCATTCTCCTTAAAAACCACATTTCCACTGCCTCTAATTTTTTCTTCATCTGTTTGGAAATTGTCCACGTTTCTGCGCCGTATAGCAATACCGACCATACATAAGTTTCCAAGACCCTTATCCTTGTTTCCATTGATATTCTCTTATTTGTTAAGATGTGTTTTAGTTCCACAAATGCTGATTTTGCCATGGCAATCCTTGTTGTTATATCCTTTTCACATTTCCCATTGCTGGATATCCAACTTCCTAAATATTTGAAGTCATTTACTTGCTCTATTAGTTGTCCATTTATGTATAGTTGGCATCTTGGTGTATCTTTTTGTTTGGAGATCACCATGCAGTATGTTTTCTTTGTATTTATTTTTAGACCCTTTCTTTCGCCTTCCTTAACTACTTTGTCCACTAATTCCTGTAGCTTCTTTTGTGTGTACGCCATTAATGCTGCGTCGTCCGCGAATCTCAGGTTGTTAATGTTCTGCCTCCAATTATGATTCCTTCCATGTTCTCTATTTTTTCCATGATTTCCTCTCCATAAGCATTGAAGAATTCTGGTGATAAACCGCAACCTTGCCTTGCTCCTTTCTGTATTTTGATCCAGTTTCCCTCTTTCCCTTTTATTCTGATTGTTGCTGTCTGTTTCTCATATATTTCCGAGAATATTTTCATGTCCTTTCCATCTAATCCCGCTTTGTCCAGACAGTCGAATAGCTCTTTGTGCATGACGTTATCAAAAGCTTTTTCGTAGTCTATGAAACAGATATATACATCCTTCTGCATTTCTATGCATCTCTCACTGATTCTTCTTAGAATGTATATTGCGTTTCTGCACCCACAATTTTCCTTAAAGCCATATTGCTGTTCTGATGCTTTGTGTCTGATTTTATTCTTCGTCCTTTTGAGCAGTATTTTTAGTAATAGCTTTTCAAAATGGCTTATTAGGCTGATGGTTCGAATGCTTCGCACTCAGTTGCATTTTGTTTCTTTGGTATTGGTATTATTATTGATTTTCCAAGGTCTTCAGGTATTGTAGCCGTTTCATAAATTGTATTTATCATTTCTGTAGTTCTTTTCAGTCCTTCTTCCCCCGCCGCAAGAATCATTTCACTTACTATCTTGTCCTTTCCCGCCGCCTTCTTCTTTTTCATGTCTTTTAACGCGGCTCTTACTTCATCTTGTATAATCTTGACGACTGAAAGCACCTCCACTGCCCGGTGGATACCAAACGACATGGACGAGGCTAAGGGAGACAACCCTGAAAGAAAATTCGACAGTAGGCAATGGCAAACCACTGTTGTAAGTTGCCAAGAAAAACCATGGACAAGTACACTGAGAATTTAGAGAAGAGCGTAAAGGAGACCTCGAGGAAAAATCCAAGAGGCCTCTCGCCTGGTAGGGAGAGACATGCAAAGCAGGTGTCACCTGACCACAATCCAGCGACTGCTTACAAGACAAAAGCTAACAACGGAGGGAGATGGAGGCAGAAGTTCGAATAGGAACTTGGAACGTCAATACACTGTACCAAGCAGGAAACTATGCAACGTTATAAAGAGACAAAAAGATTAAAAGTAAACATCATGGGAATATCGGAGGCAAGATGGACGGGAAACGGGAAAATAGTTTCGGACAAAATGACAATAATATATTCCGGGGAGCAAACAAAACATATAGGAGGAGTGGCAGTCATACTCGATGAAGAAGCAACAAAAAGTTTCAAAGAATACTGGCCAGTATCATCAAGGGTTTTACTGGTTGCTGCAAACAAAACTGGTGAATACAAACATCATACAGGTCTATGCGCCAACACAAGATCACCCAGAAGAGGAAATAGATCTATTCTATGAACAACTGGAAAAGACAAAAGAAATATGCAAATCACAGGAGGTTACAATAATAATGGGGACTTAAACGCAAAAGTAGGCAAACAAAGAAACGGGAAACAACAGGACCTCACGGATTAGGAACAAGAAACGAAAGAGGGGAAAGATGGGTAGAGTGGTGTGATGGAAACGAAATGGTAATAACAAACACATAGTTCTGCAACCATCCAAGAAGGACGTAGACGTGGAAAAGTCCGGAAGACAAGTGCAGGAACCAGATAACCAGAGATACAGAAATTCAGTCACGTTGTCAAAAAGCTACCCGGGGACAGACTGCGACAGCGATCATGTACCAGTCGTGGCACACATTCAAGTAAAACTGAAAAAGATAAAGAGGTCAGGACAAGGAAGGTATGACTGGAAAGAACTGAGAAGATTGAACAAAATGCAGAAGAATACAAACAACAAATAACGAATAGATTCATAGAAATGGACCAGACAGAAGAGGTAAACACAAAATGGAAAATTTACAAAGAGGCACTAATCAACACAACAGAAAGTCTAGTACCAAAGACCAAAACAAAAGCCAAACAACAGTGGATGACTCAAGAAATCCTGGACTTAATGGAAGAAAGAAGGAAGGTGAAAACAACAGACAAAGAGAAATATCAACTGCTTAATAATTTAATAAGGAAAGAATGCAGAGCAGCAAAAGAAATGTGGTTAAACAAGCAATGCGACTGGATGGAGAAAAACAAACACAAAGAGAACATTCACGATAAAATAAGAGAGTTGGCAGGAAAGAAAAACAGAGGAACGGGCACCAACTGCATAAAAAACAAAGAGGGAAAAATGCTGACAGAGGAAGAAGAAATCAGAGGAAGATGGGAAGAATACATAAAAGAACTCTACGAAGATGAGGAAAGAATACTATTACCGATAATAAAAAATGAAACAGAAGGCCCCAAGATTATACAAGATATCCTATTTAAGCTGCTATAACTGTATGCATTAATGTATAAATTGAAATTCGTATTAGATCGGTCGACAACGTGCGAGTTTTAAAATCAAAGTGGCAGCCCCATCCACTGTCACGTAAGCCCGTCTTGATTGACGTACGTCTCCGCCAGAAAGACGCTAATGTTGAAACTTGAAACATCGACACGGGCAGTTAGCTTTTGAGACTAGTAGGTTGTGGCAAGCTAAGCTACACTAATATTCTAATCATCTAGTGCGTCTGAGTAATGACAACGAAGTCAGATAAGATCATCGGATCTAATCGTCTCCGGCCGAGGGTGAAGAGATGCCGACGAAGTCAGATCGGACACTAATCGTCTCTGAGTCTCCGACCGATGGTTAACAGATGTCATATCTGGCAGTCTGGTGTGACATTAACTGCCCCCGACCGACTATCGAATGAAGGATTCAAGATAAGCCGGCCCTCCCTCGTCCCTCCCTCCATCGACAGTTCTACGAGCTCACAGCCGCCACCGACCTCCAGATGGCGCTAGCACCACCCCAAAGGAAGCGACCAAGGAGTCTAGACTCCCAGAGGGCGACACTCACCAGTCACAAGTCACCACTCACTCGGGCCTACGGCACCCAGAAAAAAATAATCGGCACCCCATAACCGATTGTTCCGATTACCCTAATAATCGGCCCGAATACGAATATTAACGATTAATCGGTATCGGTGCCGGATTGGCGCCCGATTACCGATTGTTCCGATTGTCCTAATAATCGGCCCGATTGTGAATGTTGCCGATTAATCGGTACAGCTCTACTAAAGTGAGTGGTTATTGCTCCACCAGGTCGACGGAGAGAGACTTACAGGCCAGTCTCGTGGGGGATATTTTGCTACTAATCTGAACTGAACCGAGACTGATATTGATTCAAAATAACACTGACCGTGACGTAATCAATGACTCACAATGATAGATATGCCTAACACAAAGGAGAAAAAGCTGAATATAATACTAAACTGTAAGTCTACAAGGGAGCAAATTAACAGGGAGAATTTGTAATTTGGGGGATTTGTAATTTTTTGAGGGGGATTTGAGCCCGGCTGCAAGTGGGGATAGAAGCCGCTGCGGTCGGTTGAAGAAGTCACCGTAGACTGTATTATTCTGTGTATCTATGGTCGGTCGAAGAAGTCACCGTGGATTGTATGAACTATAACTAACTCCCGGTAGAAGATGTCGTTGTTAGTTATAGTTGCCTACTTCCGACTTCCGGTAGAAAATATCGCTGTCGGTTGTGGTGTTTATATCCAGCAGTCGGTTGAAAAAGTTACTGTTGGCTGTATGTATATATATATATATATATATATTAATGTGTGAATGTGACAGTAAATGGTTTCTGCCCACTTCATCTTGTCTTACCATCCTAAGAGAAGACCGGCTGAAATTAATTAAAGTGAATGTATGTCTGATTGCTTGAAATGAGATTATGAATTACATGAAATGGTCGTATTTTCTTAGTTAGTTCATTTCCTAGTGAGTTCATTTTCTTTGTGTATTGAAGTTTACATGAATGAAGTTTGCTATAAGTTGAAATACTGAGAGATATTAAGTCTATTGATTCAGAATGCGTATTGATTGAAATCATTCTTGATGATTATTGCTTTGATTGTTCATAACCTAGCATTATGAACTGGTACCAGATCCTGGAAATATTACTTATTATTACTATTATTATTATTATTATTATTATTATTATTATTATTATTATTATTATTATTATTATGATTATTGTTATTATTACGATTATTGCCATTATTTTGTGCTTTATTGAATAAACGATTAAACTTGAATGATAATTGTAATTGTCAACGACGGATTATACACACTTCAACCACCAAGCCGAACTGGTCGGCGAATTCACGAGCCTTATTATCGAACCACTCTCTCTCTCTCTCTCTCTCTCTCTCTCTCTCTCTCTCTCTCTATTGGATTAGACATTAATAATCCACTCCCTGTAGCGTCTTTCCGAGGGATTTACCATCTCCACTTTGGCACATTCATCCGGCCCCCTGGAATTTGGCCACAGTATTGCCAGATTAATTGTCGACAGACAACTGCAAACCTGTGCTCTATAAACCTCAAATTTTTCAATCTTGACAACAAGACTGAGACTTTATAGTATAGTACCAGGACTTTTTGGGCCGGAACGAGGCGAACGGCGTTCCAGAAAATCCGGACCGCGTTCCGGAAAATCCGAAGACTTTTTTTGAAAAATTAAATTATTAAATAGAAAATTTAGAACTATGTCTATTGTTCGTATCATTTTCAAATTTCTGCTTACAAATGTGGCATGACTGTTGATTTTGTTAACCCTAACCCTAACCCGACTGTTGCATTCCGAAATATATTTTTTTACAAAAAAGCCCTGTATACTGTATAGTACAAAGACGGTTTTACCTGCATGTGCCCAACAGCACATATCTTCTGCCATGGAGGTCTAATGTAGGCCTACACCTGTTGGTCATAAATGAGCAGAATGTCGTGCATGACTTGTTTAACTGAATGAGCTCGCTGTTGCGATTGTAAAAGGCGCTGCGATTGTCAGTTCAGTGGTACAAGTGACGCGTTTTCTCTTTTGCGATCGTTTGAAAAACCTTCTTCAAATCTGAAACTGGAAATTTCCATGCTGACGCTTCATATATTTGTTTTGTAAAGGAACACAACAAAGCTTTGAAAGCAATGGTGTCTACCGCACCCTTTTAGCTTTACAATAGCCTGGGATAGGCCTAATGCTAGTTTTAAAACAAGATCAAATTTTGTTCGAAACGCCAACTTATCTCAAAAATAATTGGACTACTGTGGGAAGGCTCAACAAATTAATAGGACCGGAAAGGCTTAAACGGAAAGTAGAACTAGCTGCTGGCAAAAATAAAGTGTAGATTACGGTTATTGGCTGTTCGGTGGTTTTAATGGCGCATTTTCTCTTTTGCGGTCCGTAACTCCGCCATAACCATAACAATGGCAAACCCTGGTTGATAAAGGAGGCTCCAACACACACACACACACACACACCACACGCTCACACACAGACGCTCATCGTCTTTGATACGGGCGCGTCTATAAACAACCACAAGTAGTAGTAGTAGTAGTAGTAGTAGTAGTAGTAGTAGTAGTAGTAGTAGTAGTAGTAGTAGTAGTAGTAAACTTCTTTAGCGCCATTGTAGTAGTACATATGCATCAGTCGATGGTCACTTCAGTGAATAATCGTAGTCGTGATCTTGTCCGTGGTGAATCGAGGTTGTAGGCCTAATCCAAAGGTCAGTCCGTACTTCCAGATTCCAGGTTAAGGCGGATATGGAGTCAAGAATAGATCGATGTGTTTTAAAGTCTAGACCTGAAGGTAGTAAGACAATCAGTTTGGCTGACCTGTACCGGCAGAGAATTCCAAAGTCTGGGTCCGGTAACAGAAAAAGCACGTTTTCCAGTAGTAGTCCTGCTATAGGGCATGTAAAGAGTAGTAGCATCAGATGACCTCGTTGAGTGCTGGTTGTCTTGAGCAGTCAGTAACGATCGGAGATACATTGGATGATTTGTGTGGAGCGTCTTATGCACAATGAGACTTATCTTGAATTCAATCCTTTGTTTGACAGGTAGCCAATTAAGTGATTTTAGGATTGATGTGATGTGCTCATATTTGGCAGTTCCAGTGATAGCCCTGGCACACACGACAAACACATTTGCGGTCCGTTATTAGAAGAAGATTTTTAAAACCCGAAACTGGGAATTTCCATCTTGCTTCGTATGATGGTTTTCCAGAATGCAGTCGTTGCATGCAGGTGCAACGCTTCATTTATGCAGGAGAAAAGGCTGATTCAGGAAGTATTTTGGTATGAAAATATTCTAACTGTAACGCCAATAGTCTTATTAGTTATAATTTGTCGAAAGACGGAGAATTGCAATTCTAAAGAAAGGCTAGCTCTCTTAACGGTAAGATTTAACAAGGACGTGGACCGAATGAAGTTACTTCAGTTTTGGAATAAATGAATTTATCGGTTAAGCATATAGCGACGGCCGTTATAACGAAGCTTGGCGCTATAAAAATCGCTTAGACTTAGAAAACAATCATGGCAATCTTAATTTTTAGAAATCTACATAAATTTGGGATAATGTTGGATATAAATCTTTGACTTTTGAGTAAAATTGAAAACTGTGCGAAACTATTCGGCAATCTGCCTAACCATTAAATAAAGTAAGGCTTCTGCAAGAACCTCACTATTAGCATTGGGCTCAATAAAGGGAGCCAAATTCACTGTCCACCCCTCTTGTGGATACGCTAGTGCAGGGTTTCCCAGACATTTTGAAACCAAGGCCTACTTCAGCGGTTTTATAACGTGTCGCGACTCTAATCGGGTACAGGACATTCTCCTCCTGGACATAATTCCCCCGTACATTTTCCCCCCGGTACACCCTTTGGAATGACACTGCCAGACATAATCCCCCCTCTATGGGCTTTGACGAAAAGCAGTGTATTGCACCCCGAACGGGATCATATAATCATTATGTGGCGACCATGTGCCACAGATAGCGATAGCATTATTATTATTATTATTATTATTATTATTAATTATTAAGACAATTTATAGAGCGCAGTAAGCATAGTGAAGACTAAAGTTAAAAGCGCTTAACAATGAACACTATAAGAGATATTAAACATATGCGTCTTAAGGCACTTGATAAACAAATCAGGGGAGGTCACAATTGTCACGTTCTTCGGCAGAGAGTTCCACAGACTCGGATTGCCCCTCCAAAAGGATCTGTCACCAAAGACGGCCGTCTTGGACAGAGGAGGAACCACCAATTGACGACAGTTGCTTGACCGAAGCCGCGATCGCCGGTCGACCGTCGTAGACTTGATGACCAGGCCCGATAAGTAACTGGGGCAAAAGGGATCATACAGCGCCCGAAATGTTAGCCAACAACGCTTGAAGGCTATGCGCTCCGGAATCCTGAGCCAGTGAAGATTATCACGTAGAAACGGTGTCACGTGCTCGTTCCAACTCGAGCCAAAAATCAGACGAGCTGAGACGTTTAGCACCGACTGAAGATGATGTAGTTGGTTGGCAGGAAGTCCGAGCAGAACGCTATTACAATAATCTACTCGTGCTAAGACGAGGGCACGGACGAGATTGATGACGACAGGTACCGGCAGGTATCGACGGATCTCCCTGATCCTACGCAGCTGAAAGAAAAAGGTACGAATGACATATTATTATTATTATTATTATTATTATTATTATTATTATGTCATGTCATGAAGCCGTCTTCGCTATGCGAAGGTTGGCTTCAACGCTGAACAATAATTTTCCACTGGTCCCTTTTTAGCTGCTTCCATTAGTGGAGCTCCTTTCATATTAGTCCATGTCGTAATGTTATCTATCCAGCTGGTTCTGGGTCTGCCTTGTCTCCTGCATGGTTCCTTCCGTTAAACCTGTTATCATTGAGTTTTCAATTGAGTCTTCTGTTTTTCTGGTAACATGTCCAAAATATCTCATTTTTCTTGATTTGATATGCTTCAGGAATTCCTCATCTACTCCAGCCATTTTGTATAGTATCTCATTGGATATGAAATCCGTATAACGGATCCTCAACATTTTTCTCATGCATTTGTTCGCAAATGCTCGAATTCGATTTTCATCTTGTGGGAGGCTCGGAGCGCGATGTGGTTTATAAAAAGAAGAATTTGTTGATTAAATAATTTTAATTCTCGCTTAGCTCGCAACACATCAGAAAAACCAACAGGAAGCTCTAGAGTCCAAACCAAAGACTCCAAATCTACATAAATAGTAAGTAAGACACAGCCACCTACAACATATCCTCCCCACTACAATTATGATTTTTGACATGAGAAGGAAAAAATCATACAATTAAGTAACAAATCACAGTACACAGAAAAAACTGACCAAATTACAACCTTACCAAAAAAACAGTACCCGAAATACTACTAAATTAAATGTCAGGTTAATCAACTAAATGTCAGGTACTCGACTTAATAAATCAGGTAAGACGTTATCTTTACCCGCACGATGCTTAATTTCCAAAGCATATTGGTTGAGTTCAAGACTCCATCTCAACAGACCAAAATCATACATAAAATTATAAAATAATAGCTCATAAATCACTAATCAAATGTCCATCTAGGATCAAAAGATAATCATCTACAATGAAAATGAAACTAAGAATAAGGATAAGGGAACACACTGTAACCCTAAAAAGAGAATGTAGAGTTTCTCCAAATAAAACATACTTAGAATATTCCAATGTTCCTACAATTGTTATCAACAGACTTATGCAATTCAACTAATTAATTGTTAATAGAAAATCAGTTCATCAAACTGTCTCAAAAGAATTATCAACTAGAAATTTCAAACAAATCAATAGATCACTCATCTCAAATCAATAGATCATTTATCTCAATTGTTAGAAATAAAAATTATAATATTTTCTACAGAAAGTCAGTCTGCTTCCAAATTTTACTAAAAACATAGAAAATTCACTGAAATCACTGAATTTATGAAAATTACTAATAACAAATCACATAATTGACAGACTACAAAAATTAAACTTTTCATATGCAAACTTTTCAAAAGCAATTCACATAACCATCAGAATACACAATTAAACTTTTCAAATGCAAATCACATACCCAACAGAATACAAAATTAAACTTTTCAAATGCCAAGCATCCAACGAGAGCAAAAGTTCCAATAGATGGCAGGAACTCGGAAACTGGCTAGCATCCAACCGGTAGGCGCACCATTCCAAAATCGACGGAAAAGAAAATGGAATCCGGTCACTGGCTGACAAAAACCAGCACCACTACTGGTCGAAAACCAGCGCTACCACTGGTCGAAAACCAGCGCGACACAACTCCCAAACACGACGAAACACAAATGGAACCCGACACTGCGCAGTTCCGAAAATGTCGAAATGGAATTGGACCGCTGGAGACATACTCCACCACACAAAACAGCTAGCGACACGGAATTCCGAAGAAGTCGATGAAAAACCAACAGGATCCGCCCACTGCGTGATTCCCAAAGTCGACGAAAAACTAACAGGATCCGCCCACCACGTGACCCCTGAACACCCCGAAGAAGTCGACGAAAAAACGGAATGGAATTCTCCCACCGATGAACAGCCAACTAAACAGATTCTCCTCCAAAATCCACGAAGCTCTCCTCTACCCGACAAAATGACCGACTAAGAACAGTCTTGACAGACCATGCGGACATAACACAGAGTCACAAGGATTTTTCCAACGTTTGAAAAACGTTTGAAAAACGTTCCACATTGCAAAATAACCACAGCAAGCTCAATATTGAAACTTTCATTAGCCCCAAAAGTAAAATAATGGACTCACAACAACCGATTAATAAGATAAACGTAAATATAAAATAAAATTCATTGTCAAAATGTTTCTTCCCCTGTAACTCAAACAGAAGATCGGAAGCAAAAAACCCATCGCACTTGGTAGGAAAATACAACCAAATCAATTCACTCAACACAATACAACTTGATGCTGTGTTGTCTCAAAATGCACTTCACTCAACACACAAAAATACAGCACCCAATGCAATTTTCTCAAAATGCAATTCACTGCACACAAAAAAACAGCACCCAATGCAATTTTCTCAAAATGCAATTCATCTTGAATTTGCTTTGCCTTACACATAGCTTTACAATTCTGCTTTAATTTCACTTCTAACAAGTAATTGGCTAAGCCAAATTCACATGAAATGTGAACAGTCTTTTGCTCTTGGAATGGCCTTCTTTCTTTCAATGTCTGTTTGGACATCAAGGCAGCAGTTCAATGCGTTCAAATGCCAGGACACGACTGGACCGACGAAACGACGATGGAACTCAAAGACAGCGCCAGGACAGGATTGCCTAGACCGCAGGACGTAGGTGGTACGCAGAAATGACACCAGAACCCGATGGCCTGGAGCGACGGACGTCGGTGGACGTAGAAATAACGCCAGGACCCGATGGCCTGGAGCGAAGGACGTCGGTAGACGTAGAAATAACGCCAGGACCCGATGGCCTGGACCGAAGAACGTCGACGGGACGAAGAAACGCCTCCCGAAAAGGAGAGCAACGACGAGAAAGAATGACCGCTTGCGTCAACAGCGGTCGAAACACGGACAGGATCCGCAAAACGTCGACAAGGACGGCGAAAATTTTTTCTCACTGAACGATACGCCTTCGATGGACGAAGACAAGAATCTCCAACGTCTGGAAATAGTTTCTAGATGTCTCAGAGTACTGATCTGGAACACAAAGGAAATTCAGCATCGATGAGCCGTTGCATAGAATTGAATCACATGTCTCACACAGACGCAAAGTTTTTTCCAAATATATCCTTCAAAATAAGGCTTCCTCGAAAAATAATGCGATATGTCCCTAAAAAACTCGACGAGCCCCCAAAAGTGGGAGGCTCGGAGCGCGATGTGGTTTATAAAAAGAAGAATTTGTTGATTAAATAATTTTAATTCTCGCTTAGCTCGCAACACATCAGAAAAACCAACAGGAAGCTCTAGAGTCCAAACCAAAGACTCCAAATCTACATAAATAGTAAGTAAGACACAGCCACCTACAACAATCTTCTTTATTTAGTGTCCATGACTCACAGCCGTACGAGGCAACAGGTCACACCAGTGCCCTGATCAATCTTAGCTTTGTAAGTTTACTGACCGATTTGTTCTTCCAAACTTTTAGTAATTTGATCATTATATTCATTCCCATGGCCAATCTTGTTTTGATGTCATTTTTGCATCTTGCATTATCTTGGATCAGGCTTCCAAGGTATGTGAAGTTAGAAGATTGCTCAAGCACCTGTCCATTTGCTAAGATTGTTATTTGATGCTCCATATTTGACATTACTTTTGTTTTGCTTGCGTTTATTCTCATATTGTATTCGGTTCCGGTATGTTCTATTCTTTTCACTAGCTCTTGAAGGTCTTTAACTGATTATTATTTTATTATTTTTATTATTATTATTATTATTATTATTATTATTATTATTATTATTATTATTATTATTATTATTTATTTCTAATTATTATTAAAGATTGCTTAACTACATTAACTTGTTAGTTAATAATTTAATCTAATTAATTAGCGTGTATAATTAATAGTGTATTTTGTACTAATTATAATTAATTAATAAAGTTTTAATTCATGTAAAACGGACAAAGTACGCGCTAGGCTAGAAGACGCTAAGGCTTCGGTAAAATTATTAGAATCGCCACGTCCGCCCAAATACCGAGAGATGGGTTATAGAGACCAGCAACGACTATATAGGTTCACGGGAGAGCCTTCGGTCTTCAGCGACTGGAGAGTTTGGCCGCTGAAGACCGTCGCCTGTTTGACGGCGGCTGGCTGGCCGCTGACGAAGGGAACAGGCAGTTGGAGCGATGGAAAGAGGGAGAGAGAACGGCAGCGGTCGGCTGGCTGTGTAGTCGCTGCGTTCGCCTGAGCACCGGCGCCCGGTTACCAGGGGTGATTAGCGAAGGACTGGGCTGTAGACGGGGTCGATGACTGCCGCCAACGACGACGCCGCTGCCTGGGTCCCCTAGTTGACTCTCTTATCACGGCTCCTAGGCGGACGTGGCTCAACAGTTTAAAATTCCGCCTAAATACCGGCGCCCGGATACCAGGGCCTGTTGGCGATGCGCGTCGCCGTCGGCGAAGCCTCGTATCGCCGCTGCCGATGATGCTAGGTGGTGGGTCCGAATTTTATCTTTCTGACGGCTGATACGGGGAAGTGGGGACAGCAGTGGCCGAGCGCCTTCAAGCGCTGGTCCTAAAAATTCGAAAATCTGTGAAAAATTGGCAATTTTGTATCACGCGTCAAGAGGCGGACGCAGGCAGCTGTTGTAGTAAAGTCTGCTTGAACCGCGGCGCCCAGCTAGCAGGAGTGATTGGCAAGGCGCCGGCCGTAGACGAAGCTCCTGACAGCCGCTAACGAAAACGCTGTTAGGCAGGTCCCCTAGTTTTTCCTATTGACGGCAATTACGCGAAAATATAGACGACTGTTGCGAAACCCGCTTGAGTGCCCGTCAAAAAGTTTCAAACTCTCTGAAAATTTTCAAAGATGAATATGAGATGTGCTTTTCGTGGTCGCTCCGCTTATATTGTGAAGCGATAGAGTAAAGAAAGCAGAGCGATTGAAAGCGAGTATTGGAACCCGTTTAAAGTGCTAAAGCTTATCGTTTCATACTGACGTATGAAAGGCTATTGATTGCATTTCCTGTGCTCTAGTTATTTTGGCTGCCGGAGTGCGTCTAGTCAACGCGTCTTTGTCCGTGTTATCAGTGTTGCCACTGTAGCCATTGTTGTCATTGTTGCTTGGTTTATTAATAAATAGAAATAAACAAATAAAGGCAAGTTGTATGCGTGTCTGTTGAAGTCTCTGACTCGCTGTGACGCCGGAGTCTCAGCGCACTGTCAGTGAAGGTGAGTCTTGGCTGTGATGAAAATCGCCTACCTGAGGTCACTTTAGTGCCCAGGAGGTCAACTCTGAGCCAAGAGAGGAGACAAACGCCCGCCTGTCGTAAAGGCGCGGGAGACAGTTTGGGTAAGTTGACCGTCAAGAAAAAGAGTGGACCGCCGTCCATTCAGGCACGGTTAACCCCGGGTTTAGGTGAAAGAGCTGAGAAGACAAATAGACGCCGCTGCCCGTCTAGAATCGAGAGCAGAAGTTACCAAGCGTGCTAGGAAGCCGCAACAGAGACAACGCTGCCTGTCTTTAAGAGAGCGGAAGACGGTTAGATTACCGAGAATGAAGAGACGTGGGACCAAGTCGAAGCCAGTGACCAAGAATATATACCGAAATCGCTTAAGGCGCCGAGACCAAGCGGTGGCCAGCGAAAAGAGGGGACTATTAAAGGGTCTCTCGGACGAGGCCGGAGACGGAACCAACGGAGAGACATCGGATGAGGGAAACCAGAACCCTGTGTTAAGGAGCGGCCATCATCAGTACGCGGCCTACCCGGCAGCCGCGGACACCTCAACTGATGTCGGTGAACCGAAAAGGCAAACAGACGCCGCCGATTAGGCAGAGTCGGCGGCAGATGCCGATCAGGAAACCGAGCGGGCGTTGGGGGCCGCCCGACGGCCGGCCGCGCTACGAGACCGCGAGCCGGGGTTGCCACAATTACCCACACCAAAAACCAGACACGAAACACTAACCGTAAACGATACTGACGGCAAAATTAAGATCTACGATATTGATTTACATTGTTCATTACTTCTTTGCCGGGAGGGGAATATGTCCGGGAAGATAATGTCCGGAGGATAATGTCTGGGGAAGGATAATGTCCAGAGGAGAATGTCCGCGCCCCACTCTACTCATTCTCTATTCATATTCATGTGTTCAAGCATGGTGTCCATTCCTGAAGAAAGACATAGAGACCTTAGAAAGAGTGCAACACAGAGCAACAAAAATGATCAAGGGATATCATAAACTAACCTATGAGGAAAGGCTAAATCACTGTGGATTGACAACCCTGGAAAAAAGAAGAGAGAGAGGGGATTTGATTGAGACATACAAAATACTAACAAACAAAGTGGAAATGCCAAGAGAAAGATTTTTTACAATGAAGCAGTATGATAGAACCAGAGGACACAACATGAAACTGTTCAAGAAACGGGTTGGGAGACATAAACAGCATTTTTTAGTGCAAGAGTGGTGGACAGATGGAATGAACTGGATGAGGGGATAGTAATGGCTACAACTGTAAACGAGTTCAAAATAAACCTCAGTAGTTTAGGATATTAGATTGGACGGGAACAACAGTGGTTCTCACACAGGGCAGTCCCTACTGAACCACTTTAAACCTTGTTATATTATATTATATTATATTATATTATTATTATAGCATGTAATGTAAAAAATTCATTAGGCCATCTGGCGAACGTTATTTGAAACTGAGTTTTGAATAAATGACAAAACAAAAGCTCTGATCTAATTCGAATGAAAATATGGGAAATATATTAGACAGTAGAATTCATATTTTCCCAAATAAGACAAAATGATCAGAGATATTGACATTTCTTGAAAATTGTCCTTTTTTAGCCAGGAACATGCCTTTTATACGCGTCTCACAAATCCTATGAGTTTGGCAAAATCGCTTAACCGCCATGTATGTAGAAGGGTTAGTGTTACCCTTCAGAGTTACCCTATTGCAAGTGGAGTTTCAGAGCAAAATGGTCGGAATACGCTTTACTTGCGTTATTGCGAAATCAAATAAAATTTTAAAAGTACTATATTATTATTATTATTATTATTATTATTATTATTATTATTATTATTATTATTATTATTATTATTATTATTATTATTATTATTATTATTATTATTATTATTATTACGATAATTTATATTGCGCGGTAGCATAACTGGAGCAAAAGTCAAGAGCTCGTTACTTTTATCTAATGAGGTAGACCAGGGTTTCACAAACTTTTGGAAACTGTGCAGTGTGCAACTCACACCAGCGGTTTTGTAACATGCCGCGACCCTGAAAACTTATTGTCAACTAAAATGAGATAAATCACTAATCATTTGAATATAAACCGTGTATAGAGAATTGCAGGAATATAAATTTCTTAAAATCCAAGTCTACTTGCAGCTTTCAAGGCGTGTGACATTGGCTAGAAAATAACACGTTTAAAGCTAATTTCGCGCTAACCCGCGACCCACCAGACTGAGCCCGGCGACCCAGTTTTGTGTCGCGACCCGCAGTTTGAGAAACACTGCGCTAATTTATTTATTTTTTATATTTTTATATTTTTATTTATCCAAGACAACTTCTATAGCGCCATAACAGGGCGAAGACCCAAATCAAAGGCGATTTGACATCATTTGCATGTCAATGACGAACGTAGGATGACAATCATGAAAGTCTGTTTCGGCGGAATGAAGGAATTCGACCCCCAACGAATACGGTGGTGAATCATATAGAAAGCGGTCTTTCACAACAGGCATCCCATTTAGTTCAGAAATGGTGCTTAGTGAGCGCACAGCCAAAGAAATTTTGATTAATATTAGAGCCAGATCACGAGTTCTCATGCATATTATATGCTAAAAACGTAACTTGTGATTTAATAAAGAGTTTCCAAAATCTAATAATAATAATAATAATAATAATAATAATAATAATAATAATAATAATAATAATGTGATTTTAAGTGGTTTAAGAGGCTAGCAAACCTGTGTGAAAACCACTGAAGCAACTCTCCGCATTCAATAAACTAGTTTTCCGAGATAGTCTTTGAATCCGTTTACTGGTTCAACTGTCACTCCCGCCTCGTCCAAACTGTTCCAATTGACCACAACCCATGCACAAAAACAAATTTTCTTTCCTGAACACTCTGCTTAAAGAATTTGCATTTGAGGCCTCTTGTGCTGCTATAGTGTGCCAATGTAAAGAATCGATTGTATGGTACATCTACTTTCTCAGTCATTATTTTGTATGTTTCTATCAAATCCCCTCTCTCCCTTCTCTTTTCTAATGTTGTCAGTCCAAAATATTGAAGTTTTTTTCGTAACTTAAATTATGGCACCTATTGACCATCTTCGTTGCTCGTCTTTGCACTTTTTCTAAAAGCTCGATATCTTTTTTCCAGAATGGATTCCATACCTGAATGAATCTGTAATAAAACTAAATATATTGAACCTGTCGACAACCACCAAACCACCTCTTCTTCAGGTGCTCTGTCCAACGACAGGTTCCATACTCCAGCGTCGCCACTCCTCTCTATCTTGAGCTTTTATCTTCAGGGCTGAATACTTGTTTTTTTACCGTAGAGTCGAACATCCACTCCAGCATCGATGTTCTTGGTCGCCCTTTCTGTGCTTTCCCATTCATCTTTCCTTCTAGTACTTCTCTTAGTAGGTTTGATTCTTCTCTCAGAACATGACCTATCCACTTCTTTTGTTTTGTACGAATAGTGTTAATTAGGCTTTTCTTCTCTTCTACCCTCTCCAAGACTTCTTCATTTGTTATTTTTCCGTCCAGCTAATTTTTTCCATTCTTCGCCAGATCCACATTTCGAATGCCTCTAATCTCTTTATGTCTTCCTTTCCGAGAGTCCAAGTTTCTGATCCATAGAGTGTCACTGGTCAGATCAGTGTTTTGACCAATCGTTTTTTCAGATTTCGGTTAAAATTCCTTCTCAGTAGTTCTCTTCTGTTCGTAAAGGCTTCTTTCCCCATGGCAATTCTTCTCCTTATTTATTTATGTCACTTTGCGTTTTCATCAAGCAGGCTTCCAAGATAGCAGAATTCTTCTACCTGTTCTATTTCCACTCCATCAATGATTATTTTCATTTCTCCACCGTGTCTGCTGATTTTCATTGTCTTTGTCTTCTTTAAATTGATTTTCATTCCGTAATCCTTTGATGTTGCATTAAGAGAGTCCATCAACCTCTGCAATCCATGGTTGGTGTTTGCCATAATTGCCTGGTCATAAGCAAATCTTATGTCCCTTATTCTTTTTCCACCCACCACTACTCCATCTTCTATGTTCTCAAATGCTTCTCTTATGAGTTCTTCTGTGTAGATATTGAACAGCAACGATGAGAGAGGGCATCCCTGTCTCACCCCCCTTCCCAGAGTTCCTGGTTCAGAATCTGTTCCATCCACACGGATATACACTGATTGGTTTATGTACAGGTTTCCGATGAGTTTTCTGTCTCTGTAGTCTATTCCCATTCTTCTGAGTGCCCTCATGAGTTTTATCCAGTCCACTCGATCAAATGCCTTTTCATAGTCCACAAAGCAGATGTAGATTTCAAGGCCCCTTTCCATGCTTCTTTCTTTCAGCGCCCTAAGAATTCCTATTGCAACTCTGGTACCTTTGCCTTTGCTGAATCCGTACTGTTCTTCACTGATCCCCTTCACTGCTTCTGCTTTTGCTTCTACTCGTTTTGTAAGGATCTTCAAAACTATCTTCGATGCATGACAAAGTAGGCTTATTGTTCTAAAGTCTCCACATTCAGTTGCATTCTGTTTCTTTTGTATTGGCACCATTACTGTTTGGAGGAAGTCTTCTGGCCACTCCCCAGTCCGATATATTTCTTGGCATACCACCTGCCACCGAGAAATTTGTCATCGGCTTTACGTATATTCCATGACTTTTCCTATCCCCAAAAGGGGTCTCTTTTCTCCATTGTGGCTACGCATCGATAGTAACTTTGTCCTTCAAAGAGCATATTGACAACTTATCCTATTTCCACTTCTACCAGCTTAGACCAAGCAGAGTTTGCTATTCTCTCTCTATGCCTGCAGACAAATTGTTGGCTCATGTTTGCTGTCAGTAAGTTAGAACCATTGCTCAGTTAATGTGCATGAATTTTTTCAAACTCTGACTCAGCTTGTTTTGCTTTTCATTCTTATTTCTATTTTCAAGTTACTGTTTGGCAAAAAATGTAAAGTTCAGCAACTTGTTATATAATTTACGATAGGGTTCTTCGACAACACTAGACCCACAATAATCAATTTTGCCATCAAGTAGATATGAAATAGTGTCAATTTTTTTAATATTTTCAGAGAAAGGCTGATTACTGGACATTCCACTCTAGTCCAGTTATTGATATATGGATCTGTTCATTTAGATTTGCATGGAAAGCAGAGCAAATATGTCAACTCCTAATTTATTATTAGACTCTGACTTGTACGCAGTGGTACCTGCAGATTTACCGGTGGTGGAGAACCTAGAATCCTCTGATCGGGATCGGGATCGGCAGCGTGACTTCACTGCAGGAACACACAAATTACTAGAAAATTGTGAAACTCGTTCATTAGAATATGTCGGTGACAGCAATTTCTATCGTGTGGAACTCAGCGAATGCCAGTCGACCAGTCCGGCGCATTATTTTGGTGCCGATGCAACAGAAGCAGCAGTGCCTCTGTTTAATACAGACATTGAAGCGACTGCATCGGAAAAGTACAAATCCTCAGCAGCAGGAACTCAAGAATTGGGGAAGCATCATCGAGAAATATCAGTGCAATGCAACATGAAGTCAGTGCCATACCTATCAGATACTTCTGAATTGGATTTGTATACAAATTGGCCAGAGTCATCTCATGGTTTGCAGATTTACCAAGGTGAGGACAATGCGTCTGCAGCAGCAGCACCTTTTACTATATTTAGCGACAACTGGCCAGAAAATACAGAAACAGTACTGCTCAATCCTGTCACTTACCACAAAGTCCATCACCACCAACACTCGAAGGATCACGAGAGATTTAATATTTTCCAAAATAATGAGGTAATTGTCGGAGTTGATGAGGTCACGAAAAAGGAATTGCTGAAACCGGAACAAAACGTGAATTCAAATAAGAAAAACACGAATGTATTTTGTGATGTATGCGCTGATGCAGCTGACAAAGACACTTTCGATACAATTCCAACAGCCATTTGGATATGCGTCGATTGCACTGAAAATCATTGTGACGATTGCAAGGGTGCTCACAGACGCCAGAAATGTTTTAGAAAACATGAAATTGTCAAAATTGACGAATACGTGGAAAGAAATCAAAAAGATCAGCAGCTATCGAAAGAACCGAAGAAGATAAAAATTTCCTGCAGTGTTTGTAAGGAGAACAACGAAAATGAAAGCGATGACAGTAATGTTTCAGAAGCCACAGTCTACTGCACCGACTGTTATGAGAGCCAGTGTAGTAGCTGCAGCAAAGATCACCTAAAGCAAAGACTGTTGAAAGGCCATACTACAGTTATTCTAGACAATGAGCTGAAAGAAAAACTGGTTGAAATTAGAGAAATGATTGTGACATGTGACGTCTGTAAGGCAAACAGCGACGATGACAAAGAGGGTGTAGAAGTGGCGATCAATTACTGTGTGACATGCGATGAAAGGCAATGCGAGAGATGCAGCCGTGCGCACAAAAGACAACTGAAATTTAAAAGCCATCAGATAGCCACAATCGACGACAAATTCAAGTTAAAACTGTTGGAAGAGAATAATGCAAGAAAACAGAAGACAGAACTATCATGCGATGTTTGCATGGCAAATGCTGAAGATGGGAATATCAGTGCTGTTCCTTTTGCTCTCCTGCGTTGTACCGATTGTTGTGAAAACCAGTGTTCTGGCTGCAGCGAAGATCACAAAAGGCAGAAGCTGTTCAAAACGCATACGACTGTCGAATTAGACGATGAACTGAAGGAAAAGCTCATAAAAATTAGGGAAATTATTGTAACATGTGACGTCTGTGAAGAAAACAGCGATGGTGACAAAGAGGGTGTAGAAGTGGCAATCAATTACTGCGTGACCTGCGATGAAAGGCAATGCGTGAAATGCAGCCGTGCCCACAAAAGACAGCAGCGATTTAAAAGTCATCAGATAGCCACAATCGACGACAAATTCAAGTTAAAACTGCTGGAAGAGCAAAATGCGAAACTATCAGAGGATTCCGTTCTGGATTTTTTCTGTGATGTTTGCACGGCAAATTGTGAAGATGGAAACAAAAATAACGTACCAGCGGCTACTTTGCACTGCACTGACTGCAATGAAAACCAATGTGATAGTTGCAGTAAAGAGCATAAGAGACAAAAACCTTCCAAATATCACGAAATTCTTGAACTAAATAGGGAACTTAAAGAAAAGCTTAATGGTATGAAAGCCACGTGTGATGTCTGCTCAGTCAACAACGACAATGGCAAAATGAATTTACCGGCAGCGACTAAATTCTGCGAAGATTGTCGAGAAAAGCAATGCGATCAATGCAGTGAAGAACGCAAGCAATTAGGTTGGTGCAAAGATCACACCATTGGGCCTTTGAATAAAATGACGAATACAGAAAAGGATGGTACTTCAGCAAACAAACAGTCTTCTAAGGCATGTGATCAGTGCACTGAAAATAGCAACACCTCTGAATTAGCAGCCATCCCGTCAGCAACTATGTACTGCATCGATTGCAATGAATTCCAGTGTATAAACTGCAGTCGTGTCCATAGAAGACAGAGAACTTGCAAGGACCATAAGATTATTACAGTCGAAGAACAATTGAGTCTTGAGGTCAAAGACAATCCACATACATTGACTTGTACATTGGACAACACTTCGGAGAGAGAGCATGGTAAGAATTTGTATAATATTTTGGCTAATTAATTTTTTAAAGATGCGCATACGCCTCCAGCGGTCTTTTTAAAATTTTTAAAAATCACCAATTGAAACTGTATATACATTCCTTCAGTAGTTGATTGAGTGACCGTAATAGATTATAGAAATACCGTGTGTTAGATAAATCATCTAGTGTTAAAGTATGTCAACTGGTAACCCGTAAAAATAGCTAAGCATTTAACTGATCATTATGAAAAACTAATTATACTTTATATTAAAAGTTACTTCTAATAGCACGCTATTGTTTTCGTGACAATGTTCTTCTGCGAATATTTATGTTAAAGGTGAATCTTCGCCCAACAAACTAGACTTTGAATATGTCATTCAAAGCAATCAGCTCGCTTGGCTCAATGCAACGCCTTTGTTGAAGGATAAAGAATATTCAAGAATTCAACAACTATTAGAAAAGCCAAGCTTTGCAGAGGACAAGCTGGAAAACGTTTGGGAATATGTGCTTCCATATATAATACAAAACATCAAGATGTGGAATGGCAATGTTCTCACCGCTCAGAATTTGAATTCCTTGATCGCTCGATCGAAGGCAATGAAAGGTCTAATAGACGTTGCAAAGAGCTGTCCGGTTTCTAGATTGGATTTCTTGACATACATCATAAATGCTGCAGATTTTGTCGTAGCACAGGATATCTTGCGTATACTTTCAAAGTTTCCTGTGGCTATCCCATTAATAGTTAGAGACATCAATGACTGCACTAAGCACATCGTGACTATTCCACTTATTCAAAATATTGTAACAAAGTGGGAATCGAGTCCGGGCAACATCGCTGAAAATTACTTATTTTCGAGTCAGTTCCGTTTGGTAGTTGCGGTGCGTCTGGGTTCCGGCAGAACTGGGAAAAGCACTATACTCAACCAGTTGATGAAAAAGCAGTTTATGTTTTCATCCAGTGGCGAGGCCGGAAGTCGCTACGGCAGACCTCGAACTCTTGACGGAAGTGTAGAAATAGTGTGGCTTACGCAAGAAACGTGCAGCGATATAACGTGGAATACCATGATGATGGATTACTATAAAGAAAATACTGAAGAGATTGCAATCTTGGCAAACCTGCATGGAGATGCTCTACAATACGAAGACACGCTTCAGTTTCTCTTGCGTATATCATGTTCATTCATTGTATTTTTGATGCCAGGTTTTTCTAAAAACCAATGGGAGGAACTGAAAAAGTACCTTATCAGCAAGATTTTTGTTTGCGTTCTAGTGGATCCAGAAGAAAATTGTGATGATCCGAGCATCCAAAAAATCCACACATCTACACTATCAACTGATGAGACTCAAGAAACCATGAGATGTCTATTGTACGAAAGCTTGGGTTTGCAACCGTACCTAAGGCCTCCCGGTCTAAACTTTGCGGAAGACCTTGGAAAATCGTTGAAATTTGTGGAAAATCTTAATTGCACAAATTCTGAAGAGATTGTCAAAATTGTCAAAAAGCACGGATGCTTCGATATCCGACAGATACTAGGACGCGTAAGTTCTGAGCGACACGCACAGTGGGATCCTCTCTTGAAGACATTGATAAATTTATTTATGGCAATTCTGAAATCCTCCGAACAATGTGCCAAACACTCTCTCAGCTATTTGGAAACTTCATTGTCTCAGTTGTCTGGAAAAGAATCAAAGTCAGTGAGAACAGAGGTCATACAAGCAAATGAACAGGTGCGACGCATTGTCAAGACTCCGACAAAAGCCGTGAAAGAACATAGTAGACAAGATCTTGAATTAAAAGAGGCTCAGGATAAATTGAAGGCGGTGATGGAAAAGGCTGAACACATCAATTTGGGCCAAGAACACTTCTTTCGAGTAATGGGTCAGTTGTATGAGAAAGGTATAAATGACCAAACTCTGAAGGCCGTTTATTCAACAGATACGTTGCCCAGATGCTTTGCCAATCTTCTAATCAATGGACATGCCATTGAACTGTTGAATGGCGACTCTGGCGAAATGCAGCTGCCGTGGATGAAATCAGTCTGCGATTGCGTGTCTCAGGCTTTGCCTAATTTCAGAGTGTTCGTGATAAGCATAATCGGACTGCAGTCTTCTGGCAAGTCAACCCTGCTGAATGCACTGTTTTCTTGCAGATTTGCTGTTTCCGTGGGACGGTGTAGTCGCGGTCTCTTCATGAGAATGATTCTTTTGAACGACGAACTTCGAAAGACATGCGACTGCGATGGAATCATTCTAATTGACACCGAAGGTCTTTGCTCTCCAGAAAAACTCAACGATCCAAAAGCAAGTCAAAAGGATCGTCTGATGGCAACGTATGCTATGGGTGTTAGTAATCTGACAATTGTCAATATTCTTGGCGAAGGAATGACAGAAATGACTGAGATTTTACAAATAGCACTTGTGACAATGGCTCGTCTGAGAGGAGGAGGGATCAGTCCAGACATCCTCATGGTTCAGCACTTACAAGAGCGGAATGTTGCTAGAATTGACCAGACCAAGGGTCAATTCTGCGAAGCATTCAACAAAGCGTTTGATTTAATCATGAAAAAAGACGTTGAAAAGGGATCCGCTTCAGCTGAATGTCTGGCTGAATTAACTGCACGTATTCAATCGGGAGATCTGTTTCAACACTTTGGTCCTTTTAGAGATGGATCAAGTGTAAATTCACCCCCGTCTGAAACATATCACGCAGACATTGTCGGTTTGTTTAATACGCTGTTACGAAGAGCAAAGGAGTCAGCAATGAAAAAGACATTTGAGCGATGGTCGAATCATTTTGAGAGTTATTGGTTTTGCGTTCAAAAGGAAAAATTTGCTTTAAATTTCAAGAACGTCAAACACATCACAGACTTCTTGTTTTTTGAGAAAAAGATTGCCAAGGTTAAGGAACTGTTGGAACGTGCCATTCGAAGACACAGAGATACATTTTCTGCAAAAATAAGAGAAGAAATTCATTCCCATATTAAAAGCAAAGGAAAGGTACTAACCGAAGATCTAAATCGTAGAATATTTCCATCAATAGAGCAACAACTTCAGCTGATACCACACTCCTGTCCAAGTCATTGTCAATTCTGCAAGGAGTTTGCCAGTCACTATGAGACACTTCTGCAGGAACTTTCTGACACTGAATGGGAAGAGGATACAAAACGTTCGCTAGAATCTGAAAACAAGAGGTTAATAGATCTTGCAAAAAAGGTGCTGAAGCAAACGTTTGATGGTTCCGTTGTTAGACAAGGGTGTCTATCAATTTTTTCAGAAGTAATTGCTAAAGAAGTAAAAGAGGCTTTGGATCAGAAACCCATTAGAATATACACAATTGAAGAACAAAATCATATTAGAGACCGAATATGGGAATTTCTGATTGCGATTGCTGATTCCAGCGACCCAGGAACCGATTTTGATAAGAAATTTCATCAGGCTTTGAATCATGAATATGTGGTCACCGGGATTCAACCCAAGATTGTTAAAGATTTTTACACAGAGATTAACTATGAACAGTTGTTGTTAAGCGTAAATGCTGTTAGATCAATGGCATTGTTACGACTAATGGGGCTATCACATAGGCCTGCAATCAAGAACATGGAAGCAAATGATACACTGAGTAAAGATCAACGCGATTTTTTATCTAATAGCGTTGAGAGACTCCTAACGACTGTTTTCAAAAGAAGTGGAGACGATTATGTAAAAACTGGATTGGACTTTGAAGAAGGAATGGTTGCAAAAATACGATCATTGTTTCCTAACGAAATAAAGAGCTTCGAGGAACGGTTTTCTTCTTACCTGGAAGACGATTTCAAGACGAGTCTTCAAATTTATGTTTTGCAGCAATTCAAAAGAGAAATGAAGAAGTTACAGATGATTTGGAATAAGCAGAATAGACCAGTAGAAATTCTAATGGAGAAGAAGAATGAGTATATTGCCGAAATCGAAACAAAACTTAAGAATTTGCTTTTCCCGAGAAGACGAAGGAGAAGTGATTTGAGTGAAACTGTTGCAATCGTTGGTAAATACCGTTAATTCGGCTGTTAAAGCTGTCTATGACCAAAATGTCGAAGATTTTGGAATGGACTACAAACAGTGAGAAAGTAAGACTATTGTATTTTGAACAACCCCGCATTGGAAGTGGAGTCTGGAAGTAAAACCCGAGCACTGGAACATTTTGAAAATCCAAAGCGTGCAATTGAAGCTTGTTACACAAATAAAGTGGACTCTTTTCGTTCGCAGACCAAATTAAAAGAACTGTACAGAGATGCTATTGCAAAAGAATTTGACTGCATTCAAAACAAGGTTTCGAAAGCCACTACTAAGAAAGACATAGATAGTATACTGCAAGAATAGAGCTGTACTGATTGCACATTTTGCCGATTGTTACGATTACCGATTGTTCCGATTATTAGACTACCGATTTTTTTGCCAATACCGATTATCTGTCGAATTATCCAAGTCGGTCGTTTTTAAAGATCATGCATTAAAATTTGCCATAAAGAAGTAGTGTAAATGCACATGCCCTCCGTATGCAGGTTAAATTCGTGGTTTGTCAAAAGACTCAGTGCATAATGTGTGCTTAATCATTAATGAATAATGATTTTGCTATCAATACTTATTATGTCAAATTTTAAATTTCTACATTCACATTGTAATTTATAACCGATTGTTCCAATTACCCTAATAATCAGCCCGAGTACAAGTTACCGATTAATCGGTATCGGCACCGGACTGGTGGCCGATTACCGATTGTTCCGATTGTCATAATAATCGGTCCGATTATGAATGTTGCCGATTGATCGGTACAGCTCTATGCAAGAACACATAAACATGTTGACGATCAGTACTACAGTAAACTGGATCCGAAGGATGATGATTTCGAAGCCTTCCGGAATAGCGTGGCTCACCATTTACAGTCTCAACTTGAAACAGAACTAAACAAACAGATTAGCATACCGTTAGTTTCAGATAACCTAGAAGTCAAAGGGCGATTGGGATGCACAGAGCATTGCTATTGGTGCGGGGCGTTGTGCTGGGGAGCTAGAAACCATCAGGTGCTAAAAGATTCACATCCGGAAATGGAATGTCATTATTCGTGTCATCAGCCTCGTGGACTTGCAAGAGTGAGTAAACGGCACAGCAATATGTTAATTGCTCGCTCTTGCCACCTTACAAGTGACACAACAAGAGTTAACTTCAAGGAATTTTTTGACGGTGATGGAATTCTTTGGAGCGACGCAAAACGCGATCATTTTGCTGATTGGAAATTTGATGCACATTGCATTATAGCATTTGACGAATTGATGAAGTGGTTTTTTATCAACTTCATTGCGACATCGCCAAGGGACATGAACTACTTCCTGCCGACTGGAATGATCTTAGAGAAAGTAAATGTGTTAATTTGAGATTAGATGACATCCTGAAAGTAGTGCGAAGCAAAATCTAGACATAATTCACGGACGATTGCCAGCTTTACAGAAGTCTGTGTGATATACAATATATGCATAGCCTACATGCATGACTAATATGCTTATTATGCATAATCAGACAATTATGCTCCTATATTATTTAACAGCCTCACAGCAACTATTTTTTACTTTGACTACTCTATATTAAAACTATAAACATTCATCCATGACATTCACAAAGAAGAGTTGACTAGCTAATGAGACATAAAGAATTTTTAGTGGGCCAATTACAATTATAATTGTAATTCAATTGTAATTAATTACATTTGGCCAATGTAGTTGTAATTGTAATTGATCTGTGGAAAGTTCAATTACTTGTAATTGTAATTGTAATTGTTATATGTGTAATTGTAATTGTAATTGAGCTATTGAAATTGAGCTATTGCAATTACAGGAATGTGAGTTTTATAAGTTCTAATAGCGTATTAGCATGTATGAGCCGATGTCTTGTCAGTCTATGAATGTATGGCAGTGAATACAGTGGATGGTTAGTGAATTGTCAAAGCACAACGGTTATTGATAAATGGACTCACTGCTTTGGTCAGTTGTCATGCAAAATTTACTTATTTACTTTTTACTGCCTTTCAAATTGGAAGGGAATTTGTCTACTTCCTGTGTTCTGCGGCTGCGCTTTTTGTGAATAAAAGTTTAATGCCAGTAAAGATGAGCGTAAATCAAGCAGGAGTAATATGGAATTATTCTGAAAAGTGTGATGACTTTAATAATGCTGTTTCCAATGCGAATGTTAAAGTGAAGGTTTAAAGTGAAAACCGGCAGGTTGTGTGGTGAATTAGTCATGCTCGAAAAAGGTTACTTCGAATTTGTTGAATCATTTGCAGGTTTGTGAAACTTTGTGTTACGGTTTTTTGAAATAGGCCGTAGTATATGACTCTGTTGAACTAATTTACTAATTTATGTTAATTATTTTAGATACTTAAGTTTATTAAAAGAAGCAGAAAGAGGAATGAAAAGTAATTGTAATTATAATTGTAATTGACACGTTTGTAATAGTAATTGTAATTGATCCCAATGTAATTGGCTGTAATTGTAATTGTAATTGACAAAAACCCGTATAATTGTAATGTAATTGTAATTGCTTAAAACGTAATTGACCCATGTCTGGAATGCACTTTAGTTCTGCTACGATCTTTGACCTGCTGTTGACTTTTTGGTCAAGTGTGATAGATATCTGGCCCGGATATGCTGTAGTTATAGGTCATGGGAGCAGGGAGTGAGGGAACTAGTTGACGCCCTTAGAATGCCTGTTATTTGGCCTGACGCAGCCACTGCCCCAATAGTACACATAGACATGACGCGGACACTTGTGGTCTTAGTTTTGGGTTTCTTTTGGTCTTGCTGTTCGCTTGAGAATTGTGCACTTTAGCATAAATGGCGTTGAAAGAAACATTCATTTAGTTTTGGCCACAGGCTGTTAGCATGATTAAAATGCCAATAATAGCAGAAAGAGTCAAAATCCTGAAACTTTATTACTTTCAGTTGGCATGAAATTCCAGAACAAAGGGTCTCAATTGACATAAAACTAATCCTATTTCGACAAAAAACCTAAATGAAAGTCGGAAAGATAACAAGGAGCTAAAAGAATGAAAGACCGATTCACATTCTATACATGACGATTTATAGAGCGCGGTAGAAATGACGAGGGCCTAAGACAAAAGCGCTTTACAGTCAACTAGCTAAATTGTACGAGCTCTTAAATAAGTGCGTCTTAAGCTTGCATGCAAAGGTCCCAGGCCTTGGTCACATCGTCCGGACAGAGGCGTAGTGTCCAAATGGCTACTGTGGCTTTAGCCATGGGCGGTACACATGATGAGGGCGGCAAATTTAGGAAGCGACCTTTGTTTGCTTGTGTGGGGTTGGTGAGGAGTTTAGGCGGCAAAATGCAGAAGGGGCGGCAAATTTAGCATCGACGACCTTTCTTTTTATGTTTGTTGCTTGTCGGGTTGTGTCGAGGACTTTTAGTGAAGGGGTAGCAAAATGTAGAATGGGCGGCAAATTCAGCCGCGACGACCTTTTTCTAATTTTTTGTGCTTGTCAGGTATACTAAAAGTAGAGTCAGACCGAAGCTGCAATTTACAGTTTCGGCCGAAGCCGAAGCTAAGCCGAAGCTGTCTGCAATAGATTTGGCCGAAGCCGAATATATTGACATGTAGTCCGAAAAGTTAGTGAACAGTGACGTTTTATGTCGGAGCTGAAAATACACACATGAATAATATAAAATATGAGCAGAATTTACTTTCTCACCTGTTAATTTACACTTTGCCTTACTGGCATCAGACTCGATTTAGTTTTTAAAAAATCCAAATTGCATTTGTTTGTGCATTTCTACTGTCGAGTATTACCTCTCACGAAGACTGCAACTGAAATGTAATGCTATCGTTCAACATGGCCTACGACGGCTAATAGTTAATCAAATGAGGGGTTCTATTCGGGGGGCGTCGCGAGCCCCTTGGTTCTATTAATTCAGACGCTGTTGTTCCTCTGATACATAAAACCGTCATCATCAGTTCGCAAACCCGATTGTGGCCGTTGCGACCACCCCCACCGTTTTTGATCTTGAGCAGCTTCAAATGCCTATATAAGATGTTAATCCGCAGTCACGAGAGATTTGCTTAAGACCGTTGAAACTAAATGATTCAAGGCATTGGAATATGGAATCGAAATTGATGAATGAGGGTTATATAGTCACTTGCTTTGAACCATCCGTTGTAAACCATGGACTACTAGATTACCTGGACGCCCAACTGAAAAAGGTGCCTTACATCAGAGGGCTGAATAAATGCAGCCTTCTGTGCATTTGCATGTAATTTTGGACTTTTTCAACTTGCAATTGCTCGGATTCTGTGAAAGCTAAAATAATGAGGTATACACCAATGTTTTGCATTTTTATCCCTCTTTCAAACCATCCGTGCAAAATTAATAACAATTGGGATAAGGGTCCACAATCTGGCCTGAAACAGAACCCCCCTCCCAAAAAAATTTTTTTATGTTCCAAGCTGTGTTGCTAAAATTTTTGAGTGGCAACCTAACTTTTGTGAACAGCAAAGTTGTAGGGGAATGTAATTGGAACAAAATAAATCAAACATTTTAAAAATTGGACAATATTTGGTTGAGATATATTCTTCCTACCTCTAGCACTCTCCTTCCGATAAATTGTCGTTTCGATCAGTTTAGAACGATGCTTGTATTTCTTTTATAATTTGCTATATCTCGACCTGGAGGGTGTGAAGCAGCGGTACATTCAGCCAGACGATTCGTAGATAACATGCCAGACGATCACATTCTCGTAAAGCTTGACTTTGCGAACGCTTTCAATAGCATGTTTAGGGACGTCATGTTGGCAGAATTAGGGCGCATCCTGCCTGAGCTCGCGGCATACTGCGAAGCATCATATTGCGAACCAAGCCAGCTCAGGTTTGGAAGCTTCACAGTGCTTTCGCAGATGGGTCCACAACAGGGCGATCCCTTGGGTCCACTTCTTTTCTGCCTCCCCCTCCAGCATATCCTGAACAGCCTATCAACAACCTTTACTATAGGCTACCTTGATGATTTGACCTTGGGTGGGCCAATAGATGTGGTCACATCCGATATCGAAGCCATCGAAAGGGGGTGCATGCAGCTTGGGCTGTCCTTGAACCACCGCAAGTGCGAAGCTATATGCAGGGGTCCAATACCAAAGACCAAGACTGTATTGGACCAGTTTTTGCAGATCCAGATCAAGGACTCCACTTTGCTAGGCGCAACTCTAGAGGTAGCAGCAGCTTTCGAGGCGCTCATGTCCTGTCGCATAGAGGAACTACAGACGGCCTTCAGTCGCCTAAGTTCAATCCCAAGACAGGACGCCCTCATTCTTCTAAGGAGCTCTCTGAGCCACTCGAAGCTGCTCTATCTATTGCGCTGCACCCCCTGCGCTGGTCATCCTTTGCTAGAGTGCTTCGACGCAACCATGCGCGAAGGCCTAGACAAGATGCTCAACATCCAGCTCTCTGACAGTCAGTGGCTTCAGGCGTCACTCCCAATCAGGGACGGCGGCCTGGGGACAGTGGCGGCTCTAGGATTTGGCAAGTGGGGGCCGTTGGGGGCAACTTCTAATCATGGGGGCCAACCATGTGTTGTTTAATGTATTTAGCATTAAGTATAGGGTCCCAACTGGGGGCCACTGGGGCCAGGCAGTCAATAGGGGGGGCACGGGCCCCCCCTGGCCTCCCCGGTGGAGCCGCCACTGCCTGGGGATCCGACGGGTGTCTATGCTTGCACCTTCTGCCTTCTTGGCTTCTGCTGCAGGCACCCGTCCTCTCCAGTCCTCCATCCTCGAAAAGGCAGGCCGGAGCATGGATACTCATGAAGCCTGTGTTAGGAATGATTGGTGCTCCCTGAGTCAGCAGTCAAAACCGTCTTCCGACTCCTTACACAAACAATCCACCTGGGACCGCCCGTTAATACAGAGGGACATAAACACCTTGTCTCAAACAGTCCAAGGACAGTATCACTAGGCACGACTCAAAGCAGTCTCGGCAAACCACGCCAGCGATTGGCTACACGCGCTGCCATTAACCGCCTGCGGCCTGCGCAATGCGCCTGGATGACGAGACTGTTAGAGTCGTCGTTGGCCTCCGTCTCGGAGTCAACTTGTGCGAGATACATCTTTGTCCTTGTGGCGTCCAGGTATCGGAAGACGGTTTGCACGGGCTGTCGTGTCACCTGGGTCCAGGCCGTGTCCCTCGACATTCCATGTTGAATGACCTGATCCAGAGGGCTTTAGTCAGGGCAGGGATCCCTTCCATTAAGGAGCCGGCTGGTCTCTCTAGATCCGATGGGAAAAGACCAGACGGCATGACCCTGATACCCTGGCAAGCCGGCCGAAACCTTGTCTGGGACGCAACGGTAGCAGACACCGTTGCTCCAACATACCTACCCACCACTTCGTTCACTGCAGGAGCCGCCGCAGAAGCCGCTGCTGACAGAAAAACGTCCAAAGTATCAAAATCTGGCAGCCACGTCCACCTTCCTGCCCATTGCATTCGAGACGCTAGGCCCCATCAACAATGACGCTCTCTGTTTTCTTCGTGAGCTGGGTCGACGGTTAGCTCAACAATCCGGAGACAAAAGGGAAGGCAATTTCCTCTTCCAGCGTTTGTCAGTTGCAATTCAACGCTTCAACGCAATCGCCTTCCGAGGATCGTTTCCACGCCTCGAACCGGACGAGAGTTAGCACACTATTTCTATATGTCTCCGGACAATTTTTTCATAAGCCCCTCGGGAATGAAGTACCGAGGGCAATATATATATATATATATATATATATATATATATATATATATATATATATATAAGGCGCTGAGGACCAGGCTGACCTAACCAAAAAGTAAAAAGTAAAATTTTGAGAAAAACGGATTTTAAGTTTGGAAAGAACCTGTAAAATCACCAAGTTGTGTAAGAGCATCAGAATGCATGCACGCTTGCGAAATGTTTCGATAGTTTGCTATCAATATTTTTCCAACCACGCAACCCAGTCTCCGTTAAATCAGATTCATCATTCCTGGTATCCTGGTCGTTGACAAAAATGACGGCACACAAAACAAACTATGGCATTCAAGAAATGATAGGGGCCTACCCAGTGTTTAATCTAGACTCCTGGACTCCTGGGGGAAACTCAAAAAGCCGGGGGGGAACTGACAAAGCCGGAGGGAATTTTGCTAGGCGCCGCTGTTAGTCCATGCAGTATTCCAAAATTTCTGGAGTGATTTGAAATTTCCGGGGGGAAAGGGCGATTACCCCCCCCCCCGGAAACGGTCTAGATTAAACACTGGGCCTACCTGTCATACAATGAAGAGTTAAATGCTCGTGAAACGCTGACCAAATTTTGTTTTTGGATAGACGCGCAGTTTAGGTTGTACAGGTTGATCTTTATAATCCTTGCTGATATCAGCTACAGTTGTCTTACACAGACCATCTGATTCAGCCGCTGCTGCTGCCTGCTTGTGAAATTGATAGGCCTACATCCGTTGAGTGATGTTGAACGTCTTGAAATTCAACAGTGGTCTTTGTAAACTCAAGTTAATCGTCAGTCACCATGTCTTCTACTTCTTCGTTTCCACTAACTCGGGCGCGTTTAACCAGAAATTTATCCATTTCTAATTATAATGATATTATAGAGTGCTATAGTAATTTGTATGATAGGCCTAGACTGTGTCTTATAATATGAGCTGCAATCTTAAACGGACTGAATGTTAGCACTTAGCTTAGCGTCGCCGTCTTACACGATAGTGACTGCTGCTTCTCCGTCTCTGTTCTGTTAACCAGAACATACATTAGATTACACCAGATGTCCGACGACGTTGAGAATTGATTATCAACACAGTCATGTCATCCATGTCATCAACCGTCAGATAAGGCCAATCATTAGAGGGAACTTAATTATGATAAGCAAGAGGAACTACTCCCATCCCATGGCGAAAACGTCGAAAAGTAACTCCTTAACTCTGGACATTCGACTGGAAGACTGCCAATTCTGTGGGGATACCGGGAGGTGGGGGTAAATACTACCAGTAACAGTATATCTAACAAATTAGACACTGCGGAGGGTGGAAAGAAAATTTGTGCGACGACCTTTGATCAGTCAGTGGTGGTTGATCAATTAGATAAAGATTCCTGACATCTGGAAACCGAATGGAAAAGAAGGTATCTGATGAGTGGCTGGGAATTTAAATTGACCTTACACTACACACTCGATAGCCTCGTATCGTAGGCCATACGTACTAATTACCCAGCCACACAACGCATTTTGGGGGAGGCCAGCTGTAGGTAGGCCACGTATTTTTCGGGTAGGCCAGCCACAGTGTAGGCCACGTAATTTTTTGGGTAGGCCAGACAACGTTTTGGGTAGGCCATGGCCTACCCGGCCTAGGCCTAGAACCGCCTCTGAGTATAAGGAATATTGAACATATGTTCAAGTTTTCCAAATCATAGATCATATGCATGAGTAAAAAATTTGTGTCTTGTTTATGCCTCGGTAGTTAATAGTTCTGTCTGTTGTGTTGTGTTCTATTTGAGTTTTGATACATTTTTATATGAACCTTGCTGCAGCAAAAGCGAAATAAAGATTGTTATAAATAAGTAATCTTACAAGGATTTTAACTTAAGTTTTACTCGAAGCAGTTTTGAAATAACACTACTTTCTCTATTCCCGTTCTAGTTTATGACAAAGAAATGAATCTCATGAATCAATGAAGGGTTTGTTCTGTATTTATACAATTGGTATTGTTCATCGCTTAGGCGCCCATAAATTGATAGCAGCGTTAAGCTGCTAAGGTAAAACGCGGGCCTAGAGAAAGCAATGGCAACGTACTCTAACGGTGAAAGCCACCTGCGTCGCTGCTTGCCCAGGAACCGGAGATCAGCGCCAGACCTATGCTCGCTCGTTCGAGTATATGACTACCTTTAGCTTTACCTTTATTATTCTCTATTAATAGAGTATATCGTTAGTATTCTTGTACATTGAGAGTTTTTGGGCATTCTAAAGAGCATGACATTTCCTCAATTGTCCTTAGATTTTCAACGCAAATTGGCCATTTCACTTCTAAAAGTCAGTATTTTCACTGAACGAATAAGAACTTCATAAACAACATATTTAAATAGGCCTAAGTCAATATTAGTGTCGCGCCGCAGCGTTTAAACGCCTGTTTGGCATTGCGTGTTGAATCCAGGGTAACAGTGTGGAACTCCATTTCTAAGGCAGATGACAATATTGGAATGAAAGCACGCTCTCCTACAAGCAGTCTTTCACTATAAGCCTATAAATATATGTATATAATATGTATATAATATATATAATATATATAATATATATATATTTATATATAAATATATATATAATATATTATTTTATACACTCGCCGCTCGGTACTTTTTCCGATTACTCATCATTACAAAAAATTGTCCGGAAACTTATGTTTGTGTTTTAGATCTCGTTCGTTTGAAGTTGACATATAATGTTCCTCGGAATGCAATGGCGTTGAAGAGTTGAAGAGTTATATATATATATATATATATATATATATATATATATATATATATATATATATATATATAAGTATGAGTATATATGCGTGTATACCTTTATAATACATTTTATCGTAGTCGGTTTGGTTTGGGACTCGGCTTGGCTGCAACTCTCTAGACTTGATCGCCAGGAATCGCTATCTAACTTCCTTCATATCTCCTTTTCGTCTTTTGTTTTTCGTATTTTGCTCAATCAACTCATATCTGCTTCAATCATAACTCTCCAGCTCTGAGCTATTCGACGCAGGCTTAGACCAAATTCTGCTGCTACCTAAACCCTATTTGCCTTGGACTTGACTACAGAGGTTGTCACTGTCCTGGTCCTTCAGCTGTGCAACTCAATCTAATCGAGTCAGTCTAGCGTTCCTTGCATAGCTCTCAAATCCTAACTCTATGATGCTCAACGTGGTGTTCGCCCAGATTATCGACAGACAGCTGTGCTCTATAAACCCTCACATTTTCAATCTTGATAGCAAGACTGAGACTTTATCTTACAGTACAGAGACGGTTTTACCTGCAGGTGCCCATGGAGGTCTAATTTACACCTGTTGGTCATAAATGAGCAGAATGTCGTGCGTGACCTGTTTAACTGATTGAACTCGCTGTTGCGATTGCAAAAGACGCTGCGATTGGCAGTTCAGTGGTACACGTGACGCTTTTTTCTTTTGCAATCGTGTGAAAAGACCTTCAAGTCCGAAACTGTGAATTTCCCTGCTGACGCGTCAAATAGGCTTTTGATTTTTAAAGGAGCAGATGTCATGTGTTATACACAAGGTATTGCATTCAATAACAGAATGTAGACTATTTCAAAGAGTATTTTGACGTGAAAATATCCAATATAGAGTGAATCAACTTAATAATTGAAAATTGTGAAAAGAAGCGAAGCAGCAGACCTACATTTAACCGAATAAGAAGGGCAACTCTAAGGAAAGGTCAGTCCCCTTTATTATTATTATTATTATTATTATTATTATTATTATTATTATTATTATTATTATTATTATTATTATTATTATTATTAGACTATTTCTATAGCGCAGTAGCTGGGCTGATGCCTACAACAAGAGCACTTACACACATCAATCAATCCCTTTGTGATAAGTAGCCTACTACGCAGACTAATACCGATGAATGTTAAGCGGCTGCCTCACTTAATGATTTAGTCAGCGGACTCAGTCGTTGATTTTGTCGGCAAACCAATCCACCGACGTCTGAAACAAGAAATAAGCCACGCCTACAAACGCTGATGTAGCTCACATTTTAAGATGGCTGACGAGAAATTTGACGCTTTGTTATTATGTGGATTGATTTTGACGGTTATTGCATCTGCACGTGCATTATCCGCACAAAGGAAATCCCGAAAAAAGAGAAAGGTCTGGGTGAGACCCTGGATACGGTGTAGGGAACTAAAGGAAGCCTACCATACCCTAATCCAGAAGCTCACCGAGATAGACCAACAGGTCTTTTACAATTTTGTGCGGACGGTTTTTTATCACTTTCCTTGTATAGATCGTCGCGACAGTCCCATAAAATGGGTTGTGCCGCGACTTCACTAAGATTCAAGTCGAATTCTTGTCCTATTCCCGTCCAAATTTTCCACAAAGTGTGTCCTCGTTTCGCTGTTGTTATTGTAAACTCGCGCGCTGACCTTTGGACTGAAATCTGATTGGCTGACAAGTCAGAAAATCCGACGACGAAATCGGCCAGATCGTGTATTCAGATTATCTGGCGGACGTTTACTCCCCACCCCAAACGTCCCGCTGACAAAGTCAGCCAGTGAGGCAGCTGTCCTTTGCAGCTGGCTCATCATTCAGGCGGATTCGGTCGCCGATAAGTTGGCCGACTAAATCCGATGACTAAATCGTTCAGTGAGGCAGCCGCTTTACCGGGACGGTTTTACACTTCTCAGTTGTCTATTAACATTTCTAGGCCCGGTACACATATTTCCATAGAGACCCACCGGACACACGTATTATTTACTTAATTCATTGACCAGAATGCCTTGCGCGACCCATTTACACGGAAAGAACTAACTGCTGGCAAAAGTAAAGAGTAGACTATGGTTATTGGCTGTTCGGTGGTTTAAATGGCGCATTTTCTCTTTTGCGGTCCGTTTATCTCCGCCATAACCGGTGACCAACCATGGTTGAGAAAAGGAGCTCCAGACACACGCGCACACACACACAGACGCTCATCGTCGTTGATACGGAAGCGTCTATAAGCAACCACAACACACACATTTGCGGTCTGTTAGAAAGAAATTTCTAAAATCTGAAACTGGGAATTTCCACCCTGCTTCGTATGATGGTTTTCTAGAATGCAGTCGTTGCATGCAGGTGCAACGTTTCATTTATGCAGGAGAAAAGGCTGATTCAGGAAGTATTTTGGTCTGAAAACATTCTAACTGTAACGCCAATAGTCTTATTAGTTATAATTTGTCGAAAGACGGAGAATTGCAACTCTAAAGAAAGGCTAACTCCCTTGACGGTAAGTGTTAACAAGGACGTTGCCCGAATGATGTTACTTCAGTTTTGGATTAAAATTAATTTGTCGGTTAAGCATATAGTGACGGCCGTTATAACGAAGCTTGGCGCTAGATAAATTATTTAGACTTTACAAAGCAATCATGGCAATCTTAATTTTTAGAAGTCTACATAGATTTAGGATAATGTTGGATATAAATCTTGGACTCTGGAGCAAAATTGCAGACTATGCGAGAGATATTCGCCAACGTGCCTACCCCATTAGATAAGAATCTCATAATGCTCCTGCAAGAAGCTCACTACTAGTATTGGGCTCAACGGAGGGGGCCCAATTCACTGCCCACCTCTCTTGTGGATACGCTAATGCAGGGTTTCTCAAACATTTTTGAACTGCTTCTTGCTTCAACGGTTTTGTAGCGTGTCGCGACCCTAATCATGACAACATGGCAGGTACTTGTATTATCGAAAATGCATTAGGCTACCTGGTGAACATTATTTGAAAAGAATCTTCTGAGTTTTGTGAGAACAGAGGTCATACAAGCAAATGAGCAGGTGCGACGCATTGTCAAGACTCCGACAAAAGCCGTGAAAGAACATAGTAAACAAGATCTTGAATTAAAAGAGGCTCAGGATAAATTGAAGACAGTGATGGAAAAGGCTGAACAAATCAATTTGGGCCAAGAACACTTCTTTCGAGTAATGGATCAGTTGTATGAGAAAGGTATAAATGAACAAACTCTGAAGGCCGCTTATTCAACAGATACGTTGCCCAGATGCTTTGCCAATCTTCTAATCAATGGACATGCCATTGAACTGTTGAATGGCGACTCTGATTCGATTTGAATGAAAATGTGGCAAATGTATTTAGCAGAATTATTTCTAATTCTGCCAAATAAGACAAAATGAGAGACATAAATATTGAAATTTCTTGAAACTTATCGTTTCTAAATTTTGCAAGGAACATACCTTTGTTACGCCTCTCAAAGATCCTATAACTATGGCAAAATCGCTTAACCGCCGGGTAATCCAGTTAAATGTGTTGCGATTTCTGTTGTTATTATTATTATTAGTATTCAGACAATTTATATAGCGCCGTACGCATGGCGTCTACCAAAGTCAAAGGCGCTGTACATATTTAACATTGTTAAATTAGTTGTTAGTGGAATTTCACAGCAAAATGGTCGAAAAAACGCTTTCCTTGCGTTATTGCAAAATAAGACAAATCTTTAACAGTACTATAGGTCAGGGTTTCCCAAACTTTATGAAACTGTGCAACTCACTTAAGCGGCTTTGTAACATGCCGCGACCCTGCAAACTCTTTGCCAGCTAAAATGTGATAAATCACTAAACATTTTAATATAAACTGTGTATTGAGAATTGCAGGCATGCAAATTTCTTAAAATCTAAGTCTCACTGCAACTTTCAAAGCTTGTGACATTGTGGTATTGGTTAGAAAATGACACTTTTGAATCAAATTTCGCGCTACCCCGTGGACCAACTAGACTGAGCCCTGCGACCCACTTTTGGATCGCGACCCACAGTTTGGGAAACACTGCGCTAATGGACATTAAGACAGATAAATGAGGCGACCATGCCACAGATAGCGATAGCATTATTATTATGACTGTGACTATTAGGGCCTATTATTATTATTATTATTATTATTATTATTATTATTATTATTAGTAGTAGTAGTAGTAGTAGTAGTAGTAGTAGTAGTAGTAGTAGTAGTAGTAGTAGTAGTAGTAGTAGTAGTAGTAGTAGTAGTAGTAGTAGTAGTAGTAGTAGTAGTAATTATTTCCTAATTATTATTAAAGATTGCTTAACTGCATTCACTTGTTAGTTAATAATTTAATCTAACTAATTAGCGTTTATAATGATGTATTTTGTACTAATTTTAATTAATTAACAAAGTTTTAATTCATGTAAAACGGACAAAGTACGCGCTAGGCTAGAAGACGCTAAAGGCTTCGGTAAAATTATTAGAATCGCCACGGCCGCCCAAAGGCCGAGAGATAGGTTATAGAAATCGGCAACGATTATAGGTTCCCGGGAGAGCCTTCGGTGTTCAGCGACTAGAGAGTTTGGCCGCTGAAAGAGCGTCGCATGTTTGACAGAGGCTGCGCGGAGACGGCGGCTGGCTGGCCGCTGGCGAAGGGAACAGGTGGTTGGAGCGATGGAAAGAAGGAGAGAGAACGGCAGCGGTCGGCTGGCTGTGTAGTCGCTGCTTTCGTCTGAACACCGGCGCCCGGTTACCAGAGGTGATTAGCGAAGGATTGGGTTGTAGACGGGGTCGCTTACCACCGATAACGACGACGCCGTTGCCTGGGGTCTTAGTTTCACGGCACCTAAGCGGACGTGGCTCAACAGTTTAAAATTCCGCCTAAAGACCGGCGCCCGAGAAACAGGGCTTGTCGGCGATGCGCTTCGCCGGCAGCGACGCTTCTCATCGCCGCTCTCGACGACGCTAGGGAGTGGGTACGAATTTTATCTTTCAAACGGCTGATACGCGGAAGAAGGGACAGCAGCGTTCGAGCGCCCTCAAGCGTTGGTCCTAAAAATTCGAAATTCTTTGAAATATTGGCAATTTTATATCACGCGGCAAGAGGCGGACGCAGGCAGCTGTTGTAGTAAAGTCTGCTTGAACCGCGGCGCCCAGCTAGCAGGAGTGATTGGCGAGGCGCCGGCCGTAGAAGAAGCTCCTGACAGCCGCTGACGAAAACGCTGTTAGGCAGGTCTCCTAGTTTTTCCTATAATAATAATGTGATTTTAAGTGGTTTAGGAGGCTAAGTAGGCCTGTGTGAAAACCACTGATGTAACCATCTGCATTCAATAACCTAGTTTATCTAGATAGCCTTTGAATCCGTTCACTGTTTCAACTGTCGCTCCCACCTCGTCCAAACTGTTCCATTTGTCCACAACCCTTGCACTAAAAAGTTTTTCTTTCTTGGACCAACCCTCTGCTTAAACAATTTGCACTTGTGGCCTCTTGTGCTGCTATAGTGTGCCAATGTAAAGAATCGATCCTATGGCACATCTACTTTCCCAGTCATTATTTTGTATGTTTCTATCAAATCCCCTCTTTCTCTTCTCCTTTCTAATGTTGTCAGTCCACAATATTGAAGTCTTTTTCGTAGCTTAAATTATGGCACCCATTGACCATCTCCGTTGCTCGTCTTTGCACTTTTTCTAAAAGTTCTATATCTTTTTCAAGAATGGATTCCAAGCCTGAACACAGTATTCCAGATGAGGCCTTACTAATGACTTATAAAGTTTAATGATTATCTCTTCGTCACGACTCACAATTGTCCTTTTCACCATTCACAACATTTGGTTTCCCTTTTTTGCTGCCTCCATGCATTGGTGAGATGGATTCATACTTCTATGGGTGATTATCCCCAAGTCTCTTTCTTTTTCTGTTGTGGTTAGAACCTTCCCCTAAAGAATATTCATTACCATTATTAGACTTCCCAACATGCATTACAGAACATTTATCAATATTGAAAAGCATCTGCCAGTCCACAGACCACTGAAACAATTTCCTTAGATCTTCTTGTAAAATTTTTGCATCATCCTCCGAGTCTATATTTCTGCATAACTTTGTATCGTCGGCAAACTTTGAAATTTTGGACAGTAATCCTTCATCGATATCATTTATATATATTAGAATAAGCAATGGCCCAAGCACTGAGCCCTGAGGCACTCCACTGATAACTCTTGCCCATTGCGAATGGCCTCCCCTAATGCCAACCTTCTGTCTTCTTCCCTTCAACCAATTTTCAATCCATCTGAGAATATTGCCCTTATTCCACAGGACTTCAGTTTGGCAGCCAGCCTTATGTGGGGTACTTTATCAAAAGCTTTGGCAAAATCTAAATATATTATGTCTACTGCCTTGCCCTTGTCTAGCTTATCAAAAACCTCCTCCAGAAAGTCCAACAGGTTGGTCAGGCATGAACGCCCCTTTGTAAATCCATGCTGACTATCTTTAACAATTTTATGCCTAGTCAAGTGCTCCAAAATGCTTTCTTTCAGTATTTTTTCCATAACTTTACCGATTACAGATGTTAGGCTCACTGGTCTGTAATTGCTTGGTTCACTTCGTTTTCCCTTCTTGAACAGTGGGCTGACTAATGCGTCTCTCCAGTCTTGTGGTACTACTCCAGTTCTGAGTGATTCATTGATTATCAAAGCAATTGCATGTCCTATTTCATTTCGAACCTCGTAAAGAAACTTTGGATGTAAGCCATCTAATCCTGGGCTCTTGTCTGTCTTTAAATTGGTCAGAACCTTGATAACACATTCTTTTGTACACACTATATCTGTTAGCATTTCTTCTTCATTTCCATCAAACACAATTTTGGCTTCTGGCATAGTATTTGTATTTTCCTCTGTAAATACTGAACAAAAATAGTTATTTAGAATCTGTGCAGTTTCTACATCGTCTGTTATTGCACATCCTGCGCTGTCCAAGAGGGGACTGACTGTGTCCTTTCGTCTCAACTTTCTATTACAATATTGACGGCAATTACGCGAAAAAACAGACAACCGCCACCGATAAATTTGTCATCGGCTTTACGTCAATTTCACGACTTTTCCCAGCTCCAATAAGAGCCCATTTTCTCTATTGTGGCTACCTTTGTCCTTCAAAGAGCATATTGACAACTTATCCTATTTCCGCTTCTACCAACTTAGACAAATCAGAGTAGTTTGCTATCCGCTCTCTATGTCTGCAATCAAGTCGTTGGCTCATGTTTTACTGCCAGTAAGTTAGGACCATTGCTTAGTTAATGTGCATTACATTTTTTCAAACTTTCAAACACAGCTTGTTTTGTTTTTTATTCTTATTTCTAATTTTCAAGTCACTGTTTGGCGAATATTTTACATTGTAAAGGTCAGCAACCGGTTATATAATTTATTATAGAGGTTTTTTCGACAACACTAGGCTCACAATAGTCAATTTTGCCATCTAGTAGATATTATATTGTGTCAATTTTTCATTTTTTCACAGATCGGCTGAATGGTAGACATTCATCCCACGCTAGTCCAGTTATTGACGTATGGATCAGTTGAGTTAGCTTAAAAATTTGCATGGAAAGAGGGAAGATATATCAATCAATCAATCAATCAATTTTATTTAATTTCTCTCATGTGTATACAACTATATATAGTCTGAACAGATGTCAATAATAAAAGTAAGATAACACGACAATTGAATCAAACTAACCTTAATTAATCAAGAAAATAGGTAACGAAAAAACACTTAACTAAGATCATGTTACATGTAATGATAAGTTAATGAAGTGATATTTTAGTAGACGGAGAGAGAAAAAAAGGTTGGCCTAGGGGATGATTATCCCGTATAGTGGTCAACCAAAAAGAATATGAAAGAGAGATATTTAGATATTAAGAATTTGGTGGCGGATTTATTACTGTTCAATTAAAGAATTGTTTTTGAGCTGGAGAAAAAAGTAATGAATAGTTCCAAATTTTAGGATGTGTCATTAAGATTTTCATTAAGGAGATATGTTTTAAGCTTAGACTTAAAAGAATGTAGAAGCTTGATATTTTTGATCTCAGAGGGAATATTATTCCAAACTTTAGGCCCTTGACATCTAATTGTAAATAGTCTGACATTTATGGAAGTAAATTGATGATTAATATTTTCATGATTTCTAAGTTTAAGTTCACATTTATTAAATCTTGTAGTAAAGAATTTATTATTATAGAAAATCATGGGAAGTTTATTAGTTAGATATTTAAATAAGAATATCGCAGATTGCTGTATGTAAATATTCTCAATGTTTAGGATTTTATAGTTTGTGTATAGTTGGTTAGTTTTGGTAAGTTTCTTAGCACAATATATGAGCCTTAATGCTTTATTTTGCATAATTTGCACTTTGTTAATGATTGATTTGTAGTTTTTTCCCAAACAATAGTACAATATGTAAGATATGGGTGTATTAATGTATAATAAAGTTTTTTGGAGTGCATTAGTGTCTAGTAAATATTTAACATGTCTAATAACATTTAAGTTTTTAGCTATTTTATTAGAAATTTCATCAGTATGTTCACGCCAGTTTAGGTGTTGGTCTATAATCACTCCTAAAAACTTAACAGATGATTTTTGAAGTAAATTGGTACCATTTATTTTTATGTGGTCAATTTTATATACATGAGGTTTAAGGTGAAAATACATAAAGTTTGATTTATCAAGATTCAACTCCAGTTTATTGGAATTGAACCACTGAGAGATTTTTATTAATTCAGAGTTAATTAAGGCAATGAGTTCATTTAGATTAGAGTGAGAAGCAATTAAGTTAGTATCATCAGCAAATAAAAAGTAATTAAAGATAGTTGATACATTAGGTAAGTCGTTAATATAGATTAAAAAAGTAGAGGGCCAAGAATAGAGCCTTGTGGAACTCCAAACGTAATAGCTCTAAGATCAGAGTTTTGGTAATTTACCCAGGTAAATTGTTGACGGTTGGATAAGTAATTAGTCAACCATAGATGTGATAAGCCTTTAAACCCATAGTAGTCCAGTTTTCTTAATAAGATTTTGTGATCAATAACATCAAAAGCTTTTTTTAATATCAAGGAAAATGCCTATTGAGTGATTATGTGCTTCAAAATTAGCTGTAACTAGATCCACTAAGTTAATTATTGGCATGAAGGTAGAATTGTTTGGCCTAAAGCCAAATTGATGCATTGATAACATGTTAAATTTATCTAGGTAATTAACCATTCTATTGAATAAAGCCTTTTCCATGATTTTAGAGAAGACAGGCAAATTAGAGATAGGTCTATAGTTAGACTCATTTGTCTTAGTTCCTGCCTTATATATAGGAGTAACTTTAGCTATTTTAGTATCATTAGGTACAATGCCAGTTAAGAATGAGGAGTTAATAATATCAGATAGAATTTCCGCTAAGGAGTCAGCACAATCTATAATAACATTTTGATTAATATTGTCATATCCTGAGGAGTTTTTCCTGCTGAGGTTATTGATAATATCTTTTATTTCATTGGGGGTAGTGGGATAAATTTGGAAAATGTGATTATCAGAGTTGTCTTTAAGGGTATCTTTAATAGAAGGAAGTCCAGTTTTAGTTGGAATTCTGGCTGCTATATTAGGTCCTACATCAACAAAGTAGTTATTAAATCTATTTGGTACAGTTTCAATGTTATTGGAATTTTTACCCATATCATTCATTAGTTTAATAGTCGTTTCATTATGGATATTATTATTTTTATTGAGGATGTTGTTGATACACTTCCAGATCTTAGAATTAGAGTCATTACAATTCAAAAGTTTATTGGAATAATAGAGTTTTTCAGCTTTTTTCATAATAGTTTTGAACTTATTGTTATAAGTGTTATAACTTTTTTTATTCTCATACGTACGAGTATGTTGGATCTTTAAGGTATTTTTTGTATAATTTAGATTTGGTTTTAACTGACTTGAGAAGAGCTGGGGACATCCAAGGTTTTTTAAATTTACTAGAGGAATTTTTGGCAATAACAGGGAAAGTTTCATCAAAGATTTGCGATATGATAATCAAAAATAAAGAATATGCTTTCTCCGGATTGTTTTCAAGACAGGCTTTTTTGACATCAGTCCAATCAGCTAGCTTAAGTTTCTCGTGAAAAAGAATTTTATTCCTATCATTGATTTTTCTAGATATAGGCTTTTGAACAATGGTTTTTTTGTCATGTTTAAGATTAAGTGATAAAATTATTGGAAAGTGATCAGAAATTGGGTATTGAATGATAGCTGATTTAATATTATAATTCATGAAGTTAATGAAAAAATTGTCAATTAGAGATTGATTATTATCTGTGATTCTAGTGGGTTTATTTATCATTGGTATAAATCTGTTAGAAAGCATAATATTGTTAAAATCAGCTGTTGGTTCATGGTTTACTACATTCAAAAGGTTGATGTTAAAATCTCCCATTAAAACAGTTTGTTTGCTGAATAATTTATTATTTAAAAGACTTTCAATTTCAGAATTGAATAAGTTTAATGAAGTGCCAGGGGGTCTATATATACATATCAAAATAATGTTTTTAATATTAGTTAGATGAATTTTTATAGCTAGGTATTCAAACGAGATAAATTGAGATTCAGTTATATCTAATACCTCATAATCAATGGTATTTTTGATTAGGAAGCCTACACCTCCTCCTTTATTTGAGGTATTTCTTGATTTATGCTCAAAGATATAGTCTGTTATGTTAATGAGTTTAGCAATTTCCGGTTGAAGCCATGACTCAGTAATAGCCATGATGTTAGCCTTCAATAAATCAATAAGAAATTTAATTTCATTAGTTTTGTTAAACAAACTTCTACAGTTGATATGGGCAATATTAAAGGGGGTTGTAAAATTAGGTGATTCATGAAAGTCCTTAATAGATTCAGAATCAAAGTAATTACTTATAGGAATATCCAGATTGTTAAAAAAATTTATATCAGGGTCAATCTCCAGTTCATGTTCGGATAATTTGTTTTCACAATATTCAGATATATTTAAAGAATAATTATTGCAAGAGTTTATAGACATAATATTTAAAGCAACAATAACTAAATAAAAGAACAAATAAAATAAAGAAAGAAAAAAGCAGTTAGATAAAAGAACAAACGAGTGTAGTAATAGGAAAACTTAACTAAGCAGTAATATAATAGTAAACAGATGAAGTAATGAATAAATGTTAAACCTACAATATCAATAACGAGAATTTTAAGGTGGTTATGTACATCTCATACGCTAATAATATAGGAAAAAATTGGCAAAAAATATGCAATAAGTGATGAAGTCCAGCATGTTAATTTAACAGGCATATGAATTGCCTAATTTTGTTGAGGATGAATCATCAATTTAGGTCAGAAATCAATCCAAGCAGGTAAACAGAACAAAGTTGAATGTTAATCATAATAGAATTACAATAAGATACCAGTCATAAGTCAAGTTAGAGTCCTATTTGTATGTATTTTAATTCTAAAAGAAGTATATATGGTAAGTTTTACCATGGTCCATGGTCCAAGTCATTCAAAATATGAAACCCATATCAAATTCTCCAGAGACTACTGTAAGTCTCAGTAGACTTTAGATAGAATAAGATTAGACATCACTGAGAATTGACAAATAGACTATTAGACAAATCAGCAGAATTATAACTAATCCACCAAACGATTACACAAATAAAGTTTAGCTTAAGCCAGCAACAACAAAAAACACTATAAGTCTAATAAGACATATTATACATAAGAGAACTTGGATTCATATTTTTTAGTAATGGAGAATCCAAAGAAGTCACAACATAATTCTTAATTTAAAAAGTTGTACATAGGAGATCCATATCTTTTGATCCTCAGTGCATATCAACTCCTAATTTAATATTAGATTCTGACTCATACGCAGTGGTACAAGCAGATTTACCGGAAATGGAGAACCAAGAATCCTCTGATCGGAATCAGGAGCGTGACTTCACTGCAGGAACATTATTTGTCGGAGTTGATGAGGTCACGAATAAGGAATTGCTGAAACCGGAACAAAATGTAAATTCAAATAAGAAAAACACGAATGTATTTTGTGATGCATGCGTTGATGCAGCTGACAAAGACACTTTCGATACAATTCCAACAGCCATTTGGATATGCGTCGATTGCACTGAAAATCAATGTGATGATTGCAAGGGTGCTCACAGACGCCAGAAAAGATTTAGAAATCATGAAATTGTCAAAATTGACGAATACGTGGAAAGGAATCAAAAAGATCAGCAGCTATCGAAAGAACCGAAGAAGATAGAAATTCTCTGCTGTGTTTGTAAGGAGAAAAACGAAAATGAAAGCGATGACAGTAATGTTCCAGAAGCCACAGTCTACTGCACCGACTGTTGTGACAGCCTGTGTAGTAGCTGCAGCAAAGATCACCTAAGGCAAAGACTGTTTAAAGGTCATACTACTATTGCCTTAGACAATCAGCTGAAAGAAAAACTGGTTGAAATTAGAGAAATGATTGTGAAATGTGACGTTTGTAAGGCAAACAGCGACGATGAAAAAGAGGATGTAGAAGTGGCGATCAATTATTGTGTGACTTGCGATGAAAGGCAATGCGAGAGATGCAGCCGTGCGCACAAAAGACAGCTGAAATTTAAAAGTCATCAGATAGCCACAATCGACGACAAATTCAAGTGGAAACTGTTGGAAGAGCAAAATGCAAGAAAACAGAAGACAGAACTGCCCTGCGATGTTTGCATGGCAAATAGTCCTGTTCCTTTTGCTCTCCTGCGTTGTACCGATTGTTGTGAAAACCAGTGTTCTGGCTGCAGCGAAGATCACAAAAGGCAGAAGCTGTTCAAAACGCATACGACTGTCGAATTAGACGATGAACTGAAGGAAAAGCTTGTAAAAATTAGGGAAATGATTGTAACATGTGACGTCTGCGAAGAAAACAGCGATGGTGACAAAGAGGGTGTAGAAGTGGCAATCAATTACTGCGTGACTTGCGATGAAAGACAATGCGAGAGATGCAGCCGTGCCCACAAAAAACAACAGCGACTTAAAAGTCATCAGATAGCAGCAATCGACGACAAATTCAAGCTAAAACTGCTGGAAGAGCAAAATGCGAAACTCTCAGAGGATTCCCTTCTGGAATTTTTCTGTGATGTTTGCACGGCAAATTGTGAAGATGGAAACAAAGATAATGTGCCATTGGCTACTTTGCACTGCACTGACTGCAATGAAAACCAATGTGATAGTTGCAGTAAGGAGCATAAGAGACAAAAACCTTCCAAATGTCACGAAATTCTTGACTTAAACAGGGAACTTAAAGAAAAGCTTAACGGTATGAAAGCCGCGTGTGATGTCTGCTCAGTCAACAACGACAATGGCAAAATGAATTTACCGACAGCGACTAAATACTGCGAAGATTGCCAAGAAAAGCAATGCGATCAATGCAGTGAAGAACGCAAGCGATTAGGCTCGTGCGAAGATCACACCATTGTGCCGTTGAATAAAATGACGAATACAGAAAAGGATGGTACTTCGGCAAACAAAAAGTCTGCTAAGGCATGTGATCAGTGCACTGAAAATAGCAACACCGCTGAATTAGCAGCCATCCCGTCAGCAATTATGTACTGCATCGATTGCAATGAATTCCAGTGTATAAACTGCAGTCGTGTCCATATAAGACAGAGAACTTGCAAGGACCATAAGATTATTACAGTCGAAGAACAATTGAGTAGTGAGGCCAAAGACAATCCACACACATTGACTTGCACATTGGACAACACTTCGGAGAGAGAGCATGGTAAGAATTTGTATAATATTTTGGCAAATTATTTAAAGATGCGCATACGCCTCCAGCGGTCTCTTTTAGATTTTAAAAAAAATCACCAATTATGCATACGTGCCTTTGGTCCTATAATAACGTTTCCTGTTGACGAGGAATGAAAAACATCGCAGACTGTCACTACTGCTTGCATGATAGTTGCAGCCCTATTCTCATTGCACGATTACTCCACTCTCACGTAAGTGTCAGTACTTTGTGTGTCGACCACGGGGATCAAGTCAGTGAACGACCATAAATCCATCAGAAATGTTGCCTATAGTTTACAGGGGCCTACACCTCGAATTCTGGGTTTCATGTCATCATAAGTTTCGTTCAAATGGACTAAATGCAGAAGTCACTTCAATGCATATCACCGAATAGGCCTATATAGGAAACATTATCGTCTAGACTTTCATACCGCAATTCTGAGACATCTCTGAAGTTATTCGCATAAAATCTGAATCTATACAAAATCCAAGTAATCAGAAATTCCATCGATGTCACTGTAAACTCGCAGCCTGTCAATTTACCTGATAAGTTTTGGAGTGAAAATTTTGTAAAATTCTTTGCTTATTATTTGAAGATGCACTTTCGACAAAGTAGGCCCTATCTTACTTGTATTTTTAACCCCCGATGACATCCTGCAGACTTTATTATTTGTTATTGTCTGTTGAATTCTTTGATGAATCCTAATAACTGACGAATTCATTGAGCTCTGCCTGCGAAACTAAATTAGATTCCCTGTAGTTTGATGTTTCAAAATCTGAAATTGTCAATGATGGCTAATTATCTGCCATGAGCAGCAGAGTATTTTCGGTTGCTGCTTCGAGTGTCTGGATCAGTTTGTTTTGGAGTGTCACTTCACAAGGCGGCATTAAGTCATTCGGGAACAAACTGAAGACCCATCTCTTTTGAATCCCGTTTCAATTGCATAATAGTTTATTTTTTCTAGTAATTAGTTTGCTTTTATTAATACGCAGCTCATCCCAAACTGTACATGTATATGTATTCCTTCGGTAGTTGATTGAGTGACTGCCATGGATTATAAATACCGTGTGCTAGATATCATCTAGTGTTTAAGAATGTCAACTGGCAACTCGTAAAATTAGCTAAGCATTTAACTGATCATAATGAAAAACTAATTATATCTTATATTAAAGTTACTTCTAATAGCACGCTATTATTTTCGTGACAATGTTCTTCTGCGAATATTTTCTTTAAAGGTGAATCTTCGCCCAACAAACTAGACTTTGAATATGTCATTCAAGGCAATCAGCTCGCTTGGCTCAATACAAAGCCTTTGTTGAAGGATAAAAAATATTCAAGAATTCAACAACTATTACAAAAGCCAAGCATTGCAGAGGACAAGTTGGAAAAGTTCTGGAAATATGCACTTCCGTACATAATACAAAACATCAAGATGTGGAATGGCAATGTTCTCACCGCCCAGAATTTGAATTCCTTGATCGCTCGATCGAAGGCAATGAAAGGTCTAATAGACGTGACAAAGAGCTGTCCGGTTTCTAGATTGGATTTCTTGACATACATCATAAATGCTGCAGATTTTGTCGTAGCACAGGATATTTTGCGTATACTTTCAAAGTTTCCTGTGGCCATCCCATTAATAGTTAGAGACATCAACGACTGCACTAAGCACATCGTGACTATTCCACTTATTCAAAATATTGTAACAAAGTGGGAATCGAGTCCGGGCAACATCGCTGAAAATTACCTATTTTCGAGTCAGTTTCGTTTGGTAGTAGCGGTGCGCCTGGGTTCCGGCAGAATGGGGAAAAGCACCATACTCAACCAGTTGATGAAAAAGCAGTTTATGTTTTCATCCAGTGGTGAAGCCGGAAGTCGCTACGGCAGACCACGAACCCTTGACGGAAGTGTAGAAATTGTGTGGCTTACACAAGAAACGTGCAGCGATATAACGTGGAAGACCATGATGATGGATTACTATAAAGAAAATACTGAAGAGATTGCAATCCTGGCAAACTTGCATGGAGATGCCCTACAATACGAAGACACGCTTCAGTTTCTGTTGCGTATGTCATTTTCATTCATTGTATTTTTGATGCCAGGTTTTTCTAAAAACCAATTGGTGGAGCTGAAAAGGTACCTTATCAGCAAGATTTTTGTTTGCGTTCTAGTGGATCCAGAAGAAAATTTTGATGATCCGAGCATCCAAAAGATCCACACAGGTACACTATCAACTGATGAGACTCAAGAAACCATGAGATGTCTATTGCACGAAAGCTTGGGTTTGCAACTGTACCTAAGGCCTCCGGGTCTAAACTTTGCGGAAGACCTTGGAAAATCGTTGAAATTTGTGGAAAATCTGAATTGCGAAAATTCTGAAGAGATTGTAAAAATTGTCAAAAAGCACGGATGCTTCGATATCCGACAGATACTAGGACGCGTAAGTTCCGAGGGACACGCACAATGGGATCCTCCTTTGAAGGTATTAATAAATTTATTTATGGCAATTCTGAATTCCTCCGAACAATGTGCCAAACACTCTCTCAGCTATTTGGAAACTTCATTGTCTCAGTTGTCTGGAAAAGAATCAAAGTCAGTGATAACAGAGGTCATACAAGCAAACGAACAGGTGCGACGCATTGTCAAGACTCCAACAAAGGCCGTGAAAGAAAACAGTAGGCAAGATCTTGAATTAAAAGAGGCTCAGGAAAAATTGAAGGCAGTGATGGAAAAGGCTGAACACATCAATTTGGGCCAAGAACACTTCTTTCGAATAATGGGTCAGCTATATCAGAAAGGTATAAATGACCAAACTCTGAAGGCCGCTTATTCAACAGATACGTTGCCCAGATGCTTTGCCAATCTTCTAATCAATGGACATGCCATTGAACTGTTAAATGGCGACTCTGGCGAAATGCAACTGCCGTGGATGAAATCAGTCTGCGATTGCGTGTCTCAGGCTTTGCCTAATTTCAGAGTGTTCGTGATAAGCATAATCGGACTGCAGTCTTCTGGCAAGTCCACCTTGCTGAATGCATTGTTTTCTTGCAGATTTGCTGTTTCCGTGGGACGGTGTAGTCGCGGTCTCTTCATGAGAATGATTCTTTTAGACGACGAACTTCGAAAGACATGCGACTGCGATGGAATCATTCTAATTGACACCGAAGGTCTTTGCTCTCCAGAAAAACTCAACGATCCGAAAGCAAGTCAAAAGGATCGCCTGATGGCAACGTATGCTATGGGTGTTAGTAATCTGACAATTGTCAATATTCTTGGCGAAGGAATGACAGAAATGACTGAAATTTTACAAATAGCACTTGTGACAATGGCTCTTCTGAGAGGAGGAGGGATCAGACCAGACATTCTCATGGTTCAGCACTTACAAGAGCGGAATGTTGCTAGAATTGACCAGACCAAGGGTCAATTCTGCGAAGCATTCAACAAAGCGTTTGATTTAATCATGAAAAAAGACGTTGAAAAGGGATCCGCTTCAGCTGAATGTCTGGCCGAATTAACTGCACGTATTCAGTCGGGAGATCTGTTTCAACACTTTGGCCCTTTTAGAGATGGATCAAGTGTCAATTCACCCCCGTCTGAAACATACCACGCAGACATTGTCGGTTTGTTTAATAGGCTGTTAGGAAGAGCAAAGGAGTCAGCAATGAAAAAGACATTTGAGCGATGGTCGAATCATTTTGAGAGTTATTGGTCTTGCGTTCAAAAGGAAAAATTTGCTTTAAATTTCAAGAACGTCAAACACATCACAGACTTCTTGTATTTTGAGAAAAAGATTGCCAAGGTTAAGGAACTGTTGGAACGTGCCATTCGAACACACAGAGATGCATTTTCTGCAAAAATAAGAGAAGAAATTAATTCCCATATTAAAAGCAAAGGGAAGGCACCAACCGAAGATCTAAATCGTAGAATATTTCCATCAATAGAGCAACAACTTCAGCTGATACCACACTCTTGTCCAAGTCATTGTCAATTCTGCAAGGAGTTTGTCAGTCACTATGAGACACTTCTGCAGGAACTTTCTGACACTGAATGGGAAGAGGATACAAAACGTTCGCTAGAATCTGAAAACAAGAGGTTAATAGATCTTACAAAAAAGGTGCTGAAGCAAACGTTTGATGGTTTCGTTGTTAGACAAGGGTGTCTATCAAGCTTTTCAGAACTAATTGCTAGAGAACTCAAAGAGGCTTTGGATCAGAGAACCAGTGGAATATACACAACTGAAGAACAACATCAAATTAGAGACAAAATATGGCAATTTCTGACTGCGATTGCTTATTCCAGCGACTCAGGTACCGATTTCGATACGAAATTTCATCAGGCTTTGCATCATGAATATGTGGTCACCGGGATTCAGACCAACATTGCTAAGGATTTTTACACAGATATTAACTATGAAAATTTGTTCAGGGCAAATGCTGTTAGACCAATAGTATGGTTACGAAGAATACCACATACAATCAAGATGATGGAAGGATATTGTCCACTGAGTAACGACCACCGCGCTTTTTTATCTAATAGCGTTGAGAGACTCCTGACGTCTGTTTTTCAGAGTAGCGGAGAAGATTATTTAAGAACTGGATTGGACTTTGAAGAAGGAATGGTGGCAAAAATACGATCATTGTTTCCTTACGAAATAAAGAGATTCGAGGAACGGTTTTCTTCTCACCTGCTAAGCGATTTCAAGACGAGACTTCAAATTTATGTTTTGCAGCAATTCAAAAGAGAAATGAAGAAGTTACAGATGATTTGGAATAAGCAGAATAGGCCAATAGAAATTCTAATGGAGAAGAAGGATGAGTATATTGCCGAAATCGAAACAAGACTTAAGAATGGCTTTTCCTGTGCAGACGAAGGAGAAGTGGTTGCAATGAAACTGTGAAAAGCGCTGGTTAATACCGTTAACCCCTTAACTGGGGAATAAATCTGTAACTGAATGTAAACTGGACGGCTCTGAGCCGTCGCGCCCGGTTAAGGGGTTAATTCGCTGTTAAAGCTGTCTATGACCAAAATGTCGAAGATTTTGGAATGGACTACAAACAGTGAGAAAGTAAGACTATTGTATTTTGAACAACTCGCATTGGGAGTGGAGTCTGGAAATAAAACCCGAGCACTGGAACATTTTTAAAATCCAAAGAATGCAATTGAAGCTTGGTAGAAGAATAAAGTGGATTCTTTTCGTTCGCAGGCCAAATTAGAACAAATGTACAGAGATACTATTGCAAAAGAATTTGGCTGCATTAAAAAGGTTTCGAAAACAACTACTAAGAAAGACATAGATAGTATATTGCAAGAACACATAAAGAATGTTGACGATCAGTACTACAGTAAACTAGATCCGAAGGATGATGATTTCGATGCGTTCCGGAATAGCGTGGCTCACCATTTGTAGTCAACTTAAAACAGAACTAAACAAAAAGATTAGCATACCTTTAGTTTCAGGTCACCTAGACGTCAAGAGGCGATTGGGATGCACAGAGCATTGCTATTGGTGCGGAGCGTTGTGCTGGGGAGCGAGAAACCATCAGGTGGTAAAAGATTCGAATCCGGAAATGGAATGTCATCATTCGTGTCATCAGCCTCAGGGACTTGCAAGAGTGAGTAATAAGCACAGCAATATGTTAATTGCTCGCTTTTGCCACCTTACAAGTGACACAACAAGAGTTCACTTCAAGGAGTTTCTTGACAGCGATGGAATTCTTTGGAGCGACGCAAAACGCGATCATTTTGCTGATTCGAAATTCGATGCACATTGCATTGCGACCTTTGACGAATTGATGAAGTGGTTTTTTTATCAACTTCATCGCGACATCGCCAAACGACATGAACTACTTCCTGCCGACTGGAATGATCTTAGCAAAATTAAATGTGTTAATTTGAGATTAGATGGCATCCTGAAAGTAGTACGAAGCAAAATCTAGGCATAATTCTCGGATGATTGCCAGTTTTACAGAAGTCTGTGTGATATATACGCATACATGTATGCCAATATGCTTATTATGCTTAATCAGACAATTATGCTGCTATATCATTTACGAGCTTCACATCAACTATATTTTACTCTGACTATTCTATATTAAAACTATAAACCTCCACTCATGACGTTCACGCAGAAGAGTTGGCTGGCTATTGAATATTGAGCATGGGCGCCCACATAAATTTTTCCAGGAGGGGCAAAACACAATGGTCACGGTTACATAACATAAATTTTTCCAGGAGGGGCAAAACACATTTTAACACAATGGACACGGTTAATATTTTAGCAAAGTATTCCAATTTCAATGCAAAATATTGGTATTTGCATTTTCAAGAGGGTGCATGTGCCCCCTCTTGCCCCTTTGTGCGGGCGCCCACGATATTGAGGCATAAAGAACGTTTAGTGGGAATGCACTCTAGTTCTTCTGCTACGATTTTCGAGCCACTGTTGAATCTTTTGTCAAGTGTGGTAAAGTGTAGATTTCTGGCCCGGATATGCTGTAGTTGTAGGCCACGTGAGAAGAGAACCAGCTGCCGCCTTCAGAATGCCTGCTCTTTGGCCCGACGCAGCCACTGCCCCGATAGCAAATAATAGTATACTGTAGACATGACGAGCGCACTTGTGGTCTTTCTTTGGGGTTTATTTTGGTCTTGATGTTCGCTTGAGAATTGTGCATTTGAGCCGAGATAGTGGAAATGTCAGTTAAAAAGCTAGCTTGTAGTTAAAAAGGTGAATTTCATCTGACATTTATATATTTCTTTTGAATACGTCGAGGCTTACACTGTAGTTAAGTTTATCCCTCCTGCCTCAAATTCGACATTGCCTGATGGGAAGTTGTACGCTTGACAAATCGGTAGACCTAAGTTTAATATTTTTATGTATGGATAATTTTGTAGTTCTTACAGTAGATTATATAATTTGTTTCTGCATATCAATTGCTGATTTTGAAAGTTTTTATAATATAATTGATTCAAATTCATTCGAGCGTTTGTATTGTCTTAATTTCCTACTTCTATCAAGGAGCTCGCCAGACAGGAAGCGCCGAACCTTTTGTGGACATACAATATTAAATAAGAACAGTTGGTGGCATATATTTAAGGGGGCACAAGGTTGTCATCCTGGCGAGACTCTGGCCTTCACAGCGTGACTTATTGTCTCATCTGTGACTTTATGTAGCGCCACTGGTCATAAATAATCATCCGATTTCTACCATATGACAAATAGGGGCCTAACGTAACACCACTTATAGATGTTTGTATAGTTAAAACCCGGACTGTGATACCAGTAGTGGCAGTAGGCCCCTATGACGATTATATGCCGTTATTCGTGAATTTCCGGATACTAAACTCGAAAGACGCGCCACGAGAGAGAACTTGACGGCGTCTGAAAAGCAGATAACGGTGAAGTTAGTTGGAAGCTTGTCCAAACACCTGAAAGTGATTGCATCGCAGGCATTGTCTCCGGATTTTGGAATAAGCAGTTGCCTCTGACGTAATGAAAATGACCGTGTGCAGGAATGTCAGATCTGCAAATAATTTCTGATGATTGGTAATGTGGGGTATGACCATTCAAGACATGCCTTCGCGAATCAGAAGGAGAGACACAGTATGGTTATAGTGTTGATGTTTTGAAAAAAATTGCACATTTTTTTACAATTTTCAAAGATCAGTGAGAATGGAAACAGGAGACAGACTATATAGGCTGGTGGTTCTCAAACTGAGGTCCGCGGTCCCATGGGGGACCGTCAAGCGGCTTCAGGGGGATCGTAATTAGGTTACTTTCTCAAGATATCTCACTAACCTCTCAGAACACAAAACACGCCTATGACTCTAAGAGTGCTTGAAAAAATTGCACTAAAAATCTTATAATTTTCAAAGATCAGCGAGAATGGAAATAGGAGACAAACTACAGGGTGTCTCCGAAAAAACCCAGCAGAAAATCTATGATTTCTTACAAATTCCTAAATATATTTCTATCACATTTCACATTTTTACACATGTACAGCACATATTTCTCCACCTTTCTGCTTATTTTCATCTCATTTGCATATAAGGTGGCCATATTGTGAGATATCAAAGTCAAACTTCGATTTTTACTACTCATTCGCAGCATGACAGGCCTAAATATCTGGCACACAAATTTAGTTTCATGTTAATGTTGGTAGTATTGTTAGTAGCAGTGGTAGTAGTAGTAGTAGTAGTAGTAGTAGTGGTAGTAGTAGTAGCAGCAGTAGCAGTAGCAGCAGCAGCAGCAGCAGCAGCAGCAGCAGCAGCAGCAGCAGCAGCAGCAGCAGCAGCAGCAGCAGTGGTGGCAGCAGCAGTGCAGCAGCAGCAGCAGCAGCAGCAGCAGTGGTGGTGGTGCAGCAGCAGGTGGTGGTGGTGCAGCAGCAGGTGGTGGTGCAGCAGGTGGTGCAGCAGCAGCAGCAGTGGTGGTGGTGGTGCAGGTGCAGCAGCAGCAGCAGCAGGTGGCAGTGGCAGCAGCAGCAGCAGGTGGCAGCAGCAGCAGCAGCAGCAGTGGCAGCAGCAGTGGCAGGTGGTGCAGTGGTGGTGGCAGTGGCAGCAGCAGCAGTGGTGGCAGCAGCAGCAGCAGCAGTGGTGGCAGCAGTGCAGGTGCAGCAGCAGCAGCAGTGGTGGCAGCAGCAGCAGCAGCAGCAGCAGCAGCAGCAGCAGCAGCAGCAGCAGCAGCAGCAGCAGCAGCAGCAGTAGTAGCAGCAGTAGCAGCAGTAGTAGTAGTAGTAGTAGTAGCAGTAGTAGCAGTAGTAGTAGTAGTAGTAGTAGTAGTAGTAGTAGTAGTAGTAGTAGTAGTAGTAGTAGTAAAGTTTAAATCGAACGCAAATTTGTAAAACTGTTTTTAAATTAACAGAATTCGACATAACAAGAAAAGTTCGATTTAAACTTTCAAAATGGGTAAAATATCAAATGAAGAAAGATACGATGCAAATTCAGACATTGCGGGAGCTTGGCTTTGGATACCAAACAATTGTTGCAAAATATCCTGAAAAGGGATGAAACCTTTATTCGGTGAAAGATATTTGCAAACGGGTCAATGATCGTGGATCTGCAACCGATCGCAATCAATTTCCTGTTGTGTCTAATTCTGTGAATTTAAAAACATTTTCACAAATTTGTTTTTGATTTAAACTTTACTACTACTACTGCTACTACTACTATTACCACTACTACTACTACTACTACTACTACTACTACTACTACTACTACTACTACTACTACTACTACTACTACTACTACTACTACCAACATTGACATGAAACCAAATTTATGAGAAGCTAGATATTTAGGCCTGTCATGCTGCGACTGAGTAGTAAAAAATCGAAGTTTGATTTTGATATCTTACAATATGGCCATCTTACATGCAAATGAGATGAAAATAAGCAGAAAGGTGGAGAAATATGTGATGTACACGTATGGAAAATTTGACAAAAATATATCCAGGAATTTGTAATAAATCAAAGTTTTTCTGCTGGTTTTTTCAAAGACTCTATATATAGCCTGGTGGTTCTCAAACTGGGGTCCGCGGTCCCATGGTGGACCGCCAAGCGGCTTCAGGGGGATCGTAATTAAGTTCTTCTCCTTCTTCTCAGGTGCCATGCATTGCTGCGTCGGCGACCATGGACTTCCGTAATTAGGTTACTTTCTCAAGATATCTCACTAACCCCTCAGAACACAAAACACGCCTATAGCGCTAAGAGTGCTGAATCCAGTTGAATTTAAATTTGATGAATAAATTTGTTTTCTGGTTAAATAATTAATTGACAAAGCAAGTAGCTCATTTGTTAATTACAGTCAATTTGAAATTCCAATTTTATAAAGTCCGCGAGTCATCAAACAAATTTCTAAGGGACCATCACGCAGACAATCCTAGAAAGTTTGAGAATCGCTGCTAAAGACGATAGGTCAACTAGAGATACTTAAGTCTTGATTTGAAGAAAACCCATAGTTTTGGAAGATCTAGCAGACAACAGAGTATTCTATGTTCCTTCTCTGTAATAATAATATTATTATTTATCAGTTTTTAGCACGCAACGATCCGTGAAATCTTGTACGGCAATTGAGACTCTTTCTCAGGAAGCTGGACCGCTTAAAAGGCGTCGAAAGAAACATTCATTTGTTTTTGGCCTCAGGCTGTTAGCCTGATTAAAATGCCAATAATAGAGCAAGGATTCAAAATTCTCAAACTTTGTAACTATCAGTTGGCATGAAGTTCCAGAACAAAGCGATTCAATTGGCACAAAATCATAAAACTAATCTTATCTCGGAAATAACTCGAAATGAAACGCCGGAAAGATAACAAAACGCTAGAAAGCAGAAAACCTAATCATTTCGGTCTACTCTATAGAGGTCTATTGCCTAAAGATTCCAACAATGCTTCCGGCAGAGTTTTTGAAGTTTTTCCGACAGTTGACAGTGGATTGTTGTGCTAAAGTTACCGCCAAATGTCCGAAAACTCACTCAACTCAACCATCCTCATCTGCGCCCAGTCCCATCTGCATCTCAGCTCTCACTGCTTCAAGCAGCACAGAAAACAAAGAATTACGAAATTGGTAAAATGTGTCTAACGTAGAGAACCTTCGTTATAAGTAACCATCTAATGTCTGCATCCAATTAAACATAAATTTATGATTAAAAACTTCAGTCTATTATGCGCTTATATCTGTCTAGTTCTTCTTAGGGACAACCAAGCAAGCTAATAACATGAAAATTGTGATCTGTTTGTATGGGGGTATTGGACGGCCATAAAAATTTTCTTGGAGAGGGGCAAAGCACAGTGGTCACGGCTAATATTTCAGTAAAGTCTTCAAATTTCATTGTGAAAATAATGATCCTTGCATTTTCTAGAGGAAAAGTGCCCATCTTGCCCAAATGTGCGGACTCCCATGCCTGTTTCATTTGCCCCATATGCACTGCACTGTAAACATCTCGACATTGCACTTGAGAAGTTTGCTACAGTATATCCACTATAATAGTTTTGGATTTAGGCCAATAATTTGTGAATTCTGTCCGCGTGTTTTTCCTTTCTTTCTATCTACTTTTCCTTTGTATATCTGAAATAATTAGCAATATTAACAGGAAAACTTCTATGACGCAATTTGGGCAATCCACATGACATCATTCGGAGGTCGTTTCTAAATAAAATCGTTGTCCGCATTGTCAGACATATTAAGTCAGTTCTATTTTTTCCATTTCCGTCTATTGGGAATATAGAACAGGTACGTCTTGTGTCCTGATCTAAGAGTGACGAGAGACGGATCAATTGACTTGATCGTTGTCGTCTTTGAAGCGACCGTCACCAACAAATACAGAATACGTTGGTTGAGTCGTAGTTGAACAATGTGCATCGTTTACCACTGGAATAACTGTCGCTCCATTTCCACTCTCAATCATTGTCCGTTGACTCTCGAACGGATTGAACTGGTGCTTCAATGTCTTGTATTCTTGCTTTTGGTCCGATTTAAAGCGTTGCCTGAAAGATAAGGAGATTTCAATTTTCTGTAGCCATCGATTATCAAATGAGCAAGTGCTTCAGTGAAATTGTCATTTCATGTCTAAATTTACTGCGACGCAAGATTTTTGTCGCCACTGATTTAAAATAAAATTGGTGTCTTCAATGAAATGCTCAATTCTCTTTTTCTCAAGTCTACCTACCAGGGCCGCCGAGAGAAATTCCGGGCCCCGGAACAAAAAAATTTGCGGGCCCTTAATACAAAATTATCAAGTCTCCGAAAAACCTGACAAGCAAAAAAACGTTATCAACTCTCCAAAAACAGCCTGACAAGCAAAAAAACGTTGTCAATTCTAAAAAATACACCCTGACAAGAAAAAAAACCTTATCGTCACCGGATCTGGGCCCCTGAAAACTCCATGGGCCTCGGTACAATGTACCGGCTGCACCCTCCTCTCCTCAGGCCTGATGCCTACTCTGAAAGGCCCTAAATGTAGACATCAAAATATCGAACTCAGCAGTGTCTAAAATGTCCTAATTCGTTCCGTTGAAGGACTGACAATTTTGTCATCCTCTAGTCGCGTGATGTAGCCATACTTTCATGTATTCCTACCTTTTGAGGAACACAGCTCCCAGACAAATGACTGCCAAACATATTGACACAACGGATCCACCAATTGCCACGATCCACAAAACTTTATAAGACAAACATAAGAAGAAGAGAACTCTATTTCATATTTGTCTATTTTGCTAAGATATTCGTGCAAATCGATTTGCAAGAATTCTTAGCAGATATAGTGAACTGTGCTTATCGAGACCTCGGCATTTTTTAATTCTTCATCTTGGCAAGAAAAACGCCTAGATTAGGCGTATAAACTGGACGCAGGTTTTTGTCACTCTCGTAAATTATGCGATGAAGTTACACGCATATTTTTCTCCCAGCATTTTAAATAATTGTTTGGAATATGTTCAAGTTGAGCAATATAATTACGAATTACCCTAGTTTACAATATCACATCACTGACATACTGTAGGCCTACTTCTTCGCGTGCTAATTCGATTACATTTCATACATCTTGATAGAGAGACATCTTCCCTTCTCGGGAAATGTGAATATTCGTTGTGGGTCGACTCTACTGTAAATGCTTTGCCATAAAATAAACGCAACAGTGATGGGAATTCTCAGAAGTAACAAGACGACCTGATTACCGCTGTTTTCAATTTCACACTGGCGTAATGTTAAGCATCTTATTAAGCAACATATTATTACTTTAGTCAATCGATTTTTAAAAATAAAGTATTCACTGAGCAAATATGATGCAACTAAATAATAATAATAATAATAATAATAATAATAATAATAATAATAATAATAATAATAATATGATCAATATTGCTGGCATTAGCTATCTTTATAAATAAATAAATTCATAGCGCATACAAACCTAGTTCGCTTTTGTCTGATTCGACTTTAGTCTTGGCTTCAGGCAGATAATCAATTTCGTCTTCTGATTTGCCTATAAAGTTGCGATTTATATTTAATCATACTTCGAAATACGTCAAAGACTTTAGATAAATAGCCAACCGATTATATAGTCAACAATCTCTTTTCATCATTTCATGAACATTTGAGGATAGGTGACCAGTGTTTAATCTAGGCCGTTTCCGGAGGGAATTGCCCTTTTCCCCCAAAAATTTCAAATTCCCCGGGTATTTTGGAATACTACATGGACTAACAGCAGCCCCTAGCAGAATCCCCCCCGGTTTCGTCAGTTTCCCCTAGGCTTTTTCAAGTTTCCCCTGGAGTCCAGGATTCTAGATTAAACACTGTAGGTGACTATTGCATTATGGTTAGCAACAGAATAACTAATCAATAGATTGTGGTCTGTTGAAATTATTTAATATTTAGGGTCTCTTTTAAATTATAGGAATATTGCGTTCAAGTAGAATAACTATAACTGCAAACAAGCTTTCCAGATTTTTCTCAAGAATTATTAAAACCAAAATTTTCTGAAATTTCGATTAATCATTCAAATAAATTGATGTTCTTTTACCTAAAACACTAATTTTAAATTAGATTGAAAAAGCAGTTTGCACACCCGCACATTGAACCACATAGGCCAGCGTTATTCTAATGTAGCCTAACTTTTAATCTTTAACAAATCTTACATTCAATTATGAATATAATTGAACTCGCCCTGTGAGCAGTTGCCGATGACTCCAATCCATTTTCCATTGTCACAGTAGAGATGCCAAGTTTTACGAGAAACATAACATCCGACGACAACTGTTTCACCTTCCCGTTTGAAATAAGCATTCTTTCGGAGGAATAATATCAGAACATCCCACAGCTGCAAATAACATTCACATGACAACGCATCATTATTATCAGAAGTATTTCAAGAAACACTGTAATTTCGAAAATCCTTTCGATTAGGCCTACTTGTAAGGACTTCTGACCTTGGAATTTGAGGATGAATTCTTCGTTGTTTTCTCTGGTGGTCGTCGTGTTATCCGCGGAGGATCTTAGATAAACGTCGACAGAGTTTCCTGTTGACGAATAAATCTCTTCTTCTCTTTCCGATCCAGATGTGCATTCGGTCGAGTTTCTTTTCGCTGCTTTGTCAACGATTATCATCACGTGACTGGTGGAGCTGGAGCATTTCTCGTTGACCTTTGCTACTTTAGAGTAGGAGGAGGAGGAGGAGGAGCGTAGAGGAGCAGTTGTCTTTAAGATGATTCTACTGATGATGATGCGCTGACCAATGGGAGCGATCACAGTCCATGGTTGAGTTGACATTCCACATGACGACGTCTTCCAGTTGACGATGTGTATGGGTGACGAAGAAACGTCCACGCTACAAGACCGTTTCTCATCTGCAACTGCACAAGAACAATGTTAATTTAAATTTAGATATAATATTGCACTAGAATGAAAGTACATGTAGTTAAGAATTTCAGCAAAAATCCACTGAAACAAAATATGATCTTTAATTGATTTGTGCCAGTGTTTATTCTAGCCCCCTTGACATTGGGGGGGGGGATTTTGAAATGTTTGGGGCACAAGGTTGAGTTTCCACACCACATTGGGGGATTTCCATTCCCCAGCCAACATCTAACAAAATTTGGGAAGGGTTCAAACTTTGAGGGAGGGAGAAAAAATCCCCCTAAGAAGGCCTAGAATAAACACTGGATATGTGCTATCATTTGGTACAATTCTGTGTTATAGAGTTCTAAAATTCTGAGCAGTTTTTTGGATTTACTGATATATTTAATTGCTTATTAAACCTACTTAAACAAAGACTAATCGAGGGTTAAGGTTAGGTAATTTTTCAGTCAAACATTATACAATTTATTATGAATCTGAAGGAATGTATCCGCAGTTGGCGCTTCCATTAGTTTTGTTCATGTGAATGCGATCTACTATAATAAATCGGAAAGATAGCCAAGTACACGAAAAAGAAATTTCGCACATGAGAGTAATAAGGTCAAATGATTAGTGTCTATAGGGAAACAGGGCCAGAAGAAGACCTAGAAGAGACTGGCTGGACGACGTTAAGGAACACATACGGGAAAAGAACTACGGAAGACTAAAAAGGTTTGCTGAAGACAGAACGAAGTGGAAACAACTCATGACCGTCAACCTTCAGATATGAAGAAGACACATGATGACGATGATTATAGTAGCACCCTATCTCAAAATTCCATCGCTATTTTCTTGCATTGAGCCGATTTGCCGCAGAAGTAACCTAGAAGATGATCTCTTACTTTTTATGCAGTCGTATTTAGCTTCCAGGTAAAGGCTGAGAAATTCTGTTGAACAAGGCCTTGCAGTTTCAGCGGTTATGCCGATTATAAGGATGTTGCATTCTGCTTTCAGAGAACATCTTCTCTGCATAAAGTCCAGAATATCGATAGAACAACCTATTTCCTCGAATCCAGGACGCAAAGTATCGACTTCTTTCTTCGTGATACATCGTCCGATGCGCATGCGTCCATAAAGGGCGCTCCTCATTAAGATCACATCACCCGTTGGACATCGAGGCTGGAAGCTCTCCGATGAACAGTAGTCCTGAATCGCTGTGGAAACGCAAAGTATATTGCAGGATAATCACTCTCATCAGCGGTGTCCTATCTTAAGTTTTAGAGCTCCCTTCTCCTTTAGATGGGCAACTGTGGTATGAGAATTACATATGTGGGACCAATCGCAAAACAAGCCTAACAAACTCTACTGTAAGTAGGCCTAAGTAAAATTTCGTGAATTTATATAGTGCTTTCATAGGTAGGTACCGTAGCCGTTACTTAGCCTATAGATAGGCCCTAAATCAACTGTTGGAATAGTTATAGCATAGCCGAAGTGTAGTGATCGACCGGACACGGTCAATTTCAACGAGTAGTCACAGTGCAGCTAAATGCTTCTGTTCTGGGTCTATTCTGACTACAAGTGTGCTCAAGAAGATTCTGATGATCTTAAATTCGTTTAATATTAATAATTATGGTCTGAATTGTAGTGATTTAGACCAACTCTTATGAACTAAATTGTTGTACCTGGTTCTATCTCATCATTGAATTCGGTTGCACCAAGATCTCGAGCTGTGAGATTCAACAGAAACATCACAATAGCACCATCAAAAACAGTCACTTTGGTTCTAAAATGCATACTTGTAAGTACAACAGAATATAAAATCGAACTGCTGGGCTGTGCCGAGTGATGAAGACTCACCAGAACTGTTCATATGCGGATGAATCTGCAAGAATTAATAAGATCGAGACTCGAAAACTGCTTATAGGTCGGGGACCGTCTCAAAAGTATTGTTGCATTAAAACGATACTGATTTCGGAATTGTATGCTTTCTGAAACGTCTCTGATACCCCATATGTTGGTTCCAATTGCTGCCAACATATGCATTTAAAGTCTTTGATCCCAGGAAATTAGGAACGAATATGTCGAAAGTTGCGCTTTAGTCAGATTTCTATATGGACATGATGGACTGCAAACAAGAAAAATAGAGATTCGGCAACTCTGGTTAAAAGACGGCGCTTAGCGTCGAAAGTTTCATTACTTAGTTAGCCTAAGTGACCGTAGTTTCAAAATAAATTTGTGGTACGAAATAAATAGACTGTTTCTAAAATAAGCTTAACTCATACCGTTTTGGAAACTGGTTTATGTTTTATTATTATTATTATTATTATTATTATTATTATTATTATTATTATTATTATTAACATGACAATTTATATAGTACAGTAAACATAGCGAAGGCCAAAGACCAAACCGCTTTAGCCCTAAACGTAACACTTATAAGAGATATTAAATAAATGCGTCTTTAGATTATTTGCGAACAATTCGAAGGAGGTCACCACTGTCACACTCTCTGGTGGCGAGTTCCATAGAAGAGAGTTTCCTCGCGAAACAGATCTATCGCCAAATTTCGCAGTCTTGGACGGAGGGGGAACATATTGGAGAACCCGACTACTAGATGGAAGCTGCAGGCGTGTTTCAGCTTAGTCGTACAGCGATAGGGGCCCGACCTCCCTTGATCCGTTGTTTCTCGGATTTGAGAAAAGCATAATTGTCTTAGGTAGGCCTGCTGTATTATCTAATATCTATTATCTATCGGACTTAAGGGCGCGGAGTTAGCAGAGTGGTAACAACGTTGGACGATGGAGCAGAAGGTCGCGAGTTCAACTCCCGCAGGGGTCATAAGGTCGACTCAGCCTTCTTTCGCCAGATGGCGATAGCAATTGAGTAGCTGACTAATCCACGGAGTAAACAGGCGCGTTGCCATGACAACACTGGCCCCATATCATGTAATTTGCACCAGCCGCCTGGCTGAGGACCTTGGTAACGGAGATCAGCGCCGCCATATGAGCCTTGAGAGCTCGGGAAGGACGTTACTTTTTTACTTTTATATATATTACTCAATAGAACAAATTGAACGTGGATTTTTTGCATAGGCTTCAACTGTTTCAAGTAGGCCCTATCTTATTTTTATCTACAGTTTCCATTAGATATCTAAACATTAAATTTATTATCTTTGACGCGTACCTTGACTATAAATCAAATGTTGGAAGATGCCAAAAAGTCGTATTTCAGTCAAGATTAAGACAATTTGAATCAAATGTACAGCACGAATTGAAGGGAGATCACACAAGTATTGGCAGTAACGCCTCAACCTTACTTAAGCCAAACCATCCAAAATGCTGAATACTCCTCATTTGTCTTCCCAAATTAAAATCGACGACACGGCCGCTGCATGAACTCATTGTCTGTTGACTCGTGAAATCAATTTAGTTAATGTTAGTTTGTTAGTTAGTTATAGGCTGATCTATATAGCGCTATTGTCCTAGCGGGCTAGAGTCAAGAGCGCTTTACACTGTATTAACATTGTATTAATGCTATAGCTTGTTTGAATATGGATTGGTGAAGGGGAAATGGCAGATTGGTAACACGCTGAAAAGGCACGCTGACGGAACGGGATCTATAGTCCCACTGGTGCCCGTTAGGTCGACTCAGCCTTACTACCTAGAGGGTGGTGGCAATTAGCAAATGAGGAGCAGCGTTTAAGCTTAGTAGTTCGTAGGTCTAGACATTTGGCTGGCAATCTACCTTAGATTAATGGCGTAAGTCACTTCTTGCGTCGCTGTTTGCCTAAGAAACCGGAGATCAGCGCTTGCCCCAACGCTCAAAATCGAATATGTGAACATTTACCTCAATGCTAAAATGCATAACAACAATCGCTACAGTAGATTACTAAAGAGCTTTAAGGAGTTAGTTTCGTGGACTTACATCCTTTGCTGTGGATATCAAGACATTTTGAAATTAGGCTAAATTACTTGATCCAATTTCGCTGCTAGGAGCTTAGACTGAATAGAGTGGTTAAGATATGTTGTACAGAGATTTCACGCAGATATCTAATTGCAAGCATTGCCGTTAATAAAACAGTGTATGGCAGCTCCTCAGGCTATACTATTCAAACGCTCAGTGGTTGTAATGGAGAGCAAAGGGAAATGTCTTCAATTGTCTGACATAACGATTGAATTAAAAATTACACCGTTTATACAGTAACAATTCCGGGATAAACATAATCATACTAATCATAAATACTGTATTTCTCAACAATGCCAAGCAGTTTGAATAAAATCTAAAGCAGCCATTTGTTCAGAAGAGCTTTATACTTGTTATGCCATATGCAAGATTTATATAGCAACGTGCTAGCTGCAGACGAACAGTTTGATGCGGACAAAATGACTGGTAAGAATGAAAAGGATAAAATATTGAATATACTATAAATGTCTCACTGCCTGAGAAGTCACAAAACCTAACTCTGTTGTGTTATTTAAGAAGAACTTGAGACTTTCGGCATACTTGTTTTGCATCTCATACAAGTGACGCTTGGTTAAAGCGCCCTTGACTTTGGCCTTCGCCATGCTCACTCTGCGCTATCAAAATTGTCTCAATAATAATAATAATAATAATAATAATAATAATAATAATAATAATAATAATAATAATAATAATAATAATGCTGTATGTCAAAGGACACAATAGCAGAAGTAGTCTTGCTGAAAATTCAGCCATCAAGCGACTCAAATCGACAGAAAATCTGGAACTGAAACTGTCTTCGAAATGTGATGCATTGCAAACTCATCCACAACATCGATGCATTGAATGTCTTGTTTCAGCCAAAAATGAAACCACACATTTTACAGCATTTTCTCGTCTTCATCATTTTAGCTTTCAAGTAATACTTATTATCGAATGGGCCTACTATTGTATATTTTGATGTCCTGCTATTTCTCAGATATCAATAATTTCACTCCAACTGAATGCGTTAGAAAATGAATATGACGTCAATGAAATCCTCCATTGTTTGAATTAATTGACTTGATCGTTGTCGTCTTTGAAGCGACCGTCACCAACAAATACAGAATACGTTGGTTGAGTCGTAGTTGAACAATGTGCGTCGTTTACCACTGGAATAACTGTCGCTCCATTTCCACTCTCAACCATTGTCCGTTGACTTTCGAACGGATTGAACTGGTGCTTCAATGTCTTGTATTCTCGTTTCTCATCCGATTTAAAGCGTTGCCTAAAATATAAGTATAGGCCTACGGTAATGTATTGTCACATGCTACAGATATCAAACGAATAAGTTCTTCAGCCAATTAATCACTACACTTCTGGGGTGGTATGGGGTAGTATGCGTCACCTAAAGCCTCTGCTAGTCAACTGTCTAGCCTGCAACCTACACGTTGTATCTTTTTGCAAGTAAGTAAGCGGCCGAGCATCCACCTGCACAAACAGGGCCGTCGAGAGAAAATACGGGCCGGGTGACAAATATTGACTTCGGGCCTTTTGTTTCAAAATCTTGACAAACAAAAAAGTTATCCTTTATCCTCAGATTAAATAAATGATGACAAGCAACAGTAGCGTTATTTCACACTTTTCTTGGGGGAAGATAATTTTTGGGCCAATTTTGGGAAATTTTTTGCAAATTTTGGGCAATTTTGGCAAATTTTTGGCAAATCGTTTGGCAATCTTTGGCAAATTTTGGGCCAATTTGGCAAATTTGTAAATTTTTGGCGAGTTTTTGCACATTTCACATTAATTTATTTATTTAATACATTATAAATTATTTCTTCATTTATTTTACATTTAAATATTTTTTTCTGGTCAGCGCGACCCGTTGCTTATCGCCGGGTCCCGGTACAAATGTACCCCCTGTCCCCCCTCTCGTCGGCCCTGTGCACAAATGCAGGGGCCCAACCGGACGAAGAACCGGCCACGGATGGAAGAAGTCTAGGACTTGTGGCATTCAGCAGCAGCAGTGATCAACAATAATTAATGAGTCCCGTTGAGCGATTCATCATTTCTACGTCGTCTAATCGTGTGATGTAAATTTGTGCATTCCTACCTTTTGAGGAACACTGCTCCAAAGCAAATGACGGCCAAGCATATTGACACAACCAATCCAACACTTGCCACGATCCACAAAACTTACAAGTAAAAAAGTGTGATGTCAATAACTTATATTAAATACTTTGCATTTAAAAGATTCTTAGCAGAGTTATTGAACTGTCCATGCAGAGATTTCTGCTAATGAATTGGACAATATGGTGACCAGTTCATCAAATAGGCTTATACAAGCCTTGCGCAATTTCATGATCTATATATGTGACACATATACAAGTTTAAAATGCAGGTACAGTAATCTATTGACTCATATTGCCTGTAGGGCCGATACTTAATCCCAGTTTCATGCCCATAAGCCTGTAGTCGGCTAAGCCATTCACCTGCGAATGCCGTTGTGACTATTATTAAACTATTTAATGAAAAAATACTACCCATGAAAAACAATATGGCCAGTTTCTGTAGCATTAATAAACTGTTTCAATTAATAAATAATGTTTATGGTGTATACACACCTAGTTCGCTGTTAGGTGATTCAACTTTAGTGTTGACCTCAGGCACGGAATCGGTTTCGTCTTCTAACTTCCCTAAAAAGCCTTAGTAAAAGGAGTGAATAATTTTTACCCAGTTATCGAAATCTGATCATAATAAATATATCTAAATTTGTCAGAAGAATTCCAAAAGAAGACTGTGTGCGAATTTCGATATTAAATAGTTAATTTAATCAATAACTAAATAAATGGATGACACTGTAGATGAGAAATGCATAAGGTAGACCTATACCATATACTGACTGATAAAGAAAGTAATTAGATACAAATATTTAACCTTGAAGACAATTTTAATTCTAAAAAAATTAACAATAATCTTGCCTTGTGAGCAGTTGCCGATGACTCCGATCCATTTTCCATTGTCACAGTAGAGATGCCAAGTTTTACGAGAAACATAACATCCGACGGCAACTGTTTCACCTTCCCGTTTCAAATAAGCATCACTCGGAGGAATAATATCAGAACATCCCACAGCTGCAAATAACATTAACACGACAGCGCTTCATTATTATCAGAAGTATTTAAGGAAACACTGTAATTTCGAAAATCCTTACGGTCTTCTAACCTTGGAATTTGAGGATGAATTCTTCGTTGTTTTCTCTGGTGGTCGTCGTGTTATCCGCGGAGGATCTTAGATAAACGTCGACAGAGTTTCCTGTTGACGAATAAATCTCTTCTTCTCTTTCCGATCCAGATGTGCATTCGGTCGAGTTTCTTTTCGCTACTTTGTCAACGATTATCATCACGTGACTGGTGGAGCTGGAGCATTTCTCGTTGACCTTTGCTACTTTAGAGGAGGAGGAGGAGGAGGAGGAGCGTAGAGGAGCAGTTGTCTTTAAGATGATTCTACTGATGATGATGCGCTGACCAATGGGAGCGATCACAGTCCATGGTTGAGTTGACATTCCACATGACGACGTCTTCCAGTTGACGATGTGTATGGGCGACGAAGAAACGTCCACGCTACAAGACCGTTTCTCATCTGCAACTGCACAGGTATGGTTAATTGAGGCAACTATAGAGCATTGTATGACTAAACCTTTGAATATTGTAAACCAATGTAAACGGCCCTATCGTCTGTTCGGGTAATTTTCCACTCCATCGAAAATAAATTGATTTTATTGCTATGATATCTTTTAGTAGAAGCGTAGTTACTATTCATAGCGTGGCTATGTTAGGGTAACATACACAATAAGTCAAACACAACCAGATGTGCGCCTGATAAACAGCTAAAATATCCAAAGCATGTGACGCGTAAACGAAGAATGAAACTAATATGTTGTACATTCAATTTACTTTTTCAGGCTATAGTTTAAAGCAGAGGACACATCTTACTTTTGATACACGCATAGCTGGTTTCCAGATAAAGACTCAGATACGTTGGAAAGCAGGGTCTTGACGTTTCAGATGAAATTTCGAGCATTCGAATTGTGCATTCTGCTTTGCGTGAGCATTTTCTATCCATGAAGTCCAGAACATCTCCAAAGCATCCAATGGATCGAGATCCTGAACTTAGGTCGTCAACCTCCTCTTTTGTGATGCATCTTCCAATGCGCATGCGTCCATAGAGGGCGCTCTTCATCAAGATAACTTCACCTGCTGGACATCGAGGTTGGAAGGTCTCCAAAGGACAGTAGTCTTGAATTGCTAATCATATACAACATGAAGGTATGATATGTGTTTCAAGTCGTCATCTTCTATCTTAGCACTGACTGATTAATCAAAGTTATTGCACAGACAGAAACGATATACTACAAATGCCGGGCGTTGTTCAAAGAATCCAAGAAACGTCACAATGCAAGGTAACGCAATGTTCGAATAATTTTTCTGAATAGACTAGAATTGAAAGTTTACTAAATGACCATTGTGCCGTGAAATCGCAAAACGTTGATTGGGACTTGCTTATTTGCCTTTTAAAAAATGTCTACCAGTCCGCCTCTGAAAACATAAAGTGTCTTATGTTACTTGATGTCGTGGTTTCAAGAAGGGTCGTCTTGGTGGTTGGAATCCAGATCCCAACGTTCCTCGAGTATCTGTACTGCTCAGTTTACTTTATATAGAGATATCTATTAAGAAATTAGACCGACTGTTAGATTTTAAGTCTCACCATCTTCTATTTCGTCGTCGAGTTGAATTGCTTTAAATTTACAAGCGCAAAGATTTGATAGAAATATCACAATTGCACCTTCAAAAAGAAGTGCATTGCTCTTAAGATACATTATTTCGAATTCAGATAATGAACCAAACGTTAAAGCCGACTGATCTAGAGTGCGATGTGACGAAGACGCCTTAAATATAGTTTATACGCGGATGAATTTATGAAAAACTGCTCTGGCCAAGATGCAGTGGCTGAATCCATGTCGGGGACCATCTCAAAATATATTTTTGCATTAAATGCAATTGCAACAAAGACATACATATTCACTCTTTGATTAGCAAGAATATATACATACAAAATGCGCAGTCGACGGTTCCTTTATAGGTTTGGTGAATTTTTTGGCCTACAAATATAATCCTAAAAACACAAATTTATTATAATGGATGATCCTTCGGTCTATGATTAAATTTTCTTCATATAAAACAGTTGGCGTGCATATGTTGTATTAAAGACGGATGTCCCTCACAAATTGTCTGTACTAAAATAAGTTCAAATCTCAAATCTAATTATTAAGAGTTTTTAATTTCTACAAATTGCTAGATGCTCTTCCTCTAGGCCTATATTCATGATTGTTGCTTATATAAAAACTGACTTCGGACTTTAACATCATTAGATCGCCGATAAAATGGCATATTCTTCTTTTGCAACTACTATATGAGCAGTGGCGGTTCCACCGGGGTGCAGGGGCCGTGCCCCTTATTGAGTGCCTGCCCCCTAACGCCCCCTTGTTGGGAACCTATACCTAATGCTACACACATAACAACAAATGGTTGGCCCCCATGAATAGAACTTGCCACCCCAACGGCCCCCCACTTGCCAAATCCTGGAGCCGCAACTGTATATGAGTCGATTTTTGGTTTGCCTATTAAACGCTAGTCAGAATTCAGTTTGGGAAATCAATTTTGATAGGCTACTCCAAATCAGTGGTTTCCAAGCATTTAAAGTAGAGCCGTATCTACTATTTTCGACATCCAAGTGGACCACAACACTACAACATTCTAAAATTTGGACTAGTCTACTGATTTTTCTGATTCTTGTTCTTATGATGAACAATCGATTCGACACATTAGGGATCTAAATGTTTATAAATTCTAAAGTTACGCACACTATAATATCATTCTTAACTTTTAGAAGCCAAACCCTAATGCATTAAAAGCAGTCAACCATTATATCAAATACTGAGGCCTCGCGGCCCACTTTCTGAGAGCTGGCGGACCGCAAGCTGCCCGCGGGCTATGGTTTGGGAACCTCTGTTTTAAATTGACTGACAGGTCTTTCTATTGCCTTTCAACCTTATTGTATTGTGCCAAGTTTTTTTGCTGGACTTTGAGAATGAGTGGCTAAGAATTTGACTAGACGTCCAGACAGTTGATTGCATTCAGTGAAATTTGTATTAGAGATTTTATTTATGATTTATATGATATCATACTTTCCCACCAAATATTCTCAAAGATTTTTTTTGTGGCGAAACGTTGCCGAAGTCAGAAAATTTCGATTTTCAAATTGTCAACAGGTGTTTTATTTCCATTCGATTGAGAGAGAGAGAACGAGAGAGAGGGAGAGGGAGACAGACAGTAAGATACAAACAAAAGAAAGCACAGTAAAATAAACATTTGCAAAATGTTGATGAACTGTTCATTTTGTAGTTTTAAATTGGGTGTTCATGGAACTATTATATTAATATGATAGGGTTAAACATGATGTTATTAAATTAGAAATGGCGTATTATTATATGTAGATGTTGACTTAATATTCAATATAGGTAAAAAGTTTGCTTCTTGCTTACAAAGACATAGATTTTCTATATATTTTTAAAGTATTTCATGTGCTATTGTTAAGCAATATGATATTTTAGTGTGAATATCCTTCACACTGCAGAACCAATTTATTTCTTATATCATAAATGTTTCAATTTAAGTTTCCTCACATTCTCAATTTTTTTCGAAAGTTGTGATTCACAATATTTCGGCCATTATCTTTGCGTCAATACTGAGACATTTGATAATTATGAGCATTATATCTTAAGGCCTAATATGAATATGAATATCGGTTAAGTTATTCATAGGTTTCTAGACAAGAGGTTTCGGTGCCTTGAGGCTGAAGACAACTTATCCAAAATGAAAAAAGTAGTCGCAATAGGCGAATAATATTTGGAATCGAAAGGGAGTCGCATTCTGATGCATATCGGTAAGAGGTCGCTTGGTGGGATCCGGTTTATCGAATCTCTTTGAATGCGAAAATATCAAACATCAAGTATTCAGTTCAGATTCAAGGTAGGCAACCGGTGACCATTGGAGGTAAGAAGCTCTAGTCAAACAAGTCAAAGTTCTTCCAGAGCCTCATGGGCTCATAGGGCGGCGATGATCTCCATTGCTCTAGCCCTCAGCCAGACGTGCAATACCACGGCTAGTGCATCGCGTATGCGTACTTGTTTGAATTATCGCAACCTCTTACCACTGCTCCTCATTTATTACCGTCTTCTTGCGTGTAAGGCTGAGTCGACCGTAAGAGTCCTGCGGGTGTCGAACCTGCGACCTTCTGCTCTCTCGTGAAACGATGTTACCGCTCTGCTAACTTCCCGCCCAAAGCGGAGCGGGGAAAGAAGCTCTGTATGACTACAGCATATTTTCTCGCACAGACTGCTTTTAATAGAAGGTTACCGGTAGTTCTTCCGTATTTCTAAATAGTTCACAGTAGACCTATAAGACATTTAGCATTTAGTATTAAAGTCTCGTTCTAATAGCAGGCCATACTATTTCAATGTCCCATAGTAGTTTCATTGAAAATTCACTGCGCCAGTGCATCAATTTGACGTAACTGACACCGAATGTGCAAGAAAATGAATAGGACGTGAATTTACAGTCAATCGTCCGTTTGACTTAATTGACTTGATCGTTGTCGTCTTTGAAGCGACCGTCACCAACAAATACAGAATACGTTGGTTGAGTCGTAGTTGAACAATGTGCGTCGTTTACCACTGGAATAACTGTCGCTCCATTTCCACTCTCAATCATTGTTCGTTGACTCTCGAACGGATTGAACTGGTGCTTCAATGTCTTGTATTCTCGTTTCTCGTCCGATTTAAAGCGTTTTCTGAAAATTATACAGCTATCTACTATTTTCATCTTCGACAAATATTATTGATTAGGTTGGTAAGTTCTTCCATATATTAAGACTTAGGCCTACATTAAATAGATCAATAATATTGGCCTATGCTTTTAGATTTTCTACTCTGGCGCATTATTCTTTACAAAGAAGTAATATGCCCCATGTAACCCATGTTCAATTTTCTACAAAAGCAAATTGGGTCGATTATTCCCACCTCAATATTTTGCAGAATCAGTGGCGCTGTACAGCTACAAACAAAGATGTTCGCACTATTTAAAAGATTGTCTTTGTGGCATACAGGACATATAGCCACTATAACAATTTCTATCGATATATTGCTACCTTGGCATAATGTAATTAAAAGGAGACGGCTAAGCAGGCAGTCATTATAGGACGAAACGTTTAAGAAAGAAATTTAGCAAAGAGCTTACGAACATAATAATAGTGGGGGTATAGTAGAAAGCATAGGGCATGAGGCACAAGAAATGCAAATAAGGAGAAAAATGGGTAAAGGGAGATGGATAGAAAATGTCTTAAACGAGGAAGCGATGAAAAGAGTAGATGAAAGACGATAACTAATGGAAACAATAAGACAGCAACAACACCAAATGACTGACGCCATCTTAAGAAGACATTCGATAATGAAAAAAATATTAGACGGATAAAAAGCAGAAGAACAGCCAAGTGTTATGTATCTTTAGAACAGGCAATCAAAGGACTTAGCATATACAATGAAGAGAATTTGAAGAAGTGGTATCGTTACCTTTTAATGAACACTACTCCAAAGCAGATAACTGCCAGGCATATTGACACAGCAAATCCACCAATTGCTACGATCCACAAAACTTGAAAAAAGAAAAATGCTTATAGCATAATGGCTCACTATAAAAGTTTTAGAACCAGTTTTGCAATTGATAAATTGTTCTTGCAAAACACTCATTGAAATTTGCATATACGTGTTCAATTATTCGTATATTATAAAGTGCTGCAAACTGTCGCGTTACTATGGAATTACGATCAACCTTTTCCTTTTATTATGGGTCGCATTTCTACTCAGGTTAAATCAACTTTTGATTTCCTCCAAAAATTCTATCCTGACATCCTAAACGAATCAGGCAAACTTCGTCCTAGAAGAATATTATCTCGACGAAAATACCTTTAAAATGCAAATTACTCAGGCAATTGGCAGATTTTCAAATCAATCACAGAATATTAAAAGATCTCCGAGAATAATAAGTCTCCATAAAAGTATTAACAATTAGCAAAATAAAATAAATACAAATTCATCATCACAAACACTTTCAATATTTCTCTCTGACTTCGAATTACTTAATAATTATAAGATGGGGAACTTCCAAAATATTGCTCGAGCTCTTTAGCAATAACACTAATGCGTTGATTAGGCCAATGCATTTCTCTGGCAATAGTTATCTGCATTAGTCTTTACATAGCCATGCACAGCATGCATTTATCCAGTTCGCTCCTCACAGATTCGACTTTTGTCTGAACTTCAGGCAGAGAATCAATTTCGTCTTTCCATTTGCCTAAAACAATTTGGCCATATTCATCAACGATAGAAATCTTCCTACATGTACACGTCACAAGTTTATCGAATGAATAATAAGTAAATATTTGTCTATTTTCCCCACATATGAGTGAATAAAATGGCGATGATTAAGTATTAATGTCTAAAGCAATATGTAGGCTATGCTCATTAAATATGCTTTAACTTAAAAAACGAAAAATGCAATTGTAATTGCATCTAGTCTTTTCTAAACTTTTTCACTCACTGAGAAGTATACTGTACTTTTAACGTTGATAGCAATGAACTTGCCTTGTGAGCAGTTGCCGATGACTCCAATCCATTTTCCATTGTCACAGTAGAGATGCCAAGTTTTACGAGAAACATAACATCCGACGACAACTGTTTCACCTTCCCGTTTGTAATAAGCATCACTCGGAGGAATAATATCAGAACATCCCACAGCTGCAAATAACATTAACACGATATCGCATCATTATTATCAGAAGTATTTAAGTAAACATAGTAATTTCGAAAATTCTTACTATTATTTGTAAGAGCTTCTGACCTTGGAATTTGAGGATGAAATCTTCGTTGTTTTCTCTGGTGGTCGTCGTGTTATCCGCGGAGGATCTTAGATAAACGTCGACAGAGTTTCCTGTTGACGAATAAATCTCTTCTTCTCTTTCCGATCCAGATGTGCATTCGGTCGAGTTTCTTTTCGCTGCTTTGTCAACGATTATCATCACGTGACTGGTGGAGCTGGAGCATTTCTCGTTGGCCTTTGCTACGTTAGAGGAGGAGGAGGAGGAGGAGGAGGAGCGTAGAGGAGCAGTTGTCTTTAAGATGATTCTACTGATGATGATGCGCTGACCAATGGGAGCGATCACAGTCCATGGTTGAGTTGACATTCCACATGACGACGTCTTCCAGTTGACGATGTGTATGGGCGACGAAGAAACGTCCACGCTACAAGACCGTTTCTCATCTGCAACTGAGCAAGGACAGTGTTAAATTGAGCATGGACACAATCAAGTGTTTATTTTATAAAATAATATTCGTCTTATTCATTTAGCGTTCTAGTGCTTCTTACATTAGATCTACTTTTGCAGTTGCAGGTGAATATTCGAGGTATGCACCAGAGTTTACGGTTTAACTCTAATGTAACTCGAAAGTTACTGCTCCTGGGACTACTCCTCTGAGTCCTTGGGAAACTCTCGTCATTCCCTCAAATGGCCTAGTCACACTAATAGGGACATGCGTGTCTGCTTCGATTATATTATTCCTCTATTCTGCGTTCATGACTTTTCCAATCATTACACACACTTTAGCATCTTTCAGATCCTGTTTGATATGGGTTATCCCCCTTAGATTGCTCCCCGCTGTTCTGACTGATCTTTCCGGCTTGGCCAAGATCTTATTCAATTTGGATTTGGTGCGCTATCGGCTGATGTCCTGGGCATTATGATAATGGCGCTACAGAAGTTTATTGATTGATCGATGGTTACTAAAATTAGCATTGCCAGAAAGAGGTACAGAAGGCCGTGTACTCGTACTATTGTTAGCGTAGCCACGAGAGGGGTCAGGGACGGCGTCCCCTATCCAAACCAAGACTGATAATGAAATTCACTAAAAACCTTCTTGAAACTTTGATCAGTTCAGAAAGAGTAATTGCAGCTATGCTGCTACTGTATATGGTCCGAAAATATTATCGAAACATCAAGATTTGAATCTAGCATGTTTCAATTTCTAGCTGGGCTTTCACCCTATATCCCTTTAACTAGACTTGCGACGTACGCAAAATACCCTTGTCGGTTTGACGAAGTTTAAGCGTAAAAATAAAGGTGTCCCTATATGGGAACCCCGACTACGGCAGTTTGAAGTATATTAATTTTCACTTCATACCCATGACTGGCGATGCTTACTTACTTTTGATGCAATCATATTTGGTCTCCAGATAAAGACTGAGAAATGCTGGAAAACAAGGTCGCTGCGTTTCGAGAGAAATATCGAATATACGAAGACTGCATTCTGCTTTGAGCGAACATTTTCTGTCCATGAATTCTCGAGCATCTGTTGAACAGCCCAGAGATCTAGATTCAGGACCTAAAATGTCGACTTCTTCTTTTGTGATGCATCTCCCAATGCGCATGCGTCCATAGATGGCGCTCTTCATCAAGATCACTTCACCTGTTGGACATCGAGGCTGGAATATCTCAGAAGGACAGTATTCTTCAATTGCTAGGAACAAACAGCACAATAGCCCGCTATTCACTCACAGCAGCCATGTCACGTGTTAACATTTTCCAATGACTGGTGGTGTAAATCATGAATAATAAGATGGGCCTTGCTTAGTCGTTGACAAATTGTCAGCAAATACCACATAAAGTTAATTGTAGAGCCGATTCTGATTTTCAACGCTATACAAAAGAGGTCACGCAGAAGGAATTAGAAGCCACAGAAATGTGGTTTCTGCGAAGGATGTTGAAGATTGCATGAACGGAAAAAAACAAATTAAAAAGATCTTCAATGAAATTGGAATGGAAAGAAGACCTACGGTAGCCATCACAAATGGCCACTTTCCCTTTTCGGGCATTTAATGACGAAGGAAGGCCTGGAGCACTTGGCAATAACCGGAAAAGATGGAGTGAAAAAGAGCAAAACGAAGGCAGAGAAACACCTATTTAGACTGAAGGAATTGAGGTAGTAATGAATGACATCTAATTAATAAAAGGATGTCGAGATCGAACAAAGTGGAAATCCGTGGTCGCTAACGTAGAAATACACAGCACCTAAAGAAAGAAGAAAGAGGCTTGTTCGTCGCCAGTTGGGATTTGGAACCCAAAATCCCAAGCGTCTCTCTAGTTTGTTCTCGGATTGGTTGTAATCGAGTTATTAAAGGCCAAATCATAGACAATAAAGTCATACCACCTGATAATTCATCGATGAATTCAGTTGCGTTGAGTATTCGAGCGCAAAGATTTAACAGAAGTATAAAAATTGTACGCTCAAAGACAAGCTCTTCAGAGTTCATTATTGTGACGTCAGACAAATAGCTAGTCATACATAAAGACGAACTGATCCACTGTGCAGTGTGATGAAGTCTCTCAAGCATTGTCTATAGGCGAATGAATCTTCGAAAATTTGCTCTGGTCATGACGCGTTAATTGATTCTCGGTCGGGGACCATCTCAAAATATATTATTGTGCTAAATGCATTTGTAGAAAAGACATGTATCTAGTTCCCGGCTCGAAGAAAACTCGAATATAGGAATACAGACGAACACTTTCCGGATTACTTCAGTGGTTTGATTAGTATGTATGCTTACTGCTTAAAACAAAGACAAACCACTACAGCACGCCATTCATATAAAGCAGTTGACATGTTCTGTGTATAAGTAACGTAAAGGTGTTTAAAAGTTCAAAAACCATATCGAAAGATTAACTTAAAGTTTCGATTCCCATAAATCGACAGAGGATTTTCCTATTTGCCATTTAGGGATACACGTCTGTTAGAAAAACTGCCTTATGACATAGAAACCCACATATGTAGTGGATACAATGTCATTCTTTATTTTTGTTATAGATAAAGAATGCTGTTATTTTCCCTTAAAAATGAGCACATTTATTCACTAAAGAAAGCAATAAGAATTAACTGAAAACGCTAGTAATTTTGATAGTGCAAATAAAATTTCAGCTTTGGCTGTCTTTTGGATAGTAAAAATTGCTACACTGTAATAAGTTGTAAATTTAATTTGGAGAGGGAGCGCAACATTATTAGAGTCAAATGGTGTCGTATTATCGGTTGATTTTTTAAAATTTATCCATACGAAATTATTCGCATCGTCCTCAAAATTTCACATCTTCGCAGAAAATATTCGAACAAAATTGTCTGTACTCTTAAGGAATAATTATGCCCTCATCAAGTTTGACTCTTAAAAATAAAAAAATCGATTGTCTTTCAATTAAATTCCGCTACGAGAGAGAAAGAGAGATAGAGACAGAGACAGAGAGACAGAGAGAGGAGTCCAGCATATGAATGTTATCGAAAGTAGGATACACCTTTGAGGCATAATTAGAGATGTTGTCATTACGTCACAAGTATTGGGCGCATGATTACACTGAGTGTTCAGCTTATTTCTTCCATACGCATACAAAAACCATCTCATGCCATGTCCATAGTAGGCAATATGCTGTTCTGCAATGCCACTTTAAATCACAAGCCTCCTCCGCTTTCTTTTCCAAAAACCTATTAATTCAAAACATTCCGGCCTTTTTAAAAAGCTTCAATAAAGACACCTTTTGACGATTAATCGTGCGTGCTCTGTATCATAGTTCAAGTTCCATAAAAAAGACAGGAATCCAAATCTTACTTCAGATCAAGTTGGCTAAGATTAAGATTCAGCGTCTTAAATTATTTTCTCTATAATACCAACCCATGTTTTCATCGGATGGTAAATTCTGCATTATAATATCTGATAAATTCAAAACTAAACTTCCACATTTGTATTCGACAACAAGAAACTCACATTTGAAAACTGCATCTTTTAATGCATTGCTATTATTCGATAGAAAGAGTTACTGCGAATGAAGAGTAATTAAATATGTCAGTTTAGTGTCACTAGCAAAGAATGTGTAAGAAAATGATTATCAATTTAATGAAATCCTCCATTTTTTGAATTAATTGACTTGATCGCTGTCGTCTTTGAAGCGACCGTCACCAACAAATACAGAATACGTTGGTTGAGTCGTAGTTGAACAATGTGCGTCGTTTACCACTGGAATAACTGTCGCTCCATTTCCACTCTCAATCATTGTCCGTTGACTTTCGAACGGATTGAACTGGTGCTTCAATGTCTTGTATTCTCGTTTCTCGTCAGATTTAAAGCGTTGTCTAAAATTAAATAAATCGTCGTCAATTTTGGGATGCTGTCAATGTTAAAACGACAAACACCTCAATTAACTAGGCAGTCGAATTCTACATTTAATTCGAACCTCAAATTTATTGACAACTATTTTAGCTCAAATGATCGAATAGTAAAGAAATGCTTAGTGCGCTGCCATAAATGATTCTGCTTAATGCTGACTGTATACTCGTTAATCAGACAGCAGAGGAACATCCACGATGAGTCTTGTTGACGGACTTAGGATTTGTACGTTCACTAATCGTATCCTGTGCCTTATTTTTACCTTTTAAGGAACACCGCCCCAACGCAGATGACTGCCAAGCATATTGACACAACGAATCCACCAATTGCCACGATCCACAAAACTTAAAACACAAATTAATTTCGCCAGTTAATGCGACAAACTTACAAGTGGCTTTTCTAGTAATTCTTTAAAAATGCACTCGAATGTTAAACATCACATCAAGGCGATCAAGCAACACTTTGCAACTTAATTTAATTGATTTTCAAATTTAAAATATTCTATAAGAAAACACAATTTATAAGACATTAAGAATTGTATCTATTTTGTACCATCAATTAGCTTATACATGACTAGTGTTGACTACATTTTCAACGACTACAAACCGAGTTCGCTGTTGACTGATTCAACTTTAGTCTTGACTTCAGGCAGAGAATCAATTTCGTCTTCCCATTTGCCTAAAAATTGCGATTAATATTTATTCAATAAATAGCAACAATCAAGCCACATTTATAGGTTCAGATATCTCAGAAAAAGACATTATTAAAATTTTCTGTTTTTTTGCTAAACCAGCAAACTACATTTTATTTATATAATAGACTGTCCATTAATTACGTGAACAATTTAGGGGAGGGGGTTTGAAAAGTTGACAGTTGTTGACAGAGGGGGGTCAAGAGAAGTTGACGTCAACAATTTCACTTTTACAAATAATCAAAAACAGGAAATTTCATGGAATACTACTTATTACAATGGAAAAAAAGCATGGCAAAAAGGTCATCACCACCCCATTTTGACACTCGATGAACAAAGCAAGAAGAAAATGGTCATCACCGCAAAAATAATAATCTTGTTATTGGGACCTGTCAGTGATCTTGAAGGGAGATCAAAAGTTTTTGACGTAATTATAGGGAGCAACTGAAAGTTGACAGTTGTTGACAAAGGGAGAGGTCAAAATTGCCCAAATATTGTTGACATAATTAATGGACAGCCCCTAACCACTAGATATATAATTTGAGGCATATGAGAAGTAGAAAATGAATACATGCAAACTAAGTGGGAATTTTTGAATATTTGACATTTCATAACTTTTTGTAATTGAAGCAATATATTTCTAAAGAGAATTACAATGATCTTGCCTTGTGAGCAGTTGCCGATGACTCCAATCCATTTTCCATTGTCACAGTAGAGCTGCCAAGTTTTACGAGAAACATAACATCCGACGACAACTGTTTCACCCTCCCGTTTGAAATAAGCATCACTCGGAGGAATAATATCAGAACATCCCACAGCTGCAAATAACATTCACATGACAGCGCGTCATTATTATCAGAAGTATTTCAAGAAACACTGTACTTTCGACAACCCTTATAAAAGCTTCTGACCTTTGAATTTGAGGATGAATTCTTCGTTGTTTTCTCTGGTGGTCGTCGTGTTATCCGCGGAGGATTTTAGATAAACGTCGACAGAGTTTCCTGTTGACGAATAAATCTCTTCTTCTCTTTCCGATCCAGATGTGCATTCGGTCGAGTTTCTTTTCGCTGCTTTGTCAACGATTATCATCACGCGACTGGTGGAGCTGGAGCATTTCTCGTTGACCTTTGCTACTTTAGAGGAGGAGGAGGAGGAGGAGGAGCGTAGAGGAGCAGTTGTCTTTAAGATGATTCTACTGATGATGATGCGCTGGCCAATGGGAGCGATCACAGTCCATGGTTGAGTTGACATTCCACATGACGACGTCTTCCAGTTGACGATGTGTATGGGCGACGAAGAAACGTCCACGCTACAAGACCGTTTCTCGTCTGCAACTGCACAGGCAATATTAATTTAAGCAGTTAAAGATGATTGCATGATTCAGCCAATTGTGGTAAAATTTCGTAGTGTACAGTAGGCCTCGTATTCAGTTGTTGCTTAGGTACTTGGAGTAACCAATAACATTTCTTAATCATATTTTTGACCCGATGGGAGAAAAGGTACCATATGTGGGGTTCTTGAGCTACATATACTGCATATGTCGCGGTTATATTAACTCAGTCACAGCAAAGTTTTAGAGAAATATACCTTGTAATATCAGAGATACCAACATCCAAACATCATGCCTATCAAATTCAAAATTCTGAGAAATTGAACATTATTACTGATGAAGTTGAAGCGTTCAAAATTTTAAAACTATACAAGAGTTACGGATGAAATTTTATCTCAGTATTGTCATATATGCAAACTATCTCTAAAGTTTCATCCGTAACTATTCATAATGTATCAGTAGAAAATTGAAATAAATATAATTACTAATACTAGAACACAGTAATTGAAAAAGGTACCAAAAGTGGGATAGATGAGGGCAGGACATAATAATAGGGTTGTAATGTATAATCTAAACAAGATATACGAATAAACTGTAATAGAACACAATAAAACTTATAAGATAATATTAATCATTGTGATTATAAATGTAACATATGTAATGGAATGATAAAAAGCAAAAAACGAGAAACTAGTGTTGTAATTCATAAATAACAGCACAAAATGAGATTAAACTTCACTTTTAAGCAAAGAAAGAAACAAAATCGCCCGACATTGCAGATTTGTCAGCTGGTTCTAAGCTCACACGTATTAAAATTTTGTAAAAATTAGTAAGTAGGCTTAAACAGAGCATCAAAGTCAGAAGCCCACTTATGGTACCTTTTACCTATCTCAGTTTTAAAACAAATTCTTTACTAAATGATGCAGGTTTGATTAAAAAGACATGATCATTTAATTGTCTACACGTCATACTGTCTAAAATTGCCAAAAAGTAATTTTTAAAAAATTTAAGTTTTCAAGATAAAAATGCAATTTACTCGCTAATCTGTGATCCCACTTATGATACCTTTTCTCCCAGCGGGTCACATTTAATTTGGAGCGACGTAAAAGAATTGTGCAATTTGTAACTGTTAATTAGAAAACCATTTTAAGAGTAAAAGGCACTTTGAGGCAGAATTAGATTCGTGCCTGACTGTCTGGTTATTTGGTGTATTCAATCGGTATGTAGACTAATGGTGGTAGCAATGTCGACACGTCAATAACACTGTGCGGCAAATTTTAATGAGATCTTTTTATTTTCTGCACAAATCCGAGTGAAGCTTGGTGATGCTTGGCATTAGTCTACAGTCGGATTGTATGCATTTCAGAAGGTCACGGGCAGCTACCATTCAGCAATATCTGACAACAGGTGACTATGCGAAAGTCAGGCAAAATGCCCTTTCCCAAATCCAGAGGGTTTATGGTCGCCGCTGCTCTCCGTCTCCATAGCCCCAAGCCAAAAGTACAGTTCTACGAATACAAGACTTAGGCCTATATATCGAGTAGTGTGTCTCTTTTTCTGCTCACCGTTGCCACTGCTACTCATTTTGTGACTCCCGGTTAGCAAGTGAAGGTTGAGTCAACGTTGTGGATCTCTAAATTAAATCTAAATTAAAATAAGTCTATCTGTAAAGTAATTTTCATTTATCTCTAAAATCTTATACGGGATGCACATTGTAGCTATTATCAGTGATCAGCATAAAAATCTACCAGGCACATACACCAAAATAAGGAAGAAAAAGGAAACCGCGATGTAGGCCTAGAGAGTAATATCTGATATATTGAATTGATTTTCATTTTAGAGACACATCAGATGGCATTTCTTACTTTTGATGCACTTGTAACTAGCTTCCAGATAAAGAATAAGATACGTTGGAAAGCAGGATCTTTCCGTTTCCAGAGAAATATCAAATACACGAATGCTGCATTCTGTTTTTCGAGAACATTTTCTATCCATGAAGTCCAGAACATCTCCAAAACATCCAACGGATTGAGATCCTAGACTTAGACCATCAACCTCCTCTTTTGTGATGCATCTTCCAATGCGCATGCGCCCATAGATGGCACTCTTCATCAAGATAACTTCACCTGCTGGACATCGAGGATTGAAAATCTCCGAAGCACAATAGTCTTGAACTACTGAAAAAAGATACATTAAAAGCAAGCTATGCAATTATAGTCATGGCTTCATATGACATGTCTTAACGTTGCCTGGTTATGTCTAAGGGGTCGTCCATAAATTACATCACGCAAATTTTGCACTTTTTGACCCCCTCTACGTAACGCGACGTCACAAAACGTCGGATCCTCTAAAATATGACGTCACAATGAGCCGATCCCCATTTTCGTCTTCCGAAAAGTCTTGACAAGCAAAAAAGGCCATCCTTGTATTTTTTCCTCTCGAACAACCCTGACAAGCAAAAAATAGGTCATAATCGTATTTTTTCCTCTCTAAAATCCTGACAAGCGAAAAAGGTCAGACAAGCAAAAAAAGGTCAAAGATCATGACCTAAATTTTTTTGCGTGACGTCACATTTACGGAACCTTTCTCGTCACACCGTCACAAATGGCCGGACCCCCAAACCGCGTGACGTAATTTATGGATGGCCCCTAAGCTTGTTCACCGTTGACTATCACTCCACCGACCTTCCGAAAACAAATAAAAACTCATCGTAAAAAGAAATCTTATGACGAAATCCTTAATATACATTCTTCTCACCGCAAATATTGTTATCCTCCTCCGTAAAAATACTTTCCTGCGGCTTCCTACCTGGATCTAAAACCTTGACAACCACGGACTATGGATTTTACCCATAATGAGCGCTCGTGAATAAGCTGGGGCACTGTGCCAAGCTTTCAGGCAGCGGTATAGAAATTTAGTTTTGACTTACATACTTGCTTGTTTGCTTGTTCAAGATAGAAATACTATAGAATCGCAAATTATTAAGGCGATCAACTGCAGTGGTGATAAAAATATCTCTCAACAATGCAACCTAACTGTTCACCGAATTAATTTTAATTGCGCAAAATACAGTATAATCTGAATGTAATCAAGCAGTTACTAAATGAATGTTATCAAATGAAAGCGTCAAATATTGACCAAAATTATCATGTCAAGTTCCTCTTCTAAAATTGCTGATATAGAAAGACCTAGTGTTTTCTCGCATGAGTTTAATGGTGAAAAGAAGTATCCTTGTTGCGACTGAACATTTAAATCCCATCATTTCTTGCGCCCTTTTAAAGCAGTGTTGGCTTTCCAATGAGCTACACATCGACATTTTGTTCGTTTTTATCAATTCAAAGACTATTAATTCTTACCATCTTCTAATTCGTCGTTCAGTTGTATTGCGTTAAGTTCACGAACGTAAACGTTTAATAGAAATATGACAATTACACGTTCAAAGTAAAGTCTATTGCCTTCAAATTTCATTTTTACGAACACAGATATATAAAGTTATACGTTAGAGCGAATTGATTCACTTAAAATGACGACGGAGCTCCAACTGTTCTATTTTGTAAGCGGATGAATTTGGGTAAATTGCTGTGCCTAAGACACAATGATCGATTCTAGGTCGGGGACCATGTCAAAACGCACAATTGCATTAAATAGCATTTGCGGCAGGAATTGATGTTCTAGTATTTGGGTCGAAGGAAAGACGAATGTGAAAAATTACAAAATACACACTTAACAGATTGCTTTCTTGGCCTAATAATGATTTCTGCTTAGAACAAAGACAATGTACTACAGCTCCGATAAACAAGTGTATACTATCGATAACCTATCGCTATACAATTGTATTATAATGGTTGCTCATTGGGGGTTGCTTTCATGCAAAGATTTTGATGAAATAACAGAAGAATGTTCCTTAGTAATAGACTACTAAAATAGATTCAATGCACAAACAATTATTAGTTTTAATTTTATGACGAAAATTTTACATTTGTGGCGCATTTCCGGGGCAGGAGGGGGGTGAGTTCAATGAGGCCGAGAGATGATTCCCCCTTGACGGTTGATCCTTCTCCCGGAAACGCCACGAGGACGGTGATGTTATTAATTCCTCTAATTGGGAGCAAGGCTCGTGGGGCCGCCGTCCAGTTCGGCCCGGGTACCCTCCGTCCTTAGGAAACAAGACACAGACGTGATTAATATTTTATTGCACACACACACATACACACATGCGTTGATCAATCCATTACAATTATGATCCCTACTAGAGTTATTTGATAATGATCTTATTAAAGCAGTCAATATCTCGACATCAATGATTACTGCTAATCAAAGAAGTAACCAACGGAGCAGACACTCCTGACGAATCAACGCAAGCGCGGAAAAGGCTAACAAAGAAAGAGAAGACAAGAGAAAGAAAAGGCGACGGGTCCGGCTTTTTCAGCAGGTCCCCGTCGACATCGACAATACACTGACGAGGCCGGCTTTCTCAGCAGGTCCCCGTCTGTATAGAGATAATCAGAACGACGGCGATCATTATGATGATTAATACTGTCTTAACGCGCACGACAAATACATGCAATATGACGGCCGCAGTTTACGTTAACGTTTTAGATTATACAGTTATTCATGCATAAAATAATTGCGAGTTAATCAAACAAAACACATGCACTATAATGAAGGCCCTTAACAATCTCTCTCTTTTAGGCTAGAAAGTCACAGCTTCCAGAAAGAGCAGACGACGAGTCCGGCTTTTTCAGCAGGTCCCCGTCGATATAGATACTACACACCGGCGGAGCCAACCTTTTCGGCGGGCCTTTGCCTGTATAGAGCAAAGAAGAGGAGGCGACGAGTCCGGCTTTTTCAGCAGGTCCCCGTCAAGAGAAAGAGAGAGCGACGAGCCCGGCTTTTTCAGCAGGTCCCCGTCAAGAGAAAGAGAGAGCGACGAGCCCGGCTTTTTCAGCAGGTCCCCGTCAAGAGAAAGAGAGAGCGACGAGCCCGGCTTTTTCAGCAGGTCCCCGTCAAGAGAAAAGAGAGCGACGAGCCCGGCTTTTTCAGCAGGTCCCGTCAAGAGAAAGAGAGCGACGAGCCCGGCTTTTTCAGCAGGTCCCCGTCAAGAGAAAGAGAGAGAGAAAGAGAGAGAGAGAGAGCCCGTATTCGGATACGGGGGAATCGGCGGAGCAGGCCCCGGCCGCGGGTCGCCCTAGAACCTTCCGATGCTCGGATCAGAGGGTGACCAGCGGACGCCCAGCATCAGACCCTGACTTTTTCAGCTGGTCGTCTGAATGACTGAACGTGCGCCAGTCCCGACTGAGGCAAAACACGGGGTCTTATAGTATAATCGGCGCCCGGATAAGCCGAGAACGCCGATCAGCGAATCAATGCCGGGTCCAAGGTCCAACTCAGGCGGGGACAATGGACGCGCCTGCGTTATGCGCTACGCAGGCGCCCTTCCTGGTCGACGTATATTGGACTCTTCCAAAAGAAGGGGTCAAAGGCATTATTGATCAACGAATTTAAAAATTTTAAAAATCTGTCACACGGTCCCCGGCTCCCCTGGAATGTCCCCATTCCGGGCCAGATGAAAATGTTGTACCTCAGTCGTACCCCCTAAATCATCAACAGTTGACCATATTCAAAAAATTTATAACAAATATGACATCATCTGAAACATGACAAATTGATAGATTATATTTCAATGATTACGAATAAGGTTAAATGACGAATATTGATCCCTCCCTACTAGACCAGTACATGGGCCGGGTTTAATTAATGTTCTGTAATAGGTTTAAAAGGCATCTTCGCATGATTGCACGAACTCAAAATCCACCAGGTCACTGAGTTCAGGAATACCCACGAAGTCTGATTCGATGGGTTCGATACTGGCGGACCCTGCCACGGATGCGTTAATTGCCGAGACGTCGGTGGACATCCCGGAGGTTGTCTCGAATAATCCTTGCGAAGTGGTGTCGAGGAAGGAGCGTACCAGGGCAGCCAGAATTGCGGGCGGCACGCCCGGATACCGGCATATCCCGCCCATCAGAAGATCGTAGGGAGTACACGAAGGCGCCAGGATGCGACACTCTCTGTCGAAGGCTTCGATGGAGGAACTCAATCCAGGTAGCGGGTCGACGCCGGAAGATGCATCCATTGACTGGCCTTGGTCCGGCGCCGGTGTCGCGTCCTGGCAGACGGCGGTACAGTTTGGAGCCGCGCTGTTCTGGGAAGAGTACAGGAGATGACATCGACCTCTAGCAATATGCCTGCGCAGACGGCGTTTAGCTACCGAGGCAAAGAACTGTTTTCCGCAGCCCCGGCATTCAACAATTCCTGCACTACTCCCAGCAGGGTCAGGAACGACGGCGAACGGTTCGATGTGGTGGCTGCTGCTGACGTCCTCGGTACTCGGCTCCAAAGCAACCGGCCCGCTGTCGGTTGTTTCGTCGGCGAAGAAAATCACTCGCACGGGTTGAGTGGCGTCCTGGACTGGAGCATCCTCCTGATCAGATATTATAATGAATTCCTCAGGTGAATCAGGATCAGATATCGGCTCGTAGCAGCTATCGACGACGGGTTGAGGCTGTCCGGACCCGCCCTCACTGGTAGAGGACGAGCACTCGAGTTTTACCGCTTGGCGAGTCATTAATGGAGACGGAACCTCGTCGACGCTACGAGGATTTTTCGAGTATTTGTGATTCTTTCGACCAGGGGCGGGAGTGAAATGTTCGCCGATAGTTATGTACGTACCCGGCCTGGCCTTCAGTGCAACTTCGGCGGTAGGACTGGCAATAGAGGCGGAGGAAGAAGCCCCTTTCAGGTGAGACACCGAGTCCAGGTGTTCTCGACGGTCCGACTTCCGGTGACGGCGGTGTCGAGGTTTCTTGGTGTGCTCACGGCGGTCGTCCGCTCCTACAGAAGACTTTGAATGGTCTTTTCTCTTTGATTCCTTCTTTCTCTTCCTCCTGGCTTCGTCGTCTTTTGTCCGTTCCGCGATGGGAGTGTAGGAGTCGAGGATAGGTGGATGAGGCCACGCTTCATCGTCGGCTGCCATTGATGTACCTGGGGTCGGCGAAAGAAGAGGAGGCGACGGAGTGGCATCTGACATCGACTTGGTCTCTTTTGTGTTTTCGGCGGTGAATATAGTCTGTCGATCTCCTTGCACCGCTGTCATAACTGACGAGTGCGGCGCCAAAGAGACAAAATTTACGTGACTAACTTTGTATGCCTGCCACTCTCGCTCGCTTATTCCGTGGCGCTCTCTATGTCTCTGGTGCGCAAATCGGATGTGTCTATGCAAGTCTCTCGGACGTGCTCCTATAGGTAGCACGGTGTTGCATTCTCTGCACTTTAGCCGCTCTTGACCAGACATGTTGCTTGATCGGCAGTCAAGACAGTAATGACGGCGAAAGCTTCCATTCTATTCTATAAGACGCTAATGCTGCGTCCCATTATAAACTTTTTCTGTAATTCTTAGACAGTGTCTGGTTTCTTCGTGTGCCTCTTCTCTTCACCGGCGCCATTGTTCACCTCTCGTTGGTTAACCAGAAAGTCCATTTACCACCCCTTGAGACTACTTCATTGTTAGTTTCCCACACACCAGCGCATAAACAGGGTTAATCAAAGATAAACTGGCGCTAACGTAGAAATGCCCGCGGCTATAAACAACTTTACGAGTAGAAATCAATCATAGACGTCGACGACACCCAGAGATGCCAGTCTATTGAATTCCGAGTCTCACTGTCTCTCGTCTCCAGAAAGCATATTGTGTGTCGTCTAAACACAACGACAAGCGCTAAGATAAATGCGGATAAATAAACAAAGTCTCGAACCTTGTCTGCCACTTAAGATTTGGAGGCTATTCAATTTCCAAAGTCTCCGTAGGCGATTTTTCTGACAAATGACCCTCCTGCGTAGGCGCAGAGAGGTGTGGAGACAGCTCCATCGGCCCGACTGGAAAATAGGAAGACAGTGAAGCAAATCCTGGTAAAGGGACTTCTACAGTAAGTCCCCTCTCCACGCTGATAAGAAAACCGATATGTGTGTGTGGAAATTCATTCATCAGAGTGGCTCGCATCACTGACCGAGAGTAAGTCAGTGACAGAATATAGCCTCGCCTCACGATGGCTTCAACCACAGCCAAACAATCCGCCATTGCTTCGACATGGTCGATTCGCCTCTTCCCGCAAATATGGCATCGCGCTTCCACACACGTTCGATGATCCATCGCGTTCAACGTCTTCTGAACGACTGAACTTATTACTAGAATGCCGCCACCTTTATAGCGGTTTCGTCCTTCAGGACCTTAATTCTCATTAGCTTACACAGAGATTTGTAAAATTTCTAAAATTAGCGTTAATACCATTTGTGACGTTCAAGGAAGAAAACGACCAAAATTCTCCGTGATTCCGGTGCTTCAGTCCTTTCTGCTGCTGTATTTTCTACAATCCATAGGACGCTATTAGTACTAAAATTTATGGTACAAGTCAACGAGGTAGTAACGTTACGGCATAATGCAAAAGCAAGCTTATCTCGATTCTGAATCCGTGCTGCCGTCTCCCGGCCTTCCTCCCTTTTCGAGCTCGCCAATACTCGTTGTAGAGTCGGGACCGTCCTCTTCGGGTTCAACGCTTCCAGAGGTCGAATCAGCGCCGCTGGGCATGGGCCCAGGAAGACCGTCGGTGGACGCGGCCTCGTCAGAATTCCACGACGACTGGGGAGAGTCGGGTACCGCGTGGACCAAGTTCCAATCACCAGCTATTGAAGCCCAGTCGTCGGGGTTGAAGATTCCATGACAGATGGCGAGAGCCTTCTCCACACTGAACAGGAGTCCCAGCTGAGTACCTGGGAAGGCCTCGGCCATTCTGGCTCGAACGACGGCTCGCGGAGACACCAGCGTCAACATGTAACAGTGTTTCACTATCGCTTCTAGGATTTCGGTGCAGCCCTGCCCGTTTGCCGGATGATTTTCCGCTTCTCTTCCGCATAAGGCGCATCGCATGCGGAGATCAGGCTTGTGGATGTGTAGATCCATTTCGTCAGCAATCCGTAGTCAATTTGGAACGACGAGGAGTTGCTGGTTCCTTTTATTCTATCTTCTCAGGCAACAGCGCCTCTCCCCTTCCTCTCTTGTCCGTATTTTTGATCCGCAGCGGCGATAACCTATTCTAAATCTATTCTAAACCATTGTACGCTGCTCCCCTGCCCTGCCGGCAGGCTGTGGCCCGCTCCGCCTAATCGGCGAAACGAGCGGGTCTCCGTATAGATTGGCGAGGCCGTAAATCGCGCGGCGATGAAAGGTTCTTACCTTTATCGTAGCTCGCCAGCTGTCCCTTCCCCTCATTTCCGAGGCTATCGGTAGAGCCCTTCCTCTTCTCTTTGGCACTCGTCGGCGTCCCGGAGCGGTTCGTCTTCCGGGCCTTCTCTACTGCGACGCACGGGAATCAACTTATCCGCGTGCGTGACGAAGACTTTCCACTCGGCCTTTTCTGCACCCGGTAATTCAGCGGCCCCGTCTTCTCTAAGACGACATAAGGGCCCTGATAGAACCGTTCCCATTTTGGGTACTTACCACGCCGCTTTCGGGGAACGAAGACCCAAACTTCGTCGCCGACCTTGAATTCCTTCGTCCTGACTCCAATATCATACCGCCTCTTCCTCCGTTCCGCTGCGACGCCCAGATTCCGCCTTACCAGAGCGTAGGCGTCCTCCAGCATTTCTCTCATCGTCCGGACATATTCGACTGTCTCCACGGGGTCCTGCTCCGGTGGAGAGCCGTACACAAGGTCGAGGGGCATCTTGTTTTCTCTCCCGAACACAAGAAATTCGGACTAAACCCGGTACATTCGTGCACCGACGCACGATAAGCCGCGGCTACGAAAGGCAAAATTTCGTGCCAGTTTCTGTGATTCTCGTTGACCATCTTTCCGATCATCGAGTTCATCGTGCGGTGGAATCTCTCTATCATGCCGTTGGTACGAGGCTCATAACTCGTCGTCCTGACCTTCTCGACTCCTAACAACCGGCACATCTCTCTAAACAACACAGATTCGAAGGCCGGGCCTCTGTCCGTCAAAATCCGCAACGGGGTTCCATACACGGCGCAGATTCTCTCCACGATGATCCGTGCAATCGTAGGCGCCTCCTGGTTTCTCATCGGAATGGCTTCGACGAACTTTGTGAAGTAATCCATCAACGTTAGAATATATACATGCCCCTTACTGCTGGTCGGATGCGGTCCTGTCACGTCCACCGCCAAAATCTCCCATGGGGCGCCGCATCTAAGTGGCCGCAACTTGCCCTGACGCGGTGGCCGCCCCTGTCGGTACCGGCAACATTCTTCACAAGATTTACAAAACAAATCCACGTCTTTAGACCATCCGGGCCAATACGCCCGCCGACGCACCTGCAACCGGGTGCGTCGCACACCTAAATGCCCCCGGTCATCCCGGAGTGGGCCAATCTTGTGAAATCGTAGCGCAACTTCTTCGGCACGACCAGCTGCCTGGTGCCGTCGTTGCGCTCCCGGTACAACACTCCGTCCAGTAATTTCAATTGATGCCGTTGATGCCACAAAGTCTTCGATGCATCGTCCTCCTCCAGGATCTCTTCCAGCTCCGGCCATCCGGAGGATATTCTGTCGCGTACGACCGACAGCAGTTCGTCACCTTCTTGCTCCGTCTGCATTGAGGAATCCGCCGGGACCGGACATACGTCGGTCCCCGGCTCAGGCCTTCCATTCCTTACTGCGGCTACTAGCAGTGGAATCGCGTCTGGTTCGGGACGTCTGAAAAGGCCGTCCGCGTTGCCGTGAGATTTCCCGGGTCTATGTACAATCTTAAAATCAAATTCCGATAATTTCTCCTGCCAACGCGCTTGCTGACCAATCGGGCCGGGAGTTTGCTGCAACCATTGTAGGGCAGCGTGGTCGGTTCTGAGAACGAAGGGTTTTCCAAGCAAATACGTTTTATAATACTTCATAAAGTACACCACCGCGAGGAGTTCGCGGCGGGTGACGCAGTAATTCCTCTCGGCTGCAGAGAGCCTTCGACTGCCGTAGGCAAGGACCTTCTCCGTCCCGGCCTGCCGCTGCGACAGGACGGCTCCGATCGAGGCATCGGACGCGTCCGTGTCGAGCACATATTCGCCCTCATCGGTTGGAAGACCGAGAACAGGCGAAGAGGTCAGCTCGTCAAATGCTTCCTGTCGTTCTCTATTCCATTCGTACTCACAATTCTTTTTCGTTAATTCATTCAGTGGTGCCGCTAGCTGGGCGAATCCGTGGACAAAACGACGATAATAGGAGCAGAGGCCGAGGAAGGCCCTCAGCTCTTTCAAGCACCTCGGAGGCGTCCAATCCACAATCTTCTGAATCTTTTCCGGGTCGGCGGAAACTCCCTCCGGCGACACTATGTGCCCCAGAAATTCTACCCTCTTCTTCATTAAACGACACTTCTGTACCTTCAGCTTCAGGTTGGCGCCGCGAAGGCGGTTGAAGACTTCGCGCAACCGATCCAAGTGCTGCTGTGGCGTGGTGGAAAAGACGATTACGTCATCAAGGTAAACTAAACAGATCACGAAGTTCAGCCCCGACAGAATGAGATCCATCGTCCTTTGGAATGTGGCTGTAGCTCCCGACAGACCCATCGGCATCCGGCGCCAGCGGAAAGCTCCGCGGCGCGTGACAAACGCAGTCTTGTCGGCGTCTTCGGGTTCATCCCGATTTGGTGGTAGCCGCTCCGTAGATCGAGGGTACTGAACCAAGTCGCTCCCGACAACGCATCTAAACTGTCGGTGATCTTTGGCAAAGGATACGCGTCTCCTCTCGTAACGTTGTTAAGGCCACGGTAATCCAGGCAGAAGCGCATGGATCCGTCTTTCTTTCTCGCCAACACTACGTTCGAGGCCCATTCGCTCTGGGCGGCTTCGATGAGGTCGTTCTTCAGCATGGACTCCACATGGGCGTCGATCGTTTCTCTATGGGCCCCTAGGATGGGCGCGTAAGGGCTGCCGAACGGGCCGAGCGTTGCCCGTATCGATACGGTGACGAGTCACGGTACAGTATCCGAGGTCGTCGTCGCGGCTCGAGAAGACGTCGTTATACTCCTGCAGCAAATCTTCGAGCTGGTCTCTTACTTCGTCGGGAGCTTCGCAGTCCATCTGGGCTAGCAGGTCTTTTCCAGTTGGTGCAGAGGCCGTGGTCTTCGGTGGGCCGCTCCGATCGGTGACCGTTACCGGGCATAATTCCCCTAGATGATCGTTTTCGTACAGGACAACCGTTTCATTGCTAACGTTGACCACCCCTAACCATTACTTTCTCAGCATTGCCGTCGACCAAAGACCTAGCCAGATGCACTCCGGGTTGGATTTCCTGATGCTCCAACATCCACTCCGATGTCCCTCTTATTTCCTTCGCCCCACGTACCACGCGTGACGGCACATCCATCTGCGTCCTTGGCGGGATGGTAATTTCTCCGCAGGTATCGACCCGTCGACACCAATGCGTCCCGTCTCGTTTGATGAGGGGGATTGTCGCACGTCCCATCACCATCCTTCCCTGGGACAAGCTCAATTCGCAGCCGTTATCGATCAGGAAGTCCAGCCCCAGCATGGGTTCAATGATCTGTTCGCAAACCACAAAGGAGGCCGCGCGCCGGCACTGCCCGCTGAATTTGACCGACAGCGTCACTTCGCCTTTTACTAGTATGGTCGTACCATTTGCCGCGGTTAATTCCTTACTCGTAGGTGATAGCTTGCATCCCTCCGCCAGCCTCGCTGGTATGAGGTTCGACTGTGATCCGGTATCGATTAGACACATGCACCGCTTCCCATCAATCGTGCACTTCGCGTAAAGCGAACGCCCTCCCGGGGGTCTCTTTGCAAACCCTGGATTGTTAAAATTAACTCGATCTGATCGACTCACCGGTGCGCTCCTGCAATCCCTTTTTAGATGTCCCAATTTGTTGCAGTTGAAACAGCGGACCGGCGGCTTCCCTTGGTGGCTGGTACCGGCACGACCACCGGGCGTCTGGGCCACGACGTGACCAGGACTCCAAGGCGTCGTCGTCGGCGGCGGTTGGGTGGCTGAGGCAGGCGAAACTTCACCAAACCTCACCTTCGAAGGAAGCTGTGGCGTCAGCAGTCTCGACTCCATATCCTCATCCATTCCGACTGTATCTGTCTCTGTTCCGTCATGAAACTTTCCATCCGTTCGATCAGGGCGGCAGACCCTTCGTCCTCCTTCGCTGACCGCACCTGACGTTGAGCGGGCCGTTGGCGCTCTTGAGAAAAGCTGTTCTCGTTGAAGGCTAGCTTGTAGGCTTCCATACGAACGGCAGTGCGGAAGATTTCGTTGAGCGTTTTCTCTTCTTTTTCTCTCACCTTCAACGATAGCTCCTTGTCATGCATTGCTTCGAGAAAGGCGTCGCAGGCGATCGTTTCTGTCGTTTCATTTCCGGGCGCGGGATAAGCTAGAGCGACCAGCCTCCGTATGTCATGCAGCAGATCGGCGAGGCTCTCTTTCTCGCGCTGACGGCGATACCGCAGCTGTACCCGGAAGGTTTCCGTTTGAGCTTCTAAGCCGTACCGTTGTCGTAGTCGAGCGACCAGATCATAGTACGTAACGTCGACCGTAGATCCAAAGTCCCAGAGCAACTGGACCGCCGATTTGTCCAAGGAATTTTGTAGAAAGTCTATCTTCTCCGTTTCCGTCCATCCGTTGTGCCGCGCGCAGACTTCGAACTGTTTCAGAAAGCTTTCGAAGGAGCCAGTGCCGTCGAACCGATTCGGTTTCATGTGCTGTTTCCTCCTGTCGTCAATCGTTCTCCAGGCGGGTATTAAGGACGCGTCGGGAGCAACGATGATTGGCTTCAGCGGCTCGTCTAGTCTCACCTTTACGTCGGTCGCATCGTTCTGACGGACGTCGTTCCTGCGAACTTCTCGACGGTCTACACCTCGAGTTACCGCTTCCTCCAGCGCCGCGACAGGGTTGGCTGCCGGTCGGTCTCCAACGGCGGCGAGAACATGCTGACTTGCCATTAGGACGTGTTCCCATGGGTCGTCGATCTCCAGAGCTCGATAGACGATTGGCGCGGGCTCCGCTTCTTCCATTTCGGGCAGTTGTCCGTGCTTTCCTTTACGTCTGGTTGTTCCTAGAGATCAGCGACAGAAGGTACCCCACTTCTGGTACCATTTGTGGCGCATTTCCGGGGCAGGAGGGGGGTGAGTTCAATGAGGCCGAGAGATGATTCCCCCTTGACGGTTGATCCTTCTCCCGGAAACGCCACGAGGACGGTGATGTTATTATATACACACATTCTGAAGATCAATCAGAATATCCAATGTAAAATGTGTGTATATTTAGGTCTAAACTTAAAACCTTCCTATTCGAAAAGTCATTTCCCCCATAGCAATAACAACCTGACCAGCCGCCTCATGGATACACTGACATTTGCCCGGCCGACAAACCACCCTGACTATAGCTATTTCAAGAAAGACTAAGCGCATAAGAATAAGCAGCTACTGCTGTGCTGCTTTCCGGGGCGCTGTAGAAGTTTACGAGATTTTACTTACTTACTTACTTACTTACTTATATGGCTATAGCCTAAACCGGTTAACAATTGTCATAGCTTAAACAAACCCTTCAAATGATGGGCTTAACTTATAGTCGAATCTAAGTTGAAACTTTACTACAATAGAAAATTCTGACTCCATTAATTGGGTGACATATTATTATTATTATTATTATTATTATTATTATTATTATTATTATTATTATTATTATTATTATTATTATTTCTAGACAATTTCTCCAGGGCAGTAAACAAGGCTGAGGCCTACGACAAAAGAGCTTTGACATTATTTTATCAGTAAAATCCAATATTAAATAGGTGTGTTTTTAAGTTCCTAAGAAAGGATTCAGCTTCCGACACAACGTCAGGTTACTCAGGTAACGAGTTCCAAAGTAACGGATTCTCTTTGGAGAATGACCTTTCTCCAAACTTGGAGGTCTTTGACGGAGGAGGGACAAGCAGTAGGACTCGACGAATAAGCATCATATAATTATAAGCATCATATTCGACATATAGTCGAATTCTACCTTCATTACGTTGCTGTACTTAATCTTAAGAAAAGGCAAGAAATTTTAATTGTGCCTTTAAGATTTTACATTCGATTACATTTTCTCTCGCTAAAAGTTCGTTTTCTAATGAATAGCGTATCTTTATTTTTCCGATAAAACAAGGCAAAATTGTCAAAAATTAGTATTTTAATATATTTATGTGTCCTTTCATTTTGTCCGATAGCAAATATCACTTTTCGAGAAAAGAATATGACTGGACAAGTTGACTCCACGGACACAGAATGAGCTAAAAAAGATGCCAGTGAAATCGTCCGTTTGAATTAATTGACTTGATCATTGTCGTCTTTGAAGCGACCGTCTCCAACAAATACAGAATACGTTGGTTGAGTCGTAGTTGAACAATGTGCGTCGTTTACCACTGGAATAACTGTCGCTCCATTTCCACTCTCAACCATTGTCCGTTGACTCTCGAACGGATTGAACTGGTGCTTTAGTGTCTTGTATTCTTGCTTTTGGTCCGCTTTGAAACGTTGTCTAAACGTTAAACAACGAGTTAGGCTTATTTCTTTTTAGCAAATGTCTGATTAGATTGGTCAGTCCATCTGTCGGGTAAACCGTTAAATGATCATGAAAATATGAACTTCGAATTTGCTCATATCGACAACATATTGTCGGTCATAATGCATCCCGTTAGAAAAGATGTAATCATTTAATGTCCTATTTGCGTGATCAGCTTTTCGTGCGGTGTATTTACCTTTTGAGGAACACTACTCCAAAGCAGATGGCCGCCAAGCAAATTGAAACGGCAAATCCACCAATTGCCACAATCCACAGAACTGAAAAAGAAAAAAAGTAACAAGATGGGAATTGCTTCTATAATTCTCAATTTGCAAAGATACTCATGTAAATGGCACTGTAATAAATGCTTAGTTAGTGAATTGCTGATAATTAATATACAAATAGTAGACTGGTCGAATTCATGAACTGGACAAAATCTGACTGTCAGTCGCAAGTACATGAAAGTTTCAAGCATTTACCCAATTCACAAAGTGATATGAGCGTACCAATTACATGCTACAAGTGCTGTTTTGTACTCTAGTACATAGCCTAATTAGATTCAATCAAGACTTTTATTTATATTTTTGTAAGTTAAATAACCTCATCAGCGAAGAGAGTCGTCAAAAAGTCATAATTAAACCTTACACATGCTACATTTATCCTCTGGTGCACCATATTAAACGGTACTTTTTAAAAACATTTTTTACTTTGTATATTAAACAAAACCCTGTTTTAAAATTTTTATCTATAGAAAGTCATCATAATCAACATTGTAGGCCTAATCATCCAGCTTCATGGGTGCTGCGCCCGTAGGTGTGGACAGCCTGGTTCTCAATTTGCCTCCATCTTTCTTAGTCCTGTGTTGCTCTGGTTAGTGTGTGCAGCTCCGCGTTTCCCCAATTCACGATATCATCCAACAACTCTCTTCTCGGTCTGCCACTTCGATTTCCTTCATCCATGGTTCTTGGTATGATCTTCTTCACCAGTCTATTGCCTTCCATCCTGCATACGTGCCCGTATCAGTGAATGCTTGATATTTGTTTTGTTCTAAATTATTTGTCGTTGCGTTGAGTTCTTTATAGCACCACCAATATTATTCTAAGAATTAATTGATGTTAACTAATAAATTTATTCTCGAACCTAGTTCGCTGTTGAATGATTTGACCTCAGTCTTGACTTCAGGTAGAGAATCAATTTCATCTTCCCATTTGCCTGCAGCATTATACCTAATATTAACTCAAAAATTGGAATGAATGACTAGGTATATATTTTCTAGTTTCCAAAAGATGTTACAAACCAAACTTTATTCAATTTTGGGCAAAATAGCAAATCATACCAGCATTAATTTTATCCGGAAATTATATTTTTGTTTTAAAGGCATGAGAAGTGCACCACGAATTCAAGAACCTTAGGCTAAATAAAATACGCAACCCTAACGTAATTATTATTCGTTTAAAAATCTTCCATTCAAAGATAGACAGAGAGTATTTCTGAATAGAGCAACGATCTTGCCTTGTGAGCAGTTGCCGATGACTCCAATCCATTTTCCGTTGTCACAGTATAGATGCCAAGTTTTACGAGAAACATAACATCCGACGACAACTGTTTCACCTTCTCGTTTGAAATAAGCATCACTCGGAGGAATAATATCAGAACATCCCACAGCTGCAAATAACATTTTAAAAATAGAGAATCATTATAAGCGGTAGTAGCCTATTTGAAAAAAATTAGTAATTTAGAAAATTTTTACTATTATTTATTTGTTATAAAATAAAATCTGACCTTGGAATTTGAGGATGAATTCTTCGTTGTTTTCTCTGGTGGTCGTCGTGTTATCCGCGGAGGATCTTAGATAAACGTCGACAGAGTTTCCTGTTGACGAATAAATCTCTTCTTCTCTTTCCGATCCAGATGTGCATTCGGTCGAGTTTCTTTTCGCTGCTTTGTCAACGATTATCATCACGTGACTGGTGGAGCTGGAGCATTTCTCGTTGACCTTTGCTACTTTAGAGGAGGAGGAGGAAGAGGAGGAGCGTAGAGGAGAAGTTGTCTTTAAGATGATTCTACTGATGATGATGCGCTGACCAATGGGAGCGATCACAGTCCATGGTTGAGTTGACATTCCACATGACGACGTCTTCCAGTTGACGATGTGTATGGGCGACGAAGAAACGTCCACGCTACAAGACCGTTTCTCATCTACAGCTGAACAAGAACAATGACTATGTCAATAGTCTAGGAGCATTACATGATTTACAAACTTCTGGTTTTGGTGCCTACGCGGCTGCCTGCACGTGCTTGTACATGCCCCGGTTTCGTCGTCGTTTTCGGCATTTTCCGACGTCTGCGCTTGATTTTTGCGCCATCCGCGAGGACTACATTCCGCTAGTCGGTTTTGCGGAGAGCTTTTTTGCTGTCCTCTACTTTTCCTCGTCGTTCTGGAATGTTAGTCGGTCGGCGCCGCCGTTGACAAGTCCGCCAATGTCGGCCATTAATGGCCGCCACGAGAATTGCAACGCGACCGCGTGTGAGTGTCGTTCCGGACTTCGCTGGAGCCTTCATCTTCGTCGGATTTGGCGATTTCGGCGACTAACTATTCTTTCACGGAAGACCGCTAGCGACAGTAGGTCTACTACAATATCTGGGGTAGGGTTAGGGCTTACAGGTGCATTTAGGTTAAGGCTATTGCTAGGGTTATTTCTAAGATTAGGATTAGGGTTAGGGGTAGGGTTATGGTTAGGGTTAGGTTAGGGTATCGTAGTAGACCTACTGTCGGTAGACAAACAGTCTGTAGTCGAATTGTCCTAGAGACCTAGACGAAAAGTCTGTAGACGAATTGTCGCGGAACCTAACGGTTAGTAACAGAGTTCACCATCTTAGATTGACGGTAATAAGAAAAACGAGATTTCGAGCGATAGAAATTGCATAAAGACCAAATTGTATGTAGACATTTGTCATCGCAGACGATTTCCGACAGTGTTTTATCAAGGCCTGTTTGGAGGATCTCCTCCAAAACCTCGAAATCCGCCACGGCCCCCCTCAAAAATTGTCGGAATTGACACAAATTTTTGCATTGAACTATGCATCTTTCCCTCCAACCATGCAAGTCAATTTCCCCACGAAAGGCCTGGAATCTGCAGAGTCTGGATAAAACACTGTGCCGACGTAAAATCCAGAATTTATCTCGTCAAGAAGAAATCACTAGAAACCATCGAAACAGAGTACATTAAATGTTAAATTCGAATCAGGCGGCCACACGCACAGCGCCATAGATATCAAAGATATCAATGTTGGTCCGCTATCTCAGACTGTCAGTACTGTCTTGTTTAGTAAGCCTTGTTCTATTTCAGAACATTGAATGAATGCTTGTCTTACTGTACCTTTGATGCATTCGTACTTGGCTTCCAAATAAAGGTCGAGAAATGCTGGAAAGCATGATCTTGGGATTTCAGTTGAAATTTCGATAATTCGAATTGTGCAGTCTGCTTTGCGCGAACATTTTCTATCCATAAAGTCCAAAACATCTGCAGAACACCTAATTGCGCCCAATTCGGGACCCAAAGTATCGACTTCTTCTTTTGTGATGCATCTCCCGATGCGCATGCGTCCATAGAGGGCGCTCTTCATCAAGATCACATCACCCGATGGACATCGAGGTTGAAAAGTCTCCAATTCACAGTAGTCTTGAAGTGCTACACAGGGACAACATGAAAACAAACTCGTCATGTTGCTGTATATCTTAACGTTGTCCTATGACTCATACGTCTTGCAAAAACAAAAGTATTGTAGTACAGAGAAATTGTAGTTATAAATAGCCAGGGGCGGACCTTAGTAGTCGCCTTCGTAATCATCATTTCTGAATGCAATAGTATTATAGAACCTTGACCAAATAATCATAGGCATCGAAAGTGCCCAACACAGATGAGGATTTGCTGAGGCCCTTGCCAAGCGCCTTGAAATAAAGATATTTATTATATTTATTGAAACAATGTGATCGGTTCTTAAACTTTGATTTCATACCATCTTCTGATTCGTCGTTCAATTGAGTTGCCTCTACTATTCTTCGACCACAAAGATTTAACAGAAATATCACAGCTGCACGTTCAAAGATATGCCTATTGCTATAAAAATGCATATTTGAGAACATATGCAAGAAGTCTCGCATTAAGCCGATCTTAGCACTGCGGAGCACTGTGCGAAGTGATAAAGGCCCAAATGTTGTCTATGCGCGGATGAATCTTTGAAAAATTGTTCTCATAACGACACAATAACTGATTCTAGGTCGGGGACCATCTCAAAATATATAAACCTTATAATTACGTGAAAAGCAATTGCAGAAACAAATATTACACAAAATATTACAAAATATGCATTACCTAGACTACCTTCTCTGCTTTAAAGGAATTTCTACTTAAAACAAAATTAACTTCTTCAAACCAGTACACTAAGATACATTGACCTTTGCCCGGCCGACAAACCACCTTCCCTATAACTATTTCAAGAAAGATTAAGCGCATAAGAATAAGCAGCTACTGCTGTACTGCTTTCCGGGGCGCTGTATAAGTTTACGAGATTTTACCTACTTACTTACTAAGATGAAATGTTTCTTCATTTAAATCCTTTCATCATTGGCTTTATCATGCTTATAGAATAAGGGGACATCAAGGCTTCTACGATGTGACATTTTTACTCGTCCCGAGGAGCGTCATGTGCTCCCGACCCTCGCCTAAAATTTGGAGTAATACTAGATTCAAATTTTGATACCTAAAGCTAACAGTATTTACAGACGATATAATAGCATATCGACAATAACCATACCTCCCAATGATAAAATGGTTTCAACCTTTTTCAACGAATCTGAGTTCAAATCTAAGCCCAAAATGATGTATCTGGACTATGTGCCTCTTGTAACTACTCTAATAGTGATAGAAGAGAAAATACGCACCATAATTTGAACAGATGTTTTTTTAACAGCAAAATTATTCTAACGACGAATGTTCAGATTTAATGTTGTCCCGTTCAAACTTTGTATTCTAATCAAAAGTTTATCATTTATTTGGCCGACAATTGAGAGCGTATTTTTCCAATTTGACAGTTAATATCAAACTACCATTCTAGAATTAGGCCTATACATTTGAATGTCCTGTTATTACACGAAAAAATAACTACAGAAAGAAAATAATTCAAAAAGCTCAGTGTCACCCAATTACAAAGAAATGAATGAAATGAAATCCTCCATTGTTTGACTTAATTGACTTGATCGTTGTCGTCTTTGAAGCGACCGTCACCAACAAATACAGAATACGTTGGTTGAGTCGTAGTTGAACAATGTGCGTCGTTTACCACTGGAATAACTGTCACTCCATTTCCACTCTCAACCATTGTCCGTTGACTCTCGAACGGATTGAACTGGTGCTTCAATGTCTTGTATTCTTGCTTTGGATCTGATTTGAAGCGCTTTCTGAAAATAATGAGCTTGCTATCTGCAGTTAGGTTAATTAGATTAACTTTCTCTTTTGACTTAACTGTGTATTCCAATAGGAAACCCGCATTTGAAGTTAGGATTCTTTGTACAGAAATACTGTATATGTCCAGTGTTCGATTTATCAAAAAAGCAACGGGCCGATATATTACTCCCACTAAATAATTTTTGGATCCAACGTGAGGCTGAATACTAATATGTTAGACTTAATTGAAAATATTCGACCAATGGAACCAAACTCCGAGCATGCCTAGCAAATCAAACACTGTTGTATTTTCTATACCTTTTGAGGAACACTGCTCCAAAGCATATGACGGCCAAACATATCGACACAACGAATCCACCAATTGCCACGATCCACAAAACTTAACAAAGAACATAAACAAAGCGACAATTAATTACAAAGTAAAGGGGTAATTACATTTTTAAAGTCATCCCCCCACAGTGTAATTAATTTGGGGAACAGGTGTTTGTATGAAAACGTGAACATATACGTTATAAACTTACTATATTTCAGGCTATATAAAAGCTAGAAAGATGCGGTTTGCGCCGTTTTTGAGCATTTTTATTGCTCTTTCTATCCATCCGTTCCAAAAGAAAACAATAGGGAGTAGGGACCACTCTACACCCTAAAATCGGACCCCTCCCCAACATTTGGACACACACTGCCATAGCAATTTGGCCTTCGCTGCTTAGAATGTTGCCGCGCCCCCTGCTCCAAATCAAATACCAATGCAAATAAAAACGATAAAGACCTATTCTACAGTATCAAATTAGGTACGGTGGCAGAAAGGACTGCAAACCATGACTTAAAATAAACACTTCAGTAATGACAAAGATCAAATAAATCGTAGGCGACTGATATAATCGAGAGCTTCAAATATTTCCTACTGCTCTGTCCAATCCAATTTTCTAGCATTATAGTAGTTATCTTTAGTAATACTCCGATTCATAGCGCAAATTGACCAAGCCAAGCCATTAGGTCTACTCTTGCAATAGTTATCTTAATTAATCGTGACATACATAGCGTGTACAGACCAATTCGTTCCTCACGGATTCGTCTTTAGTCTGAACTTCAGGCAGAGACTCAACTTCGTCTTCCCATTTGCCTACAGAAAAGTGTGAGCCAAATTCATCAATTATCGAAGTAGGCCCTTATGCCTGAGTGTCAGGATCATCGATAGAATGATGAAAACGCTACCTACATCCGTTGCAAATTAATTAAAATCTTGGCTGATGGAATAATGTAGGCGTAAAATAATGTGAAGATGGGCAATTTGCAAGTGCAATGTGATCTTTAACCGAATAAGCAAAATCTATAATTCGAATTCCAGCTAATTTTGTAAAACTTTTAAATATAAAATACATTATTATTTATATTGACAATGAACTAGCCTTGTGAGCAGTTGCCGATGACTCAATCCATTTTCCGTTGTCACAGTGGAGATGCCAAGTTTTACGAGAAACATAACATCCGACGACAACTGTTTCACCTTCCCGTTTGAAATAAGCATCACTCGGAGGAATAATATCAGAACATCCCACAGCTGCAAATAACATTAACATGACAGCACATCATTATTATCAGAAATATTTCAGGACGCAAAGTAATTTCAAAAATTCTTACTATTATTTGTAAAGGCTTCTTACCTTGGAATTTGAGGATGAATTCTTGGTTGTTTTCTCTAGTGGTCGTCGTGTTATCCGCGGAGGATCTTAGATAAACGTCGACAGAGTTTTCTGTTGACGAATAAATCTCTTCTTCTCTTTCCGATCCTGATGTGCATTCGGTCGAGTTTCTTTTCGCTGCTTTGTCAACGATTATCATCACGTGACTGGTGGAGCTGGAGCATTTCTTGTTGACCTTTGCTACTTTAGTGGAGGAGGAGGAGGAGGAGCGTAGAGGAGCAGTTGTCTTTAAGATGATTCTACTGATGACGAGGCGCTGACCAATGGGAGCGATCACAGTCCATGGTTGAGTTGACATTCCACATGACGACGTCTTCCAGTTGACGATGTGTATGGGCGACGAAGAAACGTCCACGCTACAAGACCGTTTCTCATCTGCAACTGAGCAGTTAAGAATGATTTAAGGGCACGATGAGCCTCGAGTGATTAAAGTCAATTGCGGTAAAACTTTGTATCTTGTATTAAGTTGATGCTTTGGTGTTTAAGAAAACCAATGCATTTAATAAACGACGCTAAATTGTGTGCAAGCTACGACTGCTTATTTAAATCTCATTATCATTGGAAATTTCGAGAGAAATTTGGATTCCCTAGAAATTCTCAACATTTATCTTGTCATAATAATCTATTTTACGAATGTATTTGGGTTAGTAATATAAAATAAGTTTTTATTAAAGTTCCTTTAAGATAATTATGAACGATCCTCGATACTTTCAATTCTCAGCGGTTATGTAATTGAATGGTCAATTGTAATTTTGCTGGCTCGTTTGAATACCTGGAAATAATTGCTCTGTTTCGTATTGAGAAATGCTCAGATAGGACCTATTCATTGTTGCCCAATCACGGTATGTTCCACTACATTCTAAATACATCCAATGTCTGGAGTTAAGAACTGTCGGCACAGTATTTTCGAATGTCAGTCTTGTATGTTTTAAATTTTAGATCTTAAAGTAATATTTGTCATTAGCTTACTTTTGATGCACTTGTAGCTGGTTTCCAGATAAAGATTAAGGAATGCTGGAAAACAGGGTCTCGGAATTTCAGTTGATATTTCGAGCATTCTAATACTGCACTCGGCCTTGCGAGAACATTTTCTATCCATAAAATCCAAGATATCTGCTGAACAGCCCATTTCGCGAAATTCAGGACTCAAAGCATCGATCTCTTCTTTTGTAATGCATCTTCCAATTCGCATGCGTCCATAAATGGCGCTTTTCATCAAAATTGCATCACCCGATGGACATCGAGGTTGAAAGATTTCCATGGGACAATAGTCTTCAACTGCTGTTAACATGCAACACGAAGGCAAAATATTTGCTTAAATCGTTGTGTTCTATATGAAGAAGTCAAAGTGGTTTCAAGAGAAATAAATGCTATAACATATTGATCGAATTAGAAGTTGTTCTAAAATTCTCAAAAAGCCACAAGGCAGAGTAATTGAAACATGGAAGCGCTCTAAGAATGCAATTGAAAGTTGACTCATTGCCAATTGTGCTGTGGAAATGGCAAAAGTTGGCTATGATTTTTCCAGTCGTTCTTTGTCCAGCCCCTTTCCAAATATGGTAGATGAACACAGAACACAGTATATTTTGCTTGCACGTTTCATTGTAAAACTATCGTCGTCGCGGTTTAGATCTACATCCAAACCAATTCTTAAATTGACTTAGAAAAAAGATGCTTTATTAAAGTACAGTAGTTGGACTATTTTGTAGACTGTGAAGCCCTACCATCTTCTAATTCATCGTTGATTTCAGTTGCCTCTAGATTTCGAATGCAAAGATTCAACAAAACTATCACAATTGCACGATTAAATATAAGTATAATGCTTTTAAAATGCATAATCGCGAATATACAGTAAGCAATACGCCAGATATCAAAGCCAACTGATCCACTGTGCCAAGTGATGAAGACTCTCAAACTGTTGTCTGTTGTCTGTACGCGGATGAATCTTCGAAAAATTGTTCTGATTAAGATGCAATAACTATTCTAGGTCGGGGGCCATCTCAAAATATACTTCTGCGTTCAAAGTATTTGCAGCAAAGACAAGCAGCCAATATTCGGTTCTTAGAAGCCACGAATATAGGCCTATAACTAAAGCTACGCACTTACCGCATTGCTCTATTGGTTGACAATGACTTTGATTTAAAACAAAAGATAGAATACCACAGCAATGGCGTATTAGAATTGGCCGATCGCTCAGTAGGCCTAAGTGATTGCTTTCATTAAATGCATTTCGCATGCACTTAGGCATCAGTACCTGTATCCCGACATCTTAGCGAAATAAAGCCTCTTCAAGAGCGTGCAATGAGAAACGGATAAACTGCAAGGTGTTTTTTAAGGAAAAACTACTAGGGGGGCCGATGAAAAACTTTTAAAATTCCGGACGAAAACTAATTTTGGCACTTCCCGATTTTAGCCTATTAATTGATTGATTGAAATTTGTTTTTATTTCAACTCAACTTATGACATACATGCATTTACCGTTAGTAACAATCCAGAATATTGAGCTCCAGTGAAGTAGCAAGGGGCAGCGGGGGCGAACCGCTTTTACCCTCTTTTTCTGTTATGACTGGATTTTCCAATCCATCCTTTCTAATTATAGATGTCCGAAAATTCCAACTGTCGCTTTCTTATGGTTTATAACAATTTTCTTTTTACACCATAGGTTTTTAATACTTCCTCATTGGTTATACAGTATTTCTGTCCATGAAATTTTTGCATACGTCTCAGAAGCCACATCTCTGCAGCTTCCAGTTTCATTTCTGTCCTTGCATCACAGTCTCATATTTTTTATCTACACTACAGTGTGCGGCTGTGAGCTCGAGCGTGTGTGCGTCAGTTCGAAAGACACTGCTTCTCTTAAAACATTGATTCCGAAACTTTCCTGGCTCGGGACCGACTTTAAAATATCTTGGCCAGCTCGCGACCCACTGAATAAAATTAAAGCATTTACCAATTTTACCCAGTAAAGACTAGTCCATAAATCGGGGCCAAGATACATTTATATCGATGGCTATCACAATGGGCACATTTAGATCAATTGAATGAACAGTAGAATACGTATTAAACTAATCTTAGCAAAGAATGGAAATAGTATAATGGAACGTACAAAAAGATTTTTAACTGGCCTTAACAAGATCCGTGCGACGGATGGGCCTGCACTTGACTAACATCATTATTATAATTATTTGGCCTACGCTTCACCTTGCATGTCTTCTTCTCACTCGAAGGTCTATTAACAAGAGATGCACTGGCGTCGTTGTCCGCCAGAACTATGTTCATTCGCACTTGCTAAATTTTCGCGTTTTCGCTTAAGAAATTTATCCATATTTACACCTTATTTTCACAAAAATCCTGAAATTTAAATAAAGTTTTTTATAGAAGAAGTAAACGATTTTAGAAAGCGGCAAGCGATTAAACGCGCCTCAGATATCCTCTGCCCATCATGTTTACCAGCTACCCTCACCTGGTCACCACCCCCGTTCTATCAGAGGCACGGCCGCACGGTAGATACTGGATGTTGAGCCCCGCAATCATCATTCCAATGGAGTAACGCGAAGAAGATCATTACCGGTTGACACTGGCCTTGCGCTGTCAGGTGTTGGGCAAGCAATGACTAGATTTTGGAAATGGGCCACACCCACTACTCACATCTCCCCTCTACCAGAGAGATCAGGTATCCTCAGTTCATCTGCAGACTAACCACGGTCTGGGCCTGGCAGCCACAACGACCATAGTTGGTTATCTGCAGCACTGCAGCCAGCAGTGAGCGAGTGAATGAGCAACGACCGCTAGCTATAGCCCAACCGGGGTCAAATGCTACGTATCTGTTAAAAATCCGAGGGAATCGGGCAACCCACTTGCCTTATGTCTTCGTGACCCAATTTTGGGTTGCGACCCACAGTTTGGGAAACAATGTTTTAAAAGACTGCCCAACGCCCAAGAGAGAAGAAAACTAGGAATAACCTCTAGGGGGGCCTTTTTATGAAAGGGGGGCCGCCATAATTACTGCGGGGGCCAGGAAAACTACTGGGGGGCCGCGGCCCCCGTAGTTAACATGTTAAAAAACATCGTGATAAACTGTGGTACGGATTTCTCTTCAAGCCAAAAGTAATACGCTATTCAAATACATGTTATTCATGTATGTATACGTGTTATTGTTCAAAGTTTGTCTACAATTGCAGAGTTACAATCTTTATTTTCCGACTAAATCACAATACAATTTTTTAATATCAAACTCGTTGTCTAAATTTGTATATTTCAGTGTCATGTTATTTCACTGATAACAATGAGGAATCCATTGTATTTGTAATAAAATATCGTTGCCAATCTGACATCAATAGAATGAAATGAATTAGGCTACTATTTAAACAGCAAACATAAACAGCAAACATCAATAAAATCCTCCATTGTTTGACTTAATTGACTTGATCGTTGTCGTCTTTGAAGCGACCGTCACCAACAAATACAGAATACGTTGGTTGAGTCGTAGTTGAACAATGTGCGTCGTTTACCACTGGAATAACTGTCGCTCCATTTCCACTCTCAACCATTGTCCGTTGATTTTCGAACGGATTGAACTGGTGCTTCAATGTCTTGTATTCTCTCTTCGTTAGGTCCGCTTTAGAGCGTTTTCTAAAAGTTATGCAAAGAGGAATTGATTTCTGGCAGTTGGCAATGTTCAAATAAATAAGGATAGATATATGAATCATTTAAAACAAAGGATTCTTCTGAATAGTGTATAAGTTGCAGACTCAGAGGCGCAGTGAGGGTATCCGGCGCCCGGGGGCAAAGTGTACCGTTGGCGCCCCCAACACACTGCTGACTAGCAAAAAAAGGTCGTCACATCGTTGTCTCGGCGGCGCCCCTCGACTCTCTACGGCGCCCCTCCTTATACTCCTGACAAGCAAAAAAGATCGACGCACTTGTTTCTTCATATTTATTATGTATTAAACTGTTTAACGTACCCCAAAAACCAATTTTGGCGCCCCCTCACCTCTGCGCTCTTGGGCATCTGCCTCACCTGCCCCCCCGTCGCTACGCCTCTGCGCAGACTTGATCTGCTGACGCTATATAAGTTGGCCCTGTGTGAAAGTTACCTGTGAATAAAGTTAGTGTCTCCAAATATCAGGTTTTTATAGTGAATTTCCTGTATCTAAAGTCCTTGGTTCTAAAACCTCGATGTTAGCCACTTGCTTTTACGGCCGAACGTCAACAGTTAAAGTTGAAGGAAGCTTTGGTCATGTTTGATCTGAATTTGCTCGATTAGCTCGTTCTATTGAGTTAAAGCAACGTTGAGGTCGCAAATTCGGTATTTTGTACTTTAGGCCAGTGGCGTTTTAGGGGGTATGCTCCTGACCCATAGCATACCCCTTGATCCTTCCCTTCGTTTGTACCGCAAAATATTTTAAATTTTATTTTAGGCAGATTTGCTTCATAATTTAATTTGTACAATTAGTTAAAAATACAGTAAAGTCAAGGAAACTGTAAGAAAACATGCGCTCCAGAATTAATAAATGTGTCGTTGCGGTGCCGTTACAATTACGGTAAAGGTGATATTATTAATAAACTGAAACACTCTATGCTATTGCAGAACATATAATAAAAGTTATTTTTCGAACTTCTTAAATTTCAGCATACCCCTTTAGGCCTTTTTAAATACGCCACTGCTTTAGGTCTATTCTTTCGTCGAGTCGTACGTTTCGTTAATAAACGAATAGTTTTAAAATTAAAGCAAAGATTTTCCTTATAATTCCTAGTAATCATTTCTAGCTAACTGCTTCATACTGTAGGTCCTTTATAAATGTTTGATGTAATGGCTTTTAACTAACTTTGTGCGGTTACAAGCGAAAGCTTCGTTTCGATTTTTATCACTCAGCTTTTGATTTTTTCCATAAAATTCTTAGCAATCGAGACAGATTAATTATTGAAACACTATATTTTCAAAGATTCACTGGACTTGTAAGACTAAAACTAAAATTTTCGACACAAATGATAGGTCGCCCATGTCCACGTTTTCTTAAGAAATTCAAAATGTACATTTTAGCCGTTATAATCTCACCGTCTGATGATCAACGCTCCAAAGCAGATAACAGCCAAGCACATTGACACAACGAATCCACCAATTGCCACGATCCACAAAACTCGAAAAGCAAAAACATGTTTGGATAACGATGAAATACTGTGAAGCTTGAACGCTAACGTTCTACTTGATGAGTTGTTTCAAGTATACAGTCAAATTTGCTTAAACTTCATCTATTTTAACGAAAAGCACGATGCCAATATTTTACGTATGTGAAACTAGACTAATCAGGGCTTCCTATGCTGTGAACCTAAGTGTGTAGTATTCGTGGGGAACGAGGGGGTATTCCCGATAATTGCTTACTGATTCCCCCACTGATCTACTCTATCTATAGCAATGGGAACACTTAATGCTATCATTTACTTATTCAACTGACTCACTGAGCATAATGAGACAATTAAAAACTATTTCTTGGATGATCACCACCGTTCGGACCCTTAACCTTAAATACCACTCTGATCATTAGTCATGTTCCTACTTAGGCAAGATCAACTTCTCCATTTTCCCCAAAACGTCCCTTCAATGCTGCACGCATCTTGGAGATTGCATAGTACAATGCCAGGATTGCATTTTAAGATAAACACAAAATAGCGAATTTATTCTGGCGAATAAATCAGGCACAGAATTTGGTGAGGATTATGGGCATGAAATTTCCACTAAAAGACTCAATTATCGACAGAATCAAATAAAAATCGTCATGAACTATTTCAATAGTTCTCACTGACCAGTATTAATTGATATTTGCAGAAAAACTCCAAAAAACATCGTTTGCTATATTGTTATATTACTATTAAAACATTGAACAAGTCAATCTATTGCTCTAATAAAAAATTAAGTTAATAACTAAATTCAGAGCGTATGCAAACCTAGTTCGCTCCTCACTGAATCGACTTCATTTAGGATTTCAGGTTCTGACTCAATTTGGTCTTCCCATTTGCCTACAGAAATAAAATACACTGTTTTGCTCAATTTTGACCGATAGTCTGCCTTCGTTACTAGCAGAGATTCAAAGAAGATTGATTAAAAATTCACGGTAAATTAGTTTGTAGAACTTCTTAAGAGCATCAATAATAGCAATGACCTTGCCTTGTGAGCAGTTGCCGATGACTCCAATCCATTTTCCGTTGTCACAGTAGATATGCCAAGTTTTACGAGAAACATAACATCCGACGACAACTGTTTCACCTTCCCGTTTGAAATAAGCATCACTCGGCGGAATAATATCAGAACATCCCACAGCTGCAAATAACATTCACATGAATCTTTGTCACTACTATCATAACTATTTAAGGAAACAGTAATTTCGAAATTTGACGATTATTCAATTTAGTAGGGCTTCTGACCTTTGAATTTGAGGATGAATTCTTCGTTGTTTTCTCTGGTGGTCGTCGTGTTATCCGCGGAGGATCTTAGATAAACGTCGACAGAGTTTCCTGTTGAGGAATAAATCTCTTCTTCTCTTTCCGATCCAGATGTGCATTCGGTCGAGTTTCTTTTCGCTGCTTTGTCAACGATTATCATCACGTGACTGGTGGAGCTGGAACATTTCTCGTTGACCTTTGCTACTTTAGAAGAGGAGGAGGAGGAGGAGCGCAGAGGAGCAGTTGTCGTTAAGATGATTCTACTGATGATGATGCGCTGACCAATGGGAGCGATCACAGTCCATGGTTGAGTTGACATTCCACATGACGACGTCTTCCAGTTGACGATGTGTATGGGCGACGAAGAAACGTCCACGCTACAAGACCGTTTCTCATCTGCAGCTACAACAGAATGGTTAAATAAAGAAGCTACAGCTCACTAAATGAATAATTGAAAAAGCGTCTAGTTTATGGAATAACACTTGATCCGCCTGCGCGTCGAATCTGTAGGCGACCCGCCGAGTAGGCTAATTTTCCAGTGACCCAGTTGTCTAGGCAATATGTGCATCCATCCTATTTTATTAATTTTATATTGGCAATCTGCTAAAGTTAAGAAAGCCGCGACTTCTAGAGAAATATTGCAATTGAACGTTGACTTACAGTAAATGTAAGATTATACCCCGCTTAGCTGTTGAGAAATATTCAAGCATGATTTCAGTTTCGTCTAATTATATGACGTTCTAATACGACTCTCGTTAACATGTAGGAAGCATTTAAAACGAAGTGTTTTAGTCTGTAATGCAATAAGAGATTCTAGTAAGATAAATATACAAAGAATGCGCATAGAAGATCAGCATTGTCACGTGAATATCAAACTGATGATAAGCTGAGTTCAGAATATAAAAGAAATCTTCATTACCTTTGATGCATTCATATTTGGTCTCCAAATAAAGATTGAGGACTGCTGAAGAACAGGGTCTCGTCGTTTCAAGAGAAATATCGAAAATTCGAATGCTGCACTCTGTTTTGCGAGAGCATTTTCTATCCATAACATCCAGAACATCTGCAGAGCAGCCTATTTCTTCATGTCCAGGACGCAAAATATCGACTTCTTCTTTCGTGATGCATCTTCCGATGCGCATGCGTCCATAGATGGCGCTTTTCATCAGGATTACATCACCCGTCGGACATTGAGGGTGGAAGATCTCGGAGGGACAGAAGTCTTGAATTGCTGATCACAGACATAATAATCGTTAATCAAACAAAAGTACATTTGGAAGAAATATTAGCTCAAAATCCTATCCAGGAGATTGACTGAAAGGCATATATAGGCCTAATCTTGGACAGTCTTGATCAAGAATTTGTCAGTCGAACGGTAACTACTGCAAATGACTGTTTTACAGCAGTGCCAAGCAATGTTCCCTCTAAGGTGTGCGCGTGGGTGCGCGCCCAAAAACGGGAGACACGCACTCACAAAAAATGTTGCTTTGCCCAAATAATTTGCAGGAGTTTTTATTTTTTATTAAAAAATTATTTTAAAATATTTTAGAAAGGTAATCACCACCTCTTGTCTTGCATAGTATTTTTCATGTCGTCTCCGTAAAATGATGCCTGATAAGCAAATAAAGGTAGACCTAATCACGCCTTTTTTTAACACTTTAACCCAAAAGTTGGGCAATTTGAAAATTGTTGCCCAAGAGAAATGTCATGTGCACACGGACCCTCAAGAATTAGAGGAACATTGGTGCCAACAAGAAGTGACTTATTCTCAGAGTCTTTAAACATTAAATGTGTACCCTTGTTGGCCACAATTTCATACCAAAAATGTATATTCTCGCTGCCAGTTTTGATCTAGATCCCGGAATTCTTGCGAATGCCCACTGCCCTGTGGGCTTCAAATGGAGATATCTGAGTTTACTAAGACATTACGACCAATTTACAAAATTTAAGTCTTACCATCCTCCAATTCGTCGTTGGGTTGCATCAGGTTTGCCAGCGCAAAAAGCTCTAATAGAAGTATCACAAATGCATTTTTGAAAACAAGCGTACTACTTTTAGAAATCACCATTGCGAATACATAGAAAAAGGTCATACATCCAGTAAAAGCAAAGTGATCGAGTGTGCGAAGTGATGAGACGTTCTAATGCTGTCTGCACGCGGATGAATCTGTGTAAAATTATTCAGATCAGGACACAATGGCATAATCTAGGTCGGGGACCATCTCAAAATATTACAACGCATTAGACGTTCTTTTGCAGACCTTAGGGAACCTAGTTATTCGTCTCCACTGACGACACGAGTCCGGCCTCAGTTATTTATCAACAAAATTGTAGGCTACCTGACCTAACCCAATTTCTTTACTGGCTTTATTTGACTGCAATGATAATTAAGTATGGATTTCGGTTTACAGCAATAGACAAGCTACTACATTAGGCCTACCAATGTGCAGTAAATTAATTCTTCAGTTGATGATGGCCTAGAAATTGTCAGAGTGAAAAACAGAGGGCAGATATTCTTTTACATGAATAATTATATGAATAATTTATTATTATAATGTTTTATCACAGATAAAATAATTAAGCCGAAATTAACAAAAAATGAAAGTCTCTCTCTTTCTCTCTCTATCTCTCTCTCTCATATATATATATATATATATATATATATATATATATATATATATATATATATATATATATATATATATATATATATATATAAACACATAATATTATATATGCATACATTGCATATATATGCATATATATGCATATATAATATTATAATGTATGTATATACTATATACTGTAGGATGTGTGCTCATGTATTTGCATGTACAATACAAAAATGTGTAAAGGACCATACACATCTGCCATTGAACTTGACTTTGGTCAATATATAAATTTGTAATTGATATATATTCAGAATCTCATTTTCTCCGTATAACTACTGATGCCTGTCATTTAGTCGTCGCGCTGACCATCTCCTGGAAGCATCCCCTGGTACGGTCAAGAAAGAAATGGACCCATCAGCTTCGACAGGATAACAACATTCCCACCCCACCCTCTGACGTCGTGCCATTCTAGGACTAGTTAACGACACTGACAGAGATCCATGCTGACTGAAAGACGCTTGCATCTGGACCGAAGGTCCAGCAGTCGCGTCCTTCTGCATGCCGTTCCCACTCCGTCCTGGACGGCAAAACTTGGCGAGAGATCTGTCACGCGAGGGAACGCCATACTATGGAATGTGTTACCAGAGGAAGTGACGAGAGCAAACTCCGCTGAACTGTTCCATTCTGCACAAATTAAAACAAATGAAACATCTTTATGGACACAAATGCAGAATGAAAGAAGACAGAAAGATCAAATCTCTAATGTTTGGAATAATGGAGGGTGCCAAAAAGAGAGGGAGACCAGACAGGGAATGGTACGATGATATTGAAGAATGGTGTGGAAGCAGTTTACAGGATCTTAGTCACAGAGCAACGAACAGGAAAGAATGGCAGAAAACTGTGAAGATGGCATTATACACCAACGGGCGATGAGCCCAAGCTTAATGATGATGCTTTTTGCACTATATAAATTGTCAAATACTACTACTACTACTACTACTACTACTACTACTACTACTACTGCTACTACTGCTACCACTACTACTACTACCACTACTACTACCACTGCTACTACCACTGCCAACACCACCACCACTACTGCTGCTGCTGCACTGCACACCACTACCACCACCACCACCACTGCACCTGCTGCCACCACCACCACCACTGCTGCTGCCACCACCACCACACCACCACCACCACCACCACCACCACCACTGCACCACCACCACCACCACTGCTGCACCACCACTGCAGCTGCTGCTGCTGCACCACCACCACCACCACCTGCTGCTGCTGCTGCTACTACTACTACTACTACTACTACTACTACTACCACCACTACTACTACTAATAATAATAATAATAATGGTTCCGAGGCAGTGCAACGGTCCACCGCTTGCTACGCTGATGAAGGATTTTGTGGCCTCTAAAAATATCTAGCATAACTCATTTAATAATTATAACGCAATTTCAATGTGGCTTAGTAGGCATTAAAGGTAAAGGTAGGTCCAGTACTCGAGTTCGAGCGTTGGGTTCCGGCGCTTATCTCCGGTCTAGGCAATCAGCGACGTGGGTGGTATAAGCCATTGATCTGCGGCAGGTTGTCATTACTTTCTCCAGACCCACGTTTTACATCGCAGCTAAATGCTGCTCCTCAGTTCACGACCGCCCTCTAGCGAGTAAGGCTGAGTCGACCTTAGGGCACCGGCGGGAATTGAACAGGCGGCCTGCTGCTCCATCGTCCATCGTCCAGCGTTGTTACCACTCTGCTATCGAGTTCTCCTGGATAACTTTTGAACGATGCCATACAGACCGTAATTGCTTGCAAATTTTGTTTGGTTGTTTTAGATTTAGGACATAAGGGTGTCTAAGAGTTTGATTGCAGTCAGTTTTGTCACGTTAATTACGCATTTACAGGCATCAGTTTCGAGCGTTCTAAATTGAAAATAATGAAGCCCTATGAAAACAAGTCATTTAGGAAAACCTTAGCGCAGTCAGAAAGGAGACCTAAAGAGATGGGCATACTACTTCCAATAAGACGTTTTGATAGTATCAATTTTGTATAAAATGCTTAAATTTGATAAATCAATTGACATATTTTAAATACATAGCCTAAAACACCTCAACGAGTAAAGCCTATACAAACATAAAATGTCTCGCTAATTTTCTTTATCCAGCGAGTGAGAAGTTTCAGAAAAACTGCATTTTCTCTAAGAATGTGGTTTTATTCAAGCGTCAGTTCTTCATTTCTCTCAATAACTAACAACATAAAAACTAAAACGTTACTATGGATTTATATTCTAACATTGCATGCGCCGTTCGTTGTCAGGCAATAAATTAGAAAACAAATTCACTGCTCGACGAAAGAAAACTGATTTGCCATGCAGCATGGCATCGCTGACACCGAATGGGTTAGTAAATGAATAGGACGTGAATTTAAATCCTCCTTTTTTGATTTAATTGACTTGATCGTTGTCGTCTTTGAAGCGACCGTCACCAACAAATACAGAATACGTTGGTTGAGTCGTAGTTGAACAATGTGCGTCGTTTACCACTGGAATAACTGTCGCTCCATTTCCACTCTCAATCATTGTCCGTTGACTTTCGAACGGATTGAACTGGTGCTTCAATGTCTTGTATTCTTGCTTTTGATCCGCTTTGAAACGTTGTCTGAAAATGACGCAATGAGTTTTTGCTTTTTTGGCAGTCATCTTTCAGTTATAATTATACATCATTTAGGAACATTATTAGGACCTAAGTACTAAAACAATTACTTTCGATCTAATTTAGGACAGATATCCTCAATCTGATCGAGAAACCGAGCATTACTACAAGTAGACTGTCTATTGAAGAGTTCTTACCTTTTGAGGAACACTGCTCCAAAGCAGATGACTGCCAAGAATATTGACACAGCGAATCCTCCAATTGCCACGATCCACAAAACTTAAAAGAACATGAATTGTTTATGCTCTAAATTGCTACCAAGTTTTAATATTAGTCTAGCCTTTCATAAGGATATGCCTTTACATTACCGTAACATACTTTAAACATAAGTAAGACCTTAATTATATATGGAATACCGTAAAGAGTTCCGAAATTAGCCCAAATTTATTAAAAAGTGACTTTTCCAGCAGTTGGACGCGTTCTTATTAAAACACCCATCTTAAAGGAATTTTAAAAACAATTAAAATGTCTCCTGAACTGTTAACCTGACAAATGCGAAACTTATGCGCTCTTTGCTAAAACATGCGTAGTAATTACAAAAAACACATTTGTACTTATTATGGTGTAAGCGCTTGGCGTAAGAGAGGTCGGCGGTGAGCAAATATGCTTGGTTTGCCAAAAAACTCGTTGCATAGAATTATATACTCTGCTGGGTTTAGGGTAAGGTTAGCAACTCTCACTATGATTTCATTTTTTAAACAATACTCAATAAGGGGAATTTTATGAAGGAGGTGTCAACCTCTGGTCATTTTTAGACTGGCATTCGAGAGTCAGACCAGTGAGCGAAAAATATATTAATTGTTTCATTATGCTAAATAAATTAACTAGACTAAGTAAGTTAATGACAAAATTAAACATTGACTATGAAATTTAATTCCCTACTTCAAATGACGCATTGGCCATTTCGGTAAAATTGACATTAGCTTAAAGTGACCAAATCTTTTGAATGAAAACCTGGACATTTTCTCGGATTTCGGTTAGCGTTGCTACTAATACAGACAGTTTTTGAATCAGACAGAAATCATATGCGCTGGGCAAAAAACCCTTTTCACTCAAAAGCCCCTAAGAGAATGTGTCCCGGCGACTTTCAAAAACACCGAGACACCCAATTAAAAACCGGGACAATACCGGAAAAAACCGGTACGTATGGTTACCATAGCCTAGCTTATCAACACCATTACCAAACGGACCGCACAATATGCCACAGTGTGTGTGTGTAAATGGGCAATACAGGCAACTGAAGTCTTTTGAAACTAGATTATCGAATATTTGAAAATAGAAGCATGTGCAAACCAAGTTCGCTGTTCACAGATACAACTTTAGTTTTTGATTCAGGTAGGGCTTCAATTTGGTCCTCCCATGCTCCTACAAAAATTGTTTGTCTTAGACGGCGATAATTGAATTTTCATTAGAACTTTCAGATTTTTCAAAAGATTTATCAAACTAAAGTCAATAGTATTGCAATAAGCGAAATACTAAAAGCATCGCTAAAATACTAAAAGATTTCGGCAATTGGTAACATGTGCACTAGAAAGCTTTTCACTCACTTTGTGTAGGACGCGATTCTAATTTCATGTAATATTTGAAAATCATATAGGCCTGTCTCTAATATGGTTGGTAATGATCTTGCCTTGTGAGCAGTTGCCGATGACTCCAATCCATTTTCCATTGTCACAGTAGAGATGCCAAGTTTTACGAGAAACATAACATCCGACGACAACTGTTTCACCTTCCCGTTTGAAATAAGCATCACTCGGAGGAATAATATCAGAACATCCCACAGCTGCAAATAACAATTTAAAAATGGAGAATCATTATAATCAGTAGTATTTAAAGCACATTAGCAAATTTAGAAAATTCTTACTATTATTTATTTGTTATAACACCTAACCTTGGAATTTGAGGATGAATTCTTCGTTGTTTTCTCTGGTGGTCGTCGTGTTATCCGCGGAGGATCTTAGATAAACGTCGACAGAGTTTCCTGTTGACGAATAAATCTCTTCTTCTCTTTCCGATCCAGATGTGCATTCGGTCGAGTTTCTTTTCGCTGCTTTGTCAACGATTATCATCACGTGACTGGTGGAGCTGGAGCATTTCTCGTTGACCTTTGCTACTTTAGAGGAGGAGGAGGAGGAGGAGGAGCGTAGAGGAGCAGTTGTCTTTAAGATGATTCTACTGATGATGATGCGCTGACCAATGGGAGCGATCACAGTCCATGGCTGAGTTGACATTCCACATGACGACGTCTTCCAGTTGACGATGTGTATGGGAGACGAAGAAACGTCCACGCTACAAGACCGTTTCTCATCTGCAACTGCAGAAGAGCAACCAAAAATCGTAGGCGCCAATTGTGCCTTGAACTACTTAGGTGAATAAAGCTCATTTAAAAGGAACTGCGAGCGGATGAACCTATTCTAGCTATAGTGTGATGGGAATTGAAACATTATGGGTGTGAAAGGAGTACTAATGGAAACTGTCAATGGAGTAAACCGATTAAACTATATTGCAGAAATTGGTTATAAAAAATCAGGTAAATTTGTTTTCTCCGAATTAGGGTATGGTAGCTCTTGTCTTAACGTCTCAATTTGTAGCGTCAACAAAGCAAAGTTTTGGTCTATTTGTGAGTGATTGGCTGTATTTATAATGATGAAGCTGCAAAATATGAGCCAGATAGGTCAAATTACTCAGGATACGCTCATCAGAATGAAGAAAATTCAAATGGTATTCATACAGTCTAAGAAGTGCAAAGTTATAGCTATGATGTATGCAAAATCTTGGATACCTTTGATACATTCATATTTGGCTTCGAGATAAAGACTGAGAAATGCTGGAATACACGGTCTTGCCGTTTCAGAGGTAATCTCGATTATTCGAAGACTGCAATCTGTTTTTCGAGAACATTTTCTATCCATGAACTCCAGAACGTCAACTGAACAACCAATTGCACGCAATTCAGGACCCAAGGCATCGAATTCTTCCTTTGTGATGCATCTTCCAATGCGCATGCGTCCATAGATGGCGCTCTTCATCAGGATCACCTCTCCCTGTGGGCATCTAGGCTGAAATATCTCCGAAGGGCAATAGTTTTGGATTTCTGAATGAATACAGCGTTAAAATAGGATAATACTTTTATCAATATTGTCATGCATTAATATTGATGAGTTGAAATTGAGTGCTACATGTAACAAGGAATAAAAGTGTTCAGGACTACATCTGACTACAATCGAAAATCCATGAAAATGAATTCTGATTTGATACTCATACAGTGACTAATACTGACTATTTAACCTACGCAGTGAAGTTGCAAGCCAACTTACATATACTGTACTTGGTATATGCTGTAAAATTAACTTTCGGCTTTGATTGACTCCGTTTAATCTCTCGTGCCCTTCGATCAAGACTCACACTTTCCGGTTCTCGTGCTTTCCATCCTCCGTACCCGCAACCAGAAGATCGGACTGATTTACAGGATCTGAGAATGGGGGATTACAACTCTACATTGGAGAGAGACCATCGACTAATCATTATCATCATCGTACTTCTATAGCGCCAATTTAGTAATGCATTTGGCATCAGTCGACGGTCGCTCCTTAATTTGCACGATAATCACCATTGTAAAATATAATACGTCAGCCTGATTTTTTCGGTCCCGGTTATGGTGGATAGACAGTAGAGAACAGGCACGCTTTGAGTTTTAAAGGCGCTATAGAAGTCTTTTAGCTAGTTTCAGTTACATTGACGTACCTGTTTCCGACTCGTCAGTAAATTCAGTTGCATCAAGATTTCCAGAGCAGAAAGTTAATAGAAGTAGCACAACTGCACCTTCAAAGACCATCTTATTTATGCTAAAGTACATCATTTCGAATAGAGAGGCCATGCAGCTATCCAATGCTTGACTGTGCGAAGTAATGAAGACGCTCAACTGCAGTCTATACGCGGATGAATCCGAGAGAATTTGCTGTGATTAAGTAATCAAATAACTGTTTCTAGGTCGGGGACCATCTCAAAATCCATAATTGCGTTTTATCAAGCGGGATAAAAATTGGGCCGAGTGCACTAAATAATTTAATAAAGACATGCATATAGTTTTGACGTGTTCCCGATGTGCATAAAGCTTTCTTCGTATTTATTATTAACTTTTTAAAATTTAGCAGTCGACAATGACATTCTCTACCGCTTGGAGTAAAAGGTAATGGTATTCCCGTACTCGAACCAGAGGCGCGCTAGGGGGTGGGTCGGCGGGTCCGGACCCACCCAGTCTCGGGCAAGGACACCCGAGCAAATCGCGCAAATCTGCAGAGAAATTTTGATTTTTGGTGTGGGGGGGGGGTAGTCTGAGCCGGGTCCTGGTTGTGTAGATTGCATTAGACCCACCCAGCCAACAAAACCCAGCGTCGCCCCTGACTCGAACGAGCGTAGTGTCCGGCATGAATCTTCATATAATAGGCAAGCAACAACACAGGTGGCTATAGCCATTAATCTAGCGTAGGTTGCCATTACTTTTTCTAGACATGTGTTTTACCTTCGCAGCTTAAAGCCGCTATCAATTTACCGACGCCTAAGCGATGAACGGCTTGGTTGGCCTCTGTCATCACGACTCGGTCCCGAGATGGCCACCCATCTACATGGATGTATCAGCCGAGCTCGACGTTGTTTCAATTCGGTGTTCTGACCTAGAACCGGTCGCACAAACGCCATGTAGGCTTAGAGTGACGATGCCATTTGTCGATTTGTTTTAGTCGGGATTTTAAATTTCGCTAGAAAAGTTGCAAATTACTATTGTACGCAGGGCCATATTAAGGCGGGGGCTGAGTGGGCTGCAGCCCCCCGGCTCATCATGAAAATAGGCCCACCGATTTTTGAGATAACCTTTTTTTGCTTGTCTGAAGGATTTGGAAGGGAGATAACCTTTTTTGGCTTGTCAGAGATTTTCAGTATAGGCGACGGCCTTTTTCTCCTCAGCCCCCCGGTCTACTCGGACTTTAATCCGGCCCTGAGTGTACGTTTCGACAGTTAACAGGAATTTCATAAAAGATTTAAACTTCATGATTTACATATCCTGTCGCAGTTATACAGTTATATCATAAGCGATGGACGACAGAACAGAGACTGCAAACATCAAGCTGGTAATACTAACATACTGATGATCCAGCGACAGAATATCATGGCAGTAGCCATTATGCTTTGCTGGATAATTTCCATTTTGAATTTTGACGTCTATTCTGTAATTATTATCGGCCTACTTGGCGTTGTGCGACCGGATACCGTCAGGTACCGAAGCTAAGTAACGTCGATCGCGGCCTGTATTTGGATGTGCGTCTGTCCCGGGATCGAGTCGTGGTACCGGCGGCCAACCAAGTCGTTCATCGTTTAGGAGTCGACAAATAGGTAGCAATGTAGGTAAAGATATGCTGCGACCGATGTAATTTTGCAACTAAATTAGTTATGCCATGACTAAAATCATGTCGACGTATTCCACCAAAGAGCGGACCATTTCATTCTTCTAAAATCTATAATTAACTTGACGTACATGTGATAAAGCAGTCATCTTCACTCTCCCCCTCATCATAAAAAGGCGATCACGTTCACCCGTCAATCATAATCAGAAATAGATGAAGAGGCAGATCTTATAGGTCTGCGAATGTCTGCGAATGTCAGAATTGTAACAACGGCAAAGAAAGTGCAAAAATCAAACAAACTTTGAGGTTAAGCTTCATAGATATTTTCACAATATTGGGTACCAGAAATCAGTCATCACTCAAAATCTGCAACCGCGCTTTCTCATACGCCGCACCAGAACTTTGGAGCTCAATTCCAGCCTCCCTCCGCAGCCTACGACATGGTCAAACAATAAGCTCCGAATCCTCATTTCCTAAGTTTAATTCCTTCACTATTTCCTCAAGCCTTTAGGTCTAAACTTAAAACCTTCCTATTCGAAAAGTCATTGCCTCCATAGCAATAACAACCTGACTCGCCGCCTCATAGATACACTGACCTTTGTCCGGCTGGCAAACCACCTTGCCTATAGCTATTTCAAGAAAGATTAAGCGCATAAGAATAAGCAGCTACTGCTGTGCTGCTTTCCGGGGCGCTGTATAAGTTTACGAGATTTTACTTACTTACTTACCCGTAGCCTGTACTACAATACAGAAATCCTCTCATATTGCACTTCCAATTATTTGCATATATCTCAGATGGTTCGATTCAATAACACTTTTACCATTAAAACGTTTGTACTTGTATTTTTTATAATAATTAATTCGTGGTATAATATTTGGAGTATTTAAAAGGAAAATCGTATTCTAAATGTGTGCATTTCACTGCCCTACTGTATTTCCGATAACAAATTCACGTCGATTGGACAGGAATTTAATACGATAATATGGCGTCACAGCCACCAAATGTGTCAGAAAATGAATATGACGTCAATGAAATCCTCCTTTTTTGACTTAATTGACTTGATCGTTGTCGTCTTTGAAGCGACCGTCACCAACAAATACAGAATACGTTGGTTGAGTCGTAGTTGAACAATGTGCGTCGTTTACCACTGGAATAACTGTCGCTCCATTTCCACTCTCAACCACTGTCCGTTGACTCTCGAACGGATTGAACTGGTGCTTCAATGTCTTGTATTCTCGTTTCTCATCCGATTTACGGCGTTTTCTGAAAGTTGTACAAATATTTTTTGGTTTACAGCAACTATCAAATATTAAATAGGAAGGCTGTCCAGTAAATGTAGCTTTAACTGTTTGAATGCAATACGGACATCGGTTGTATCGACTGCCATGTGCTAATACGCTGTCAAATATTTTGCTTTAACCTAATTGAACACCGGCAGCTACGGTAGGTTTTGAGTAGACCTGCCTAGACATCCACTATGTACAACACAACAATATCAATATAATCTTGTGTTGCTTTGTTGGCGTACACAAAGTCATGTTCTGTGGAGAGTGAAGTGCTTCAAGTGGTGGACACAATCCGCAGTCGTTATGCGTATGGTGACACCAAGTTGTGGGTGGTCTGTCAAAGGTCGGCCTACTGCGGCCAATGCGTTAAAGGTCTCCATCGCGGAGAGCGGCAGCAATCTGCAGCGCTGCTGGTGCTGGCACGTCGGCTGGTAGTCTAGCGACATGTCCAAAGGGTCCTAGGCGACTTTGGCGGATAATGTCGTGCAGTGTATCTAGGCCAGATAGCTGGTATACTGTAGCTACTCATTTGATTCCGAGATCTTGTACGTTGGGCTTTAGTGTAAAATGCTTCCATTCTCATCAAGTCCTGTTTGGTCATTGCCCAGGTTTCGCTGCCGTAAAAAAGGACGGAAAGGACGAGGCACTTGTAGAGACGAAATTTGGTTTCGATGCTCAACCTGCGTTGTTTCCATATTCTTCCTAGTCGCTGTAGAGCAGTGGAAGCAATTTTCGTGCGTCTGATTGATTGCTCAGTGCTCGTGTGAGTTGGCCATGCTCAGTATGTTGGAACCTAGATAGCAGAGGCTTTCTACCGATTCCACAATGTCGGACCACAGGTATAGCGGTGGACTGGCAGAGGGCCAAAACCGATGTTCTGCACTTTTTGTCTTAGACCACGAGATATGAAGACCGAGTTTGGAGGCTTCAGTCTCCATTTGCAGGAGTGTGGCAGGATTTTCAGTTAACAGGGCAACGTCGTCTGCGTAGTCCAGGTCAAAAAACGTGTACTGAGTCTGAAAATCCGTGCTTGTAGCTGTGGTCCATTTCATAATGAGATCCATGGCACAGCAAAAAAGAGCTGGAACTAGGATGCATCATTGTCTGACGCCAGATGTGGTGCGGAACTTCGCTGACAGGCGGTTGCCGAAGCGGGTTTGTCCAGTGGTATTGTTGTGCAGGTTTTTCTTTAGTTCAAGAATACTCTTTGATACGCCGATGTCTCCGTGTGCGTTCCAAATAACTTTCCTTTCGACAGAGTCGAAGGCGGCTTTAAGGTCTACGTATGCGACTTTGAGTGGTTGGCGAAACTCGTGGTGGGTTTCAGATAAAGGGCGTATGGCAAGGATGGCATCAAGTGTAGATCTATTTTCGTGAATCCCGATTGTTGTGGTCTACGGGTAGCGGTGAGAAGAGGTCGTATGCGCGAGAGTAAGACATGCGCGAAGACTTTACCCGGAACGGAAGGTAAGGTAATCGGTCTATAGTTTTTGCACTCATTCCGAGGGCCTTTGCCCTTGTGGAGAGAGATTATTTAGCGCAATACAAATTCCAAATTGCTCTTTAAGGCTTTCTTTACTTTTTCATATCAGTTTACATAGAGTAGATTCCCACTACAAAAGAAGCGTGCAATATCTATTTATGTATTCCTACCTTTTGAGGAACACTGCTCCGATGCAGATGACGGCCAAGCATATTGACAAAACGAATCCACCAATTGCCACGATCCACAAAACTTAAAAAGAAAAACACTAAAAAATACTCCTGTAATAAAAGAATATCATGTTTAAAAACAGTTCTTGAATTTTATACTACATTATTGCAAAACGATATGGAAAGAATTTTCAAGCAAACTTAGACAATAATATTCCAAACGGACAAAATGCTATGAACATGTGAAGGAACAGCCCCTCTTCGGAAAGCCGTTTAACTGAACGCAAAGATAAAAGAAATGCGATCTGTTGATACGTTGCCTTACTGCTTAGTGTTAATTTGCAAAATATAACTGTATTTGAACCAGAGTAGTATGAAACATAGGCCAAACGCGCTTTAGGAAACGTCTCAGGGTTATTAGAAAAATCTAGGAGAGATAGAATACCGTCAACACTTCACTGCTTTCACTTCCTTTCTGGTATCAAGTCAAGCAATATACGAGGCCGCAATAATTCAGCGCATTTAGAATTGTTTATGACAAATAATGTAAAAGCTGACTGTCCCGATTCAGTCTCTAATAGTAGAGAACTTCACTCAAATTAATAATAATAAATTAATAGCGTAGACAAACCGATTTCGTTGTTCACTGATTCGAGCTTAGTCTCAACTTCTGGCTGTGAATCACTTTGGTCTTGCAACATGCCTACAGAATAAAGACTTATTCATCTGCGTTGTGATTATGGCGCTTTGTTAAATATATAACAGACTAATTTTGATCGAAATTATATATTAATTTGTAGATATCATTTTATTTAAAAGAATATATTTCCATTGCTATAGGCCTATAGCAATGAACTTGCCTTGTGAGCAGTTGCCGATGACTCCAATCCATTTTCCGTTGTAACAGTAGAGATGCCAAGTTTTACGAGAAACATAACATCCGACGACAACTGTTTCACCTTCCCGTTTGAAATAAGCATCACTCGGAGAAATAATATCAGAACATCCCACAGCTGCAAATAACATTTTAATAATAGGGAAACATTATAATCAGTAGTATTTAAAAACAATAGTGATTTAGAAAATTCTTACTATTATTTATTTGCTATAACATTTGACCTTGGAATTTGAGGATGAATTCTTCGTTGTTTTCTCTGGTGGTCGTCGTGTTATCCGCGGACGATCTTAGATAAACGTCGACAGAGTTTCCTGTTGACGAATAAATCTCGTCTTCTCTTTCCGATCCTGATGTGCATTCGGTCGAGTTTCTTTTCGCTGCTTTTTCAACGATTATCATCACGTGACTGGTGGAGCTGGAGCATTTCTCGTTGACCTTTGCTACTTTAGAGGAGGAGGAGGAGGAGGAGGAGCGTAGAGGAGAAGTTGTCTTTAAGATGATTCTACTGATGATGATGCGCTGACCAATGGGAGCGATCACAGTCCATGGTTGAGTTGACATTCCACATGACGACGTCTTCCAGTTGACGATGTGTATGGGCGACGAAGAAACGTCCACGCTACAAGACCGTTTCTCATCTGCAACTGAACACAAGAACAATGTTGATTTAGGCAACCATACAACATTTCGGGATGAAACAACTGTGAAAGTACGGGCTAATGTTTCTCTGGTGAAAGGATAAACTACTGATTTTGACAGCATTAAAATTGAAATTAAAATAATTTGTTTTATATTTTAAAATTTACTGACGATTGAGAACATTCATCTAGCGCAATGCAAATACAAATACGATATAACATTGAAGGTTGCATACTTAATTATTAATCACATTGTAAAATTCATTTCTTCACTCATTCGTTCTTTTGTTGATTCATGTTTCGTCCAGTGTTCATATTTCATCTATTAAATTCATTTGAGTCCAGTACCTAAAAGGAGAAAGTTATTTATTTTTTACCTTTCATGCATTCATAGTTGGCTTCCAGATAAAATCTGAGAAATTCTTGGGAACAGGGTCTTGTTGTTTCGAGTGAAATATCCGGTATGCGAATACTGCATTCAGCTTTGCGAGAACATTTCCTATCCATGAAGTCCAGGACATCAGTAAAGCAGCCAATGGATTGCGATTCAGGACCTAAAAAATTGACTTCTTCTTTCGTGATGCATCTTCCAATGCGCATGCGTCCATAGATGGCACTCTTCATCAATATTACATCACCCGATGGACATCGAGGATGGAAGGTCTCCGAAGCACAGTAGTCATAAATATCTAAAGAACAAACAGCGTTGCAACCACCTAAATATCCGAAAACTGTAGATTGGCTGTATCCACACTTTTAAAACTTCGCGCATTAATTTTAGAGGCATCTTCGTTTAATTCTGGTAGGCAGCATCACCCACTATCCGTCAACCTAGTTTTGACCAGCCGTGAACGAGGTAGTCTCTGTAAGACCACTTCAATCACTTAGTTAAGCAATGTCTGTGGAATAGTGATTCGTGCAAAAAGTGGAGACATTCCATCCATGTCACATCCCTGCAACGATCCTGGAAAGACACTTATACTTCTACTTTCGATTTGCGATACCATGAGGCTTAACGCACATAACTAACAGCGTAGCAGATTAGCTCCGAACAGTTGCCTTAGCTTGCAGCAAGTGAACAAAGACATGACAAATTTCAGACATAATCTCATTATTGAGTCAAGATGAGTGAAAGGTGGATGCAAATTCAAAGGAAGCAGCATCATTTGTTTAGAATGCAATTCAGAAACCAAACAAGAAAACGTGACTCAAAAACCTTACGGTTCGCATCGAGATGTAATTGTCCGATAATTATTCTGACTGTAATAGAATGCCTACTCTACAGTTTATAGCTTAATTCTCATTATCTGAATTTCGCATAATAATGTTTCCTGTAGCCTATAGTAAGATTATAAACCAATTCAGAGAGATTACATAGTCGTACCTGTTTCAGAGTCATCAATAAATTCGGTTGCATCGACATTTCGATCGCAAAGAGTTAATAGAATTATGACAATTATAAAATCAAAGACAATCTCATTGGTTCTAAAATTCCTCATTGCGAAACATTGAGGCAATCAAAGTGAAATGCTCGACTGTACGAAGTTATGGAAACGCTGCAACTTTTTCCTATACGCGGATGAATCTGCAAGCATTACTCTCATCAGCATGCAATAGCTGATTCTATGTCGGGGACCATCTCAAGATCCATCACCGCATTAACAGTGGATAGACAAATGGGCTCTTTACGCTGAGTAACGTAGTAAAGATGTGCGATGGTCTTGGACATTGGAATAACTATTCCTGTGTGAAAAGATAAGCGCTAGACGATTTGCTCATGTGCTTGACCGACTGCAGCCAATGCTGTAACACATATAATTTATAGGATTTCGGTTTAAAGTAAGGAATATACTTTTACAGAACCATTATGGTCTCACGTAATATGTTGGTCCATCTATTGATGATGGCACTGAAATAATATATTTGGTTTTTATCCGATTCTTTCTGTCTATCTACTGCCCTGACACAAAGACATGCTGTTTGCGTTGTCGTAAGTAATATATGCGCAATAATGAATCTGCTTCATAAAATAATTTCGTGTTACGGTATTGTGAACAGCATGCTGTGTTATTGTAGAAAAACTTCTGGTAATAGCACTTCCAATTTACTTGCTAATATATTAAATGTTTTAATTAACAATATTCTTCCCTTACTCATTTTCTTAGCAAAATTTCCATCTTGGTTCATAGTTACTACAGCAATTCGGAATTACACACACAGTAGCAAAATACGTTGGCTTAGGAAATATTTACGTTCAATACTTTTTATTATTATTATTATTATTATTATTATTATTATTATTATTATTATTATTATTAACGGTTATCATACCAATCCGCGACTTTTTGACAACTGTTATGCTGTACACTGCATTGAAGCTAGAAACTTCGTATATTAAAATAAAAAGAAAATCACCAAAGAAGTTCTGACTTACTGGAGTATAATTAATTAACTATTTGACAAGACCCAGCTTCGTAAAACTCCTTTCAGTGTGAAAAAGTAATTAACATTTATCACTGCAGTAAGCCTATAAAGCCTATATACAATATAAGTTTTGAAGGATTCTAAGCTCAGACAACTTTCTTGCTAGTTTAAAGTCTATTCTTGAAATAGACCAAATAAATCACGATTTATCCTTTGGTATCTAACTCGTGTTCAAAATTTTACATTTTATATTGTCCAACTATTTCGCGACAACAGGTCCACTGAGCGTGGAAAAGAAATTGATTTGTCAATTTGCCGTTACTGACAAAGAATGTGGTAGGAAATGAATATGGCGTGAATTTAAATCCTCCTTTTTTGAATTAATTGACTTGATCGTTGTCGTCTTTGAAGCGACCGTCACCAACAAATACAGAATACGTTGGTTGAGTCGTAGTTGAACAATGTGCGTCGTTTACCACTGGAATAACTGTCGCTCCATTTCCACTCTCAACCATTGTCCGTTGACTTTCGAACGGATTGAACTGGTGCTTCAATGTCTTGTATTCTCGTTTCTCATCCGATTTACAGCGTTTTCTGAAAGTTATACAAATATTCATTGATTTTTAAGAGCTGTCAATGAAAGTGTCAAATAGTGTGATTTCAGTATGAGCAACGACTTTAGCAAAGGCAATTTTCTCATGCTCACTGTTCAATTAATATGAAACATCCTCTTAATTTAATTCGAAAGCGCAGACGTAACTTAGAGTACTCATTAGTTCACTTTTTGCATTTAATAGACAAGCATCTATGCCAAAAAATACTTTCATCGATGAGCATAATACGAGTTTCTATTTCTTATTTGAGGCTTCGATTACTTTCCCATATCGGTCCCCATAAGGCATATTGCATGCAGTGCCTAACCGATTCTAACTATGTATTACCTTTTGAGGAACACTACTCCAAAGCAGATGACTGCCAAGCATATCGACACAACAAGTCCACCAATTGCCACGATCCACAAAACTTAACAAAGAACACAGTATCACAAATTTATGTAAATTTCATGTTTAAGAAGCAGTTTCCTGCAATAAAAATATATTTCTTCTACATGATTTGGAAAAAATTCTACAAATTGCGAGCGAGAAAATTCAGAATTTTCTACTAATGACTTGGTACAATATCCTAAATCTATCTTAGAGCGAAGGTGCCCGAAATCGATCTGCTGCCGTGTTGCAGGGCGCTAATTTATATATACCCTAAAAACTGAGAGGAATTTGAAATAAAACAAAGCTTTTCAAACGGCGTTTTATAATGTGAAAATCAAGAGCATAAGGCCCAATCATGTTTGTCTGTTAATTCAGTTCCTTCATGTACTACTGTAGATAAAAGAAATGCAATAGGCAACATTTCAGCCTAATGCAAATAACCTAAGACACGGGTTCAACCGATCCATTTGACTAATAGTAAATGATCTCAACAAATAAATCGATTGCTTCTACAAACCGAGTTCGCTGTTCACTGATTCGACCTTAGTCTCAACTTCTGGCAGAAAATCAATTTGGTCTTCCCATTTGCCTACAAAATAATGTCCGATTCTAGACTAAATTCTAATTAAATAAATTAATATATTGTCAATCATTCTCACTTAAAGTAATGCGTTTCTATTGCCAATATTGCAACGATCTTACCTTGTGAGCAGTTGCCGATGACTCCAATCCAGTTTCCATTGTCACAGTAGAGATGCCAAGTTTTACGAGAAACATAACATCCGACGACAACTGTTTCACCTTCCCGTTTGAAATAAGCATCACTCGGAGGAATAATATCAGAACATCCCACAGCTACAAATAACATTCGAATAAATGCACATGAGATTCATTATGTATTAGGGCATGCAAGTAAAATAATTCAGTATATGTACGCCCTACATGAAGTAGGCTATTATGATTTGTCACTTTGCAAGGTATACAAAACTAAGCTGAAACATTATTGCTGATGCAATAGCAACCTTTAAAGCCAATGGTAGGCTGAGTAGGTTCTCATCGATGCGTCTTTCAATGAACTTTAATTGATATATAATGTATAAGACCATGTATATATACGCATATGTATGGGTCCATGATGCTTTCAAGGCAAAGGTCAATTGCAAATCTCATAAGATAGAACCAAAAACGGTAAACGCCTGGGTATACTGTACGACACGGATTTGGGTTTTCGAACCTACAATATGTGTATTCACTATGTTCGTCAACAGATTTCACAAGGATAAACAGGATGAGTGGGCTAGAAGGTTAACTAATGATTACTTTAGAAAACGAATGACTTATACAATTTTCTTATGATAAATGCTGTGTGCTAAGTAACAAAATATGATGAACTCTGGAGTCTGCAATAAAACTCTTCCTGATTAAACTGAGAGTAGACCTATAGACTATGTCAGCTAGTCAGAAATTGATAAGAATTTTGGCAAATTGTATTCAACCATTTATTTGCCTTGGAATTTGAGGATGAATTCTTCGTTGTTTTCTCTGGTGGTCGTCGTGTTATCCGCGGAGGATCTTAGATAAACGTCGACAGAGTTTCCTGTTGACGAATAAATCTCTTCTTCTCTTTCCGATCCAGATGTGCATTCGGTCGAGTTTCTTTTCGCTGCTTTGTCAACGATTATCATCACGTGACTGGTGGAGCTGGAGCATTTCTCGTTCACCTTTGCTACTTTAGAGGAGGAGGAGGAGGAGGAGGAGGAGCGTAGAGGAGCAGTTGTCTTTAAGATGATTCTACTGATGATGATGCGCTGACCAATGGGAGCGATCACAGTCCATGGTTGAGTTGACATTCCACATGACGACGTCTTCCAGTTGACGATGTGTATGGGCGACGAAGAAACGTCCACGCTACAAGACCGTTTCTCATCTGCAGCTGAACGAGAACAATGTTAATTTTAGCATCCATAAACAGTTTTATATTTGATAATTACGTGAGATATTCTATGATTTAAGAACGCCTATGATGGTTGAGGCTATTACAAAATCAAGTTTATAATGACGCTATATAAAGTGTTTGCATTGATAATGAGTCATTTTTGAGATATACTAGTAAGCAGTCATAGTCTCTTTTAGAGCGAAAATATAAGCGTTTATTTGCTGGCTTTACTGATTGAATTGAGGTTCTATTGAATTCCAGAATTGAATATTAGTTTATATGATTTCGAAACGACACTCCGTTGAACGAACCATAATGCTTTTAGTAAGCTTTATAAAAACTTATTCGCTGGAAATAGCTGAAAATATAAACGGAAGGTTGAAATAATTTTTTCGTTGTGCAGGTTATTTAAAATGTGTTGCCATGAGCCAAAATGAATCAGACCCATTCTTGTAGAAACAAACTAAGCATGAACTTCATTATTCAACATGATCTCAATTTGACTTCAGTTCCACAAGCCTATAGTATGTCTTCTTACTTTTGATGCAGTCATAATTGGCTTCCAGATAGAGACTGAGAAACGCTGGAAAACAAGGTCTTGTCGTTTCGAGAGAAATATCGAATATACGAAGACTGCATTCTGTTTTGCGAGAGCATTTTCTATCCATGAAGTCAAAAATATCTGCAGAGCAACCTATTTCGCGATATTCCGGACTCATGGCATCGATCTCTTCCCTCGTGATGCATCTTCCAATGCGCATGCGTCCATAGATGGCGCTTTTCATCAGGATCACGTCACCCGTCGGACATCGAGGCTGGAAGAACTCAGAGGGACAGAAGTCCTGATTTACTGAGGAATAGTCACAGACAACACACAGTTCATCTACAGTAGGATAATTAGTTATGTTCTAAATTTTTCTTGTTAAATCAAAGTGCTTGCAGGCAAAGAGATGACAGTTTAGCGTGTTTGAGGGGGGATCAGAAATGTCAAACAGTCATGCTGGAGACAAATGCAGCTGTCTCTCCCAAATGTATTTCACGATTGCTTGGTAATTTAGTGTAAAGATTATGCATATTGGAAAACCTATGCTAACACGACTTATGTGTATATATATATTTTTTTTATTTATGGCCTCGGTATTTTCAATTATATATATATATATATAAAGATTAATTGCCGTCTTACTTGACTCTGTCTCATCCTTAAATTCAATTTCGCTAAGACTTCGACTGCAATAATTGAAGATGAATAGGCCTATTATAAGCGCAACACTAGCGTCAACCATATTGGCTCTCAAATACACCATTTATAATAGACTTTGCTAGAAGTTAATAAAAAGAACCACTCTTGACTGCGAAGAGTTCGATTCTGCGCAGTGATTAAGGAGTCCCTACTATTGTCCATCAGCGGATGAATCTGAAATAGATAACTCCGATCCGCACACTGTCTAATTCTAGGTCGGGGACCATCTCAAAATCAGTAAATCCTGTTTAATTGTGTCGGAAAGATTGTTACATGCCGTAGCTTCATATAGTCATTTCTACGCCAGAAGCCCAAATGTGCATCAAACCTTAGTTTGAGAAACATTAGCACTTATCGAGAAAGCTGCTGATTGACCGTATAGTGATGGATTTCGTTAGGCTGAAGCAAAGTGCACAATGTAGCCTACTGCAAAACTTCACCTTGAATGGAAAAATTGCTTTTACAGTACAAGGTGCTCAACATATTGGTTCATGAGTCGAAATGATATTGCTCAGCAAAAACAAGATTTAAACTGAGAATATCAATACAGAGCAACAATACAGTAAGCGTATCATGCCCATTGCCACGAAACTCAGTCGAATAATGCATAGGTGATGCTGGTGATGATGATATTTGTTTTTCCGATCTGATATCCGCTGATTATTATAACCTTTCAGCAACCTTAAACATTTCGTAATATTTTTTCAGTTTAGAAACTACTATGGATATTTGCAAGCTATGTGAAAGTATATGATACTCAACTGTTAAACGTAGCTTGGTTTCAGGACATTTGCAGTGTCAGGAACACAGACAAGGAAAGATCCACCAATATCCGAAATTCATTCTGTTTTCGGTCATCCTTCAAGAAACATCTAAAGACATGTCTGTTCCAAACGTTATGCAGCCTGTTTTATGTCTTAAATTGACTCATATTTCACTTGCTAATTTAACAATAATAATATTATAATAATATTGTAATAATAATAAAAAATATAGGCCATGAAGCTGCATATTAGATGTTCCTAGCAATTCCATTCGCATCCGCAATAAAGTAAAAATTCAACAGCCATATTCAACAATTCCAGTTTATAAATTCAGAACGATACCACTCAATCTTAATGCAATAAAGCAACTCTCAATTTCCTTCTCGTCTAAGAAAGCTTAAGAGTAATTCTAATCATTAAAACTATCAAGGTCTCGCACATTTAGTCAGTTTCTTAAGCATATGGGCATAAATAATTAATTCACGCAGACGTATGATCAGTTTGTTGTTGTTATGGAATTCAAGTCGCTGAATGATTTTCTTTCATGCGGAGATAAACAGCAAACTGGCTGATTGTTCACGTTCAGAGGTCGTTAACTCTTGGTCTTTTTGAGAATTCGACGCCCGGCTATGATGCGCGTAAGGAGTACGTTGGCCTTCTGATATGCCTCTCAATCTGATCCTGTGGTTTCCTTTGATATTCTGTGTTGCATTTGGAACAGTTTCTAGCTGTAATCGCTTGAAAAATAAAGAAGTGAAAGAACACAAAATCCATCTGCTTATATGCCAAGCAATCAATGTGAGTTATGCATTGGTGGATGTGTAAATTGCTAAGTGTCATGAAAGTCATAGTTATTATGTCAATGGCATCTAGTTAGACTATGGTTACTGTCCATTTCAATTAATGCACATAATATCTGAGGTAGGCTCTTTCACAGCATCTGCATCATAGTTTTGCTTTGCCTTCATTCTACTTGACCTATTGTGTGTCTGCTATATATTTCCATTCAGACATTACGTCCCCAGTTGAAATGTTTCGTTCAAGGGTTTACAGCTCTGTTGCTACACTTAGGTTCAACAAAACTGTTCCTATTATAAGTCATGCTGTGCTAGAGCTAATGTTATGCTTATTAAGAATACTTATTGTAATACAGAAAACACAGGTGCAGTAAGTAAATAAGTAAGTAAGTAAAACACGAAATTTCTATAGCGCTGCCCGAAAGCTTGGCGCAGTGCACCAGCCTATTCACGAGCGCTCAACATCAATATAATATGGATAAAGGATAAATATAAATAGAGATCAATATTTGGCGTCGTATCCAATGACATTTGAAGGATATTTCATCAACCGATGACAGTTCAGTCGTTGATGTGCTCTGATGCAAGTTACACGCATCCTAAAGCCTCTCAAACGGTGGTAGAAATTCTTCATTGTCGTTACAATTGAGTTTTAACTTTCTTGAATCTACCGTTTGAAGAATTCGTGAAAGCAAAAACATGTTGTTCGTTCATCTATTTCTCTGCTCATCCACGTTGATCGCATACGGTAAGTGACAGAAGAGAATCCCTCGATCGTTTTAGAAATAATTGCAAAAGACTTTTAAAGACTTATCATACTTTGCGTTTAGATACACCCTGAGAAACAGAGATTGAAAAAAACAGAAATCAAAATAAAATTATAAAAATTAAAATATCGACACACTATTATGATTCAGCAAAAGCATCATGTCTATTGCCATGGAAGCTTTTGCTGGTCATGGAAGCCTTGAATGCAGACTATCTTATGCCTTTGTACCGGACGACGTAACATTGAAAGCAGACCTTAGGGGCTGTCCATTAATTATGTCAACAATTTTTGCCCCTCCCCCTTGTCAACAACTGCCAACTTTCAGTTACCCCCTATAATTACGTCAAAAACTTTTGACCCACCTCCAAGATCAATGACAGGTCCCAATAACAAGGTTATTATTTTTGCAGTGATGACCATTTTTCCCTGTTTTGCTCATCGAGTGTCAAAATGTGGTGGTGGTGACCTTTTTGCCATGCTTTTTTCCATTGTAGTAAGTAGTATTCCATGAAATTTCCTATTTTTGATTATTTGTAAAAAGTGAAATTGTTGACGTCAATTTTTCTTGACCCTCTTCCCCTATCAACAACACTCAAACTTTTTCAAACCCCTCCCCTAAATTGTTGGCGTAATTAATGGACAGCCCTTTAGAGGTGTAACAAACGAATCAGACTACTGCCTTTCTTATCCTCTTAACCTTTTAAAAAGATAAATAAATATATTTATGAGAAACTTTATTCGTCGTAAACACAGCATCAACCACTACGCAAACAAAAAACAAACAAACAAACATAAACCAAACCGACTGAACTAATAGACTAGCTAACTAAACACTACACTTTACACAGTGCAGCATAACATCGCCCCCCGTCGCTACCTGTCACTACCACTGTCCGTCCCGCCATCCTCTGCCCTCAGACAAATTCTAGCAATACAATCGGAAAAGTACAGCTACTTCTTTACACATTTATTGACAAAAGAAGCTTGTCGTTTTTTTTACAACCGCATGAATATTTTGTAGATGTCGGATTAAATCTAACCATTCACAGATAAATCTGCGCTCTTCCACAGCAAGTTTTGATCCACGGCCTTCAAGGAATTCTTTTCCAGCCCGTAGGACAGTGTTTCTCAAACTTTTTCGTCTTGCGGCACACTAGAAATACGTGAAAACATTGGCGGCACACTTGAAAAGACGTCACAATATTTGCTGATGAAAGGCATAAAAACCTTCCCTCGTGAAAGCCAGCGAACGTCATTATGGTATAATAGGCATGTATATTCGGAATCTATTAACTCACAGAGCTTTGAAAGAAGTCCAGATTTAAGTGGTCAGGATTTTATGAAGTTCACAACTTGAATAGTTTGGTTCAGAACAGACTGCAAGTCCTCTCTGCCAGTACACAGCCGCTCTGCAGACAACACCCCCTTAAGTGCCACAAACCAGACACCGGGCAGGGGTTGTAGTATCTTAATGGCTTAGGCGTACTTGGCCCCATGTAGTTTTAACTGCGAAGTCACAACCTGCCCTTTACATACCAGCGAATCGTCTCGTATACCAAGGGGCTTTGCATGCGATTCTGCGCTTCCCGACCTCCAGCCTCCCAGGTCTCAGGGGAGGGGGCGAATTATCAAGACTCTTGATTCTTCCTCAGACTCATCGGTGACGCTGCGGCCCTCACTGGCTATGCGTACAAGATAGAGTGTTGAAGCACAGTCATTGATCTGAGACATTTAAAACACTGACATTTTAAATTTAATAAAATTTCCAACAAATCCCACGGCACACCTGATAATCTCGCGCGGCACACTAGTGTGCCGCGGCCCACAGTTTGAGAAACACTGCCGTAGGAGATGACACTCATTGCGACCGGCTTTAGAATTCAGATGAGGGAACCGTAAAGACAGACGTTCGATAATGTGCAATCATGTCAGTTATTGACAGTAATCTACTACAAGAAGTGACGATGTTGTATGAGGGGGGGAGTGAAACAAACAGCTAGGAACCGACGTTGACGCGCTGATGGAAGGCACGTCAGTTCCGTATTGTCGCGGCAGGATAAAATGTCGCACGAACAAAATGTCACCGGGTAAAATGTCACGACGACCTACTTTTGATTTATTGCGTGGATCGTTAGACTGTTAGAGTCATAATGCTCTGTGCCACCCTCCCCCGAAAGAGAATCAACCGAATTCAACTCCACCTCAATGATTGTTGAGTTACGTAGGTTACGTTAAAGTAAGTAAGGACATATAATGGATTCATATAGCGTTTTGGTTACAGAGGAAATTATTTTAGAAAACGGAACGTTTTATTTTTATGTTGCCCTGGACTATTAGCCTACTAGGTGTTTACCCGTCAAAAATGACGGGGAAGATTGGCTGTTTTACTACCCGATTTTTTGCAAATGCAATAGGATTTTGCGCAATTAATTTCCCTAACTGGCCGCCTTTTCCAGGTTTCCTTCAACCGAGTTAACGCCCATTCGCATGAATTTTCTGAAACTTGATAGTCAACGTTAGTGTAATGATTTGGCAGTGTCGAACGACATGCAGTGCTTGATTCTCTTGTTTGCTGTGCTGATTTTTCACGCCGAGCAACAGCCTGCTACTCATTCTCACTTGATTGTCGGAAAGCTCGTGAACGCTCGACTTTTTTGTTTTGCACGGACGGTTAGAAAGAGGAATAAAAAGCTAAACAATGGTGCAAACCTCATCTTCTTATCTCTTATATAGCCTGAGATGTAGCAAATTCAAAAAAATTTGGAAACTTTCTCAGAATTCAAAACTTACGCGAAATTCGCTCATAATACTTATGTTCAAACATTGGGGTCATCGAGTTAGAATTGATAGATCTTTTCCAAATGTCAACCGATTTTCAAACTTTTTGGTTTATTTTGTTCCTCTGACATCCCTTAACAACTTTTCCGCTGACCAAAGTGGGGTTACCGCTGAAAATATTTTGCTAGAGGGCTTTAAACATTTTTCGGGGAAAGAGGGTGATATTTTAGGCCGTAAAGTGGACTCTACCTCCAAATTTTTTTGTTTTGCACGGACGGTTAGAAAGAGGAATAAACAATCTAAACAATGGCGCAAAGCTCATCTTTTTAGCTCCTATATAGCCTGAGATATAGCAAATTTAAAACGTTATATCAATCATTTCTGAAGAACGCTTTTCCAAAAATTAAAAAATACCCAGTACGGTGACGGCGTCTGAAAATTTAATCCCCAATTGAGGTGTTAAATTTTAAAAAATAGGTATTGAGGCTAGGAAGGAATATATATATATATATATATATATATATAATAACGGGGACAGGGCATTGGAAGAGGGAAGGAGGTTTGGGAGGAGGAAAGTGGGTTGTACGGGTTTTCGGAGCAGCGTTGTGTAGGTTTGGAAACGGGGCTTGGGCGATTGGGGAAGGGATGGGGAGAGGGAAGGAGAACGGGGTTTGGGGCCGGGGCAGGAATGGGTTGGGACTGGGGGGGCGATTGAGAGAGGGATGGGGAGAGGGAAAGGGATGGAGAGGGAAGGGGAACGGGGTTTGGGGCCGGGGCTGGAATGGGTTGGGGCCGGGGCGATTGGGAGAGGGATGGGGGAGAGGGAAAAGGGTTGGGGAGAGGGAAGGGGAACAGGGGTGGTTTGGGGCCGGGGTCGGAATGGGTTGGGCCAGGGCGATTGGGAGGGGATGGGGAGAGGGAAGGGGGATGGGGAAAGGGAAGGGGAAAAGGGGTTTGAGGCCGGGGCGGGAATAGGTTGGGGCCTGGGCGATTAGAAGAGGGATGGGGTGAGGGAAGGGGGGACGGGGGTTTAAGCTGCAATTAAGACGCTTCGTTAAACGCTCCGGTTTGATTAAACAATATTTGGTTGTCAATGACAACAGCGTCTTGCAATACCCGCCGTGTTGCGGACGGACAGACGCGACAGACGCGACAGACGCGACAGACGGACATCGAGAATTATATATATAGATGATTTCATTTCTGTGGTATAACAAAATCTATCAGTTTGCTTAAATAATAGATTTTATCGACTTAGAAATTAAAGGAAACCTAACGTTTCTAATACCGCAACGGGCTAAACATAGAACGTGAAATGCACCTTTCAAGGACTAGTTTACAGTCTCATGTTTTTTAAGACTTCAGGTCAGGTTATTTCTTAAGCTATGTTTTTTATTTAATTTAAATAAATTCGGTACTTAAATACACTTAAAATACATTGAATTCTAAAATAAATCTAAAGTAAATAATAAAAATAAATTATAAAAAGTAAAACTTTAACTCAATTAAATTACATTCATCTACTTATTTAATCTTACCATTATCAATGGTTACCTTCTATTGATTGCCTATTTTAGCCAAAATATGCAAAACTTAAAAATGTAATTTTGGAAATTTGCAACATTTTTGTGCACAGTTTTGTCCATGACAATTTTGTCCGTGACATTTTGTCCGTGAAAATTTGTCCGTGCACATTTTGTCCTAGCTACCGTAGGTTGCAACTCGGCACAGCCGCCGAATAGTATGGAAAGGACACACGGCTAACAAGAGACGGTAACTCTTTGAGGAGTTCGATGTGTATTTAGTGGAATGCCTGTGATCGTTGGGTTCCGCGTTCTAAAAGTGTCCCAGTTTCAGAGCCATGGAATGGGATGGGAAGGACACACGTCTGATAGAAACGTACTTTGTACACAGCTCAATGTGACTTTGACTCCATAGACGTTGGAGCGATCTCGTGGCGTAAGCCGTCAGGCCAATCCTGTGGCAGAGGTGCTCAAGTTGCTACTAAAATATGAGTGAAATTGGTGACATTATCGATTTCCTGTTCAGGGACAATAGAGACATGTGTGTTTGTTAAAGCACTCAGGTTCTGCAAAGTGGTCTTTGCCCATGAGATGCATATGTAATGCTGGTGTGAAACAATTTGATTAGTATTGACCTAGATTGGTGTAAGCATATCTCTAGCGCGGACATTTGCTAAAGCAGATAATATAATTATTTTTATGATTACGTGCATTATTATTATTATGATGATGATGATAATAATGAAGCTGATAATAATAATAATAATAATAATAATAATAATAATAATAATAATATTATTATTATTATTATTATTATTATTATTATTATCAGCTTTATTATAGTCTTCAACATTTATTGGTTGACATTTTCGATGTCGTATTATAGGTTCGGCTTCAATGCTGATGTATAAAATGTATGGCGATAAATTCGTATACTATGACCGTGAACTCAAAGGAATGGTGAGTAGATAAACGGAGGCTTAGGTGATGCATGTGTTAAAAAACATTTTTATCAGTTTATTGTTATGTAGCTAAATTAGTTCGCTATATGTTGGGCATTTTGTGATTCGCTAGCTAGCTAACTAACGATGATAGTGTAGAAAATGTTCACGTGTTTTACTGTACCCATTGTATCTGGAATAACTGCTAATTCTGTTTAATTGAGCACCTTATTACGAGTATAAATACGTATCTTATGGGCGGGCCCCTCTAAAGGCTGAAAGAGGCCCGGATCATTTCGAAATTTTGAGACCCTGAGCTTCAATAGTTACGGGCTATTCAAGTATGATACTACGTGACAGACGGGGACCCAGGGCCGCCGAGAGGAATGCCGGGCCTCTGGACAAAACAGTCGCCGGGCCCGTAAAGTAGTGACGACCTTCTTCAGCTTGTCAATCTTCTAAGGAAGCAGTTAAAACATAAATCCTGCCGTGTGCCTTATTGGCGACCGCCCCAAACGCCTCAGTTAGACATTAACCTTAAAATCGAGGTCCCAAGAATTGGGGGCTGCGCCAAGTGGCCCTGCTGGCCCTCCTCTGATTGGACCTACCTATGGGTATATACGCCTATCCTGTGTTGTGGGGTCTCAACTTCAAAAAGAATGTTGAAATCGATTTATTTTATGATTTATGTATAAACAAAGAAGGTACCAGCACAAAATTCATGTTTATAGAAGCACAAAAGGATCTTCTGGTGAATATATCAAAGCTATGTAGATATTTGATGCCTCTACCCACCCCAAAATTGTGTTTGATAATTTTTCGTACGCGTGAGGAACCGAAAATTTAAAAATAGGCACGAATGAGTAAAGGAAAGTCACCTTTGGTTTAGACTTTGCAGCATGAATCCGATTGGAAAGAGCGAGTCAAGCTGGAACACAAATTCCCATTTGAATTGAATTTCTGGATCCGTCATTGATCGTTCGATGCCTTTGAATAGTAGAAATGGTACTATAAAAGTTCATGACATGATTAATCAATCATTGTTCCTAATATTATTAAAATCAAATCAGGAACGTATTAATTAATTCAAAACCTCAAGTGCCTCTGTCAGTATCGGGTACTTAGGCAGCCTAGGTATACATTGAGCTAACAGTCTGTTGTAGTTTACTGTGGCACGTTTGTTGCGAATGCTGACTTTATTTTAGGAAATATGAAGCTTAACGATTTAGTCAAAGATGTATTCTGTTAATTGTGGTAAATTTTTATCGTTGCATGCAGTCGGTTGAAAAGGCAAAGGCGATTCTTAGGACGAAACCTGAGATAAAAGGATTTAAAGTGAGTATTTCATTTTTAAAATAAGGTAAGAAAACGCTAATAAAGCAACGACCTTTGTCATCATCATCATCATCATCATCATCATCGTCGTCGAGGTCGTCGTCATCGTCGTCGTCTTCACTTTCTGCTTACTCACTTTCGGCAATCGTTGGATAAGAAAACGTTTAGATAAGAAACGTTTCCACTTTTCTCGATCTTGTGGTAGTCTGCATACTTCTACGATTGTTATGTTCTTTGTGTTCAGATCCTCCTTGATGTCATCCATCCATCTTTTTCTTGGTCTTCCTCGTTCTCTGATTTCTTCTACTTTGTGGATGGATAGTGCTTTGTAGTCTCATCTACTGCTGTCCATTCGTTTAACAAGTCAAACCAAGCTAAACTTCTTTTGCGTACTTTAGAGATGATTGTCTCTGTGGCTCCTGTCTGTTGCCGATGTCTTCATTTCTCAAATGTTGATACTTGGTTACTCACATTATTTTTCTTAGGCAGCTCATCTCTGCGACCAATAACTTTTTTCGTCTGATTAATCTACAGGGTGTAAAAGTGAAAAGGGCACCCCTTTATGATAGTTAATATCTCGGCTGCGTGTATAGCGATTTCAATGAAATTTATAGGCCATATACCTGGGAATGTTTTTGATGCAATTGCCAAATTTCATGCCGATAGCTTTAGCGTTTGCTAAAATATGGCAAAAAAACTAAAGAGACCCACATTTTGAAATTGACATTGGAATATAACGTCATAATAAAGTGGCACAAATATTTTTAAAAGTTTTTTGGCCCTGAACGTAGAGGGGGTTTCAGATGATTTGTTGCGGGAACAGGTGCTCAAAATGCCCATGTACCCTTAGCCTTCACACATGCCGACAAGCGCTTCTTCACTGACAATATCGACTTCTTGATCTGGTCCTCAGGCAAAGTCTCCCAAATATTCTTCAGCACAGTCTTCAACTCCGTGATGTTCTGTGGTTTTGGCTGATACTTTTGATATCTGTCGAGCATGATTCCCCAGACGTGGAAGTCAAGTGGATTGATATATGGGGAGTTGGGTGGCCAGTCATCTTTCTTGATGAAATCTGGACAATGTTGCTAAAGAAAATTCTGGGTCCTGAGAGTAGAGTGTGCAGGTGTTCCGTCTTGCTGGAATATGAAATCTTCTCCAAGCATATCATGACAGTCCTGCAGCCAATCATAATGCTTCTGTGTTTATCTGTTGGCCGTAAGTAACCCTTGATCTTGTCTGGCGCAATGACAACGACGCAATTTTAGACTTAAAAACGATACAAATTACTATGACGTTATCTTCTGTTTGTCTATTTTAAAATTTGGGTCTTTTTAGTTTTTGGGCCATATTTTAGCAAACTCTAAAGCTATCAGCATGAAATTTGGCACTTGCATCACAAACATTCTCAGGTATATGGCCTATAAATTTCATTGAAATCGCTATACACGCAGCCGAGATATTAAATATCTTAAAGGGGTGCCCTTTTCACTTTTACACCCTGTAGTACCCAGGTTTCCGACCTTTGTACCTGTGCGATATTACGTCTTAGCCAAATTTGATAGTCAATAAGAAATCATTGAATTTCTTGAAAAAGCAAAAGTTACAAAATTTTGCAATTCCTTCCCCAGTAGTTGAACCTGCTAGGACATTGACATTAAAATATTTAAGAGATATCTCTTTAATTATTTTTTGTACAATCCTAACATGATTTTATTTATGGATCTCGAAAGATCAAAATTCGCCGTTCTATAATGAACCGTCGGTTCTACGAATCTAGCTTTCTATGACAAAATGAAATAAAATATCGCGGACACTTAATCTACATGTCGTATTTAGGAGTTAAATCTATTTTGATGTATGTCGACGACAATGAGAGCGATTGTTCTACTACGTGTTGAGCAGATTAGAATTATTAAAAGCCGCTATGCTACTGATGAGACTGGAATCAACGAAGTTATCTTATTTGTCGATCCAAACACCAAAACTGTCGTCCGTGTTGCTGAAACTCTAATCAGACGTAAGTGTTTCAATTAGAATTCTTAAGTTGCTTTAGGTCGTCTTTCAGTCTTCTTCTCTCTTTACAAAGCGTCATTTTGGGAGCTGCAAGGGTATTCATTTCAGTGATTCACGCGAAACATTGCCAGAGCAATGAGAACCCACCCACCCCTCCCCCATTCGGACTAGAACCAGTCGTGAGATTTGCGCAAAACCGATGAGAAATCTTTATTGGTGGATGAAAGGTGATTGCCGTCTAATTCGATAAATTTAGTTTCAATGCAGACAATGCATTGAAATGCATTCAATTGCAATTGCATTGTCTGATTGCAATGCAATCAGACAATGCATCTTTTAGCAAATTTCTTAATAAATCACAATTAAAGTATTTAAGCCATTCGCCAGATGTCATAGATAACCTTACTATTACTCGAATGCTTCTGCCTCTCAGACTCCACCCCAATCTCCGCTGGGGAACTGACGGTGTTCCTCTAAAACCTCTTGTGGGGCTACTAAACTGAAAATGCTTTAAAAAGAACCAGACACATATATACATAATGACCATGTAAGAATTCTTAAATTGACAACATTCTGATCCGACTTCCTATATGATAGTGATTTGTCTTTTAGCTCTTTGACGAATATATTACTTCTATATTTTTACCGCTATTAACTATTTTTCTTCATTTAAGACAATTAGACTACAACAACGCACCGCTTCTCTTGTCATTAAGAACCATGCTGAAATTAGAGCCGTCAGTTTAGTAGTAAGATAAGTAGTATTGGAAGTAGTGGTGGAGGTAGTAGTAGTAGTAGTAGTAGTAGTAGTAGTAGTAGTAGTAGTAGCAGTAGTAGTAGTAGTAGCAGTGGCAGCAGTAGTAGTCGTCGTAGCACACTGTGGCAGTAGTGGTTGTTGTGTTGGTATTGGTGGTAGTGGTGGTGACAGTGGTGGTGGTGGTGGTGGTGGTGGTGGTGGTGGTGGTGGTGGTGGTGGTCGTGGTGGTACTGTGGTGGCAGTGGTGGCAGTGGTGGTGGTAGTGGTGGTGGTGGTGGTGGTGGTAGTGGTGATGGTGGTGGTGGTGGTGGTGGTGGTGGTGGTGGCAGTGGCAGTGGCAGTGGCAGTGGTAGCAGCAGTAGTGGTGCAGGTAGTAGTAGTGGCAGCAGCAGTAGTGAGTAGTAGTAGTAGTAGTAGTAGTAGTAGTAGTAGTAGTAGTAGTAGTAGTAGTAGTAATGGTAGTAGTAGTAGTAGTATTAGTGTTAGTAGTAGTAGTAGTAGTAGTAGTAGTAGTAGTAGTAATTTTGTGTTTCAACTTTTGCCGATTTTAATTTTGATGTTCGTATTGCATCATTAGCTGCAGAACAGCCTGGCGATGATACAAATCATACCATGAACTCAACGGAAAAGTGAGTTAGCACTCAGAATCTCCAAGTGATACATGCAGTGGCGGCTCTGGGATTTGGCAGAGTGGGGCCGTTGAGGCAACTTCTAATCATGGGGGCCAGTGGCGGCTCTGGATTTGGCAAGTGGGGGCCGTTGGGGGGGCAACTTCCAATCATGGGGCCAGCCATTT
>JACLAT010000085.1:0-112500 GCA_018105865.1 Metaphire vulgaris
TAGAGCTGATAGAAAAATCTGATGCCATATTTGGAATCAGGACCCATAAATATACTAAGAAACAGGTCTTACTTCTAAGGCAACAGGGCAACAAAAATTTTTTTTGTTGCACTGTGATATAGGCAATTATCATGCATGTCCGGTCTAGAATATATGGCCGAATCTCACAAACTATAGCTGATAGAAAAAATCTGATGCCATATTTAGAATCAGCACCCTAAATATACACAAAAAGAAGTCTAACTTCTGAGAGAACTGACAAAAAAATTTGTTGGTTGCCCTCTAATGTTACAAAATGCAGTCGATTTAGTTATAAGACTAGATTTTTTAAAAACACTTTAGCAAAAAAACCTGACCTGATTCAAAGAAACCAGTGTCATTTTCAGGTTTAGCAGTACCTAATTATCATAAATCAGTTTTAAAAACTTAGACAATTTTCAAAAATATTTTTTTTGTAAACCTGTGTTATCAACTAGTTAACTCCACTTAGCTGTTCTACTTAATGTTTTCATTTGCTGTAATAGGATCATACAGTATAATCCAGCCCTTAGAATTACCACTTTTCGGGATCTTTGATTCCTTAGGTAGGTCTTTATTTCCTTCTCACATACAGCTCCATGTACTACTTATTATGTATATTCTTTCTTCGTATAGAACTTTATTTTTCTACTATTCTCTTTTAATTTTAGTTCATTGTTACTTAGCGTAAGTTAGATATAAGTTTAATTTCTAGTACCTCATATAAGCCATGTGTTTTTGTCGCATTAATTACATCCATATGTTACATTCATAATGTGATTATCCATGTATATATGTATGTTTTTGAGAAATAAAAAAATTCATCTTCTTCTACATGTTCTTTGATTTTTCCATTGCTCTTTCCAGGCTTATGATGAAAACCATAGGTGATATGCTATCTCCTTGTCTTGTCCCTCTGATTTGATTAGTTAAACAGGGTAGTTAAACCCCATTTAAAAACAATGATAAAATATGACAGCAATAACATATTCTGCGATCAAAGATATTTTGCGGAAAACTGATGGAGGACTATTTGTATAAAGCTAATGTGATTCATTTACACATTGGCTGAGCATATTATCTTTTGACTAAAGACCTCTCACTTAGATCAAAATGTTAGAAACGATAATCTGTTTTAGTACTAAAGCTACAAACACTGTATCAGAAGAATGGATCATCTGAAGTTTCGTTTGAGGAGTTTCACTAAAGCCTGACTTGATCCATTCGACAACTGAACTGTGGAAGTCATTATGAACTTCCAAAGAAATATACTTCTGTCCGTAAATCAGATGTTGACCTATTGTTGTATTGCTATGATATTTGTGCAATTCCTTGGAACAGAAATCCTCCGAAAACACCCAATGCACGATCCTCAGAATAGACAGCACGGAAACACCATCCGGATATGCTAGGCTGAATATAGTTGGAGGCAGTACTAAAGATAAGCCATCATACTACCGTCGACCACACATGTTAGCCAGAGTGGAAAGTGGCGGCCCGTCACTGCCTATTATTGACAAACAAAGCGCCACAGTTCATCAAAGTCAGGATGCCGTCTTTGCAATCTATTGTCCTTATTGGCCAGTTGAAGCAGAAGAATGGAGAATGCGCAAAAGAATTCACGGTTGGCCGAATGAGAAATTGATCGCCAGAATAACAAGAGGCGGTTGTCATTTTGTTTCTAAACTTCGTACATGGAGCTCTTGTGACGACACAGAATGGAGATTCTCTTTCTCAAAAGCGGAACTTATTTTGATTCACAGTTGACGAACGTTCAGAAGCACGTTTATCATACTGTTCGAGTAATCAAGATCAATATTTCAGAGTGGTGCGGTGGTGATGGGAAGAAAATTTGGCAAACTTATTATTTCAAAACTCTCATGTTCTGGGCTTGTGAAGAATTCTCACAGGAATTTTGAGAGAAGAAAACTTAATCACTTGTGTAGAAACATTGCTTTATCGGTTTCTCAGGTGTCTAAAAAATAAATATTGTCCTAGTTATTTCATTCCAGACTGCAATATAATGTGTCATCTGAAAGGCCAAGTAAGTTTTGAAAGAGAATCGCAAATGCTTGAAAGACTCTTGATAAGTGGAGAGATAAGCTATGCGTGTACCTTGTTTATGAGCGCAGCGATTGGTTTATTTTCCATGACGTCGTCTTTAGAATATGAATGTCTCGTTAATATATCGTCGTTGTTTCCCATAAATGAAGATTTAAATAGACAATTTCCACAATATTTGTCTCAATGTGAATGGTTTTTACCAGGAATAAATTATCTTCATGCAGCAGTTGAGGGACATCTTCGTTTGATGTCCCTCGACAATGTTGCTTCAAGAAGAGAGTCGAAGGAATATTTTAAGTGTCTTGAAAATTTTAGATGCTCTTTGATCAGAAACGAAGACTTCAATTCATTAGAATATTCAAATCCTGAACTGTCATTTCACGAAAATTTCAAAGCAATTTTTCTTCGCAAACTCACCAGAAATACAATTCCAATCTATCGCCGAAACCACAAAAAGTGTGAGGAATCCGATTCACTGCCGTCATCATTATTTTGCACTGCTTTGGCTTACCGAGCAAATTTTTACTTTACAGCCAAACAGTCATATAAAGAAGTTTTTAATGAATTCGACAGATGTGTGGATATCATCAACAGAGCAAAGCCTCTAATTATAAATGAAAATGCAACTCATATTATTTCACTCTTACCTGTTTTGTTGTGCAATAGTTTATCACAGATATATGATGAACATTTACAGGTTATTTTAGGATTTGCTACTTTGCACCGAAATATCTCTTCCACAAATTCGTCGAATTCACCAACTCCTCACGAAGTCTGTTTAAAATTAAGTGCATGGGAATTTTTGCAATACCTTTACATCCAATGTGAACACAAGTTATCGGCAGTAGGAAAGGTGACTGTTTGCTCCTGCTTTGGTCCAGATTCGGATTTCGAACGACCACATTTGTCTCAACTGAGGGTAAATGGTCTCTGCAGCGTGGTTCTACTTTTTGCAGCATTACGTCAAAGCAGGGCATATACAGAAGCCACTGTATTCCCCCGCCATTTTAAGCCTGTGCCATAAACGTCAGCGACCTATGTTTGCTGTTTTGTTTATTACAAGAACCAAAAGCAAATTGTGAAAATGGTTTTACATTAAATCAATTAAATCAGAGTATCATTCCACAGACGCAAAGACTATAGTCAGGGACATCATTTGGAGAGAGTAAATGTAACCCTGATTTTCAGGACTTTTAAAATGGAAATTGATCCTTGACTAAGGAGGTAAAAAGATTGACAAGCAAAAAGGTCGTTAACTTTGTCGCTATAGACATGAAAAGTAGAAGTAAATACCGTAATACGTTGGTAGATCTGGAATGTATGATATCGAAGAGTAGATTTTCCAAAGCAAGTAAAGTTCAAAGCCATCGATTACAACCTTTATATGGACATTCTGCGTGTATACGTCATGGACGCCATATTTAGTCAGATGAAATATCTCCACGTAATTTGGCTTTTTGATGCTCTTTTTAAAATACAGATTACAAATCCCAAAATTATAGAACTAATCGTCCTATTTACTCTAGGAATAATTATTGTAAATACTTGCTTAAAGCTTTTAAGTATTGGTTTCGCTTGGTATGTACCTGGCTAGAATAGGCGTCTTAATAATCATAAGAGTTTTAACTCCTATTTGAGTCGCAACGTGACTTGCTAAATTTTCAATTGAACTGAGTCTGAATATATATATATATAATTATATATATATAATTATTTTTATATATAATTATATATATATATATATATATATATATATATATATATATATATATATCGGGGTCGTAGGTCTACAGTATTAAAATTTCATTTCTTCTTTCTTATTTTTTCGGAGAGCAACTGTTCCCAATTTATAGTTTCTTCTAAAAGCTTTTGTATGCAGAATGTAATTCATTCAAAGTGTCGTTTTTGCATATTGATTTTTCTGTTAGTATTCGAACAATTGAATTACATCATTCGCTCAATGCAGTTGCAATCAGTTTGAACTTGTTGCGATAATGGCAGGAAAAGACTGACTCGATCTAACAGCAAATCAAGAGCAAATCAAAACAAAATCAATTTGTTTTGTAACAGAAAAAATCACAATCCCATCATCCTGGTTATGTAGCCAAATAATATAATAATAACAATTTGTAGGTTTTAATGGTTATTGTCTCCGTAGTTGAAAGCAATTTTTAAGTCATACAGTCCTCTATTCTGGCTTTCTGTTTGTTGAATTTGCCACAGCCGTTATCTTTGAGTTTACAGAAAGACAACCACAATTTGCAGAATACAATAACATTCTAGCAACCTTTCTTAGCGGACAAATTCTGTGCTGCAGTTTCACTGCCTATCGCCGGCAACATGTAAAAGCACAGTGAAACTTGAAGAATTGCAGAGGCCATTTTAATTTTCACATCGTTTGACAGACATTTGGTTGCCCATTACATAAAATCTCCGATATCTCTGGTATTGCGCCCGGGGTGTATATTTCTCGGTTTCAGAACTGACGAGTGAGCAACCAAGGTAGTATATAAGAAGGACAATGATGACGACGACGACGATGATAATGATGTTGATGATGATGATGAATGATGATGAGGAGGCTAAGTTAACGATGAGTTACTTTCAGAGAGCCCGTATAACTAGTGTTTTCTGTTTTATACTTTGGGCTATAATTAAAACTTTGGGATACTAAAACTGTCGCCAATGTTGTTGTGACAAATGCAATGGATACGGCAACTGCTTGGAATTCTGGATCGGTGTACGTGACGCCAACAGAGACAATACATGGACAACTGTCAAGGCATACCAGTTGATAAGGAAAATCAATTCTGGGCTAAAGGATATCCAAAATACACAGGACGCTGCGTTCTCATGAGTTTTTAAAATAATAGAATCACAGATGCCTGGAAAAATGAATATTGCGAGAGACCCCTGAAATTCGTCTGCATCACTAAGTCTGTCGCTTTTACTGAGTCAGACTAAAACGTTGTCTAATTATATAAATAATATTATGCAATCTTGTTAGCAAGCACCTAAGATACAAGGCCAGGCACAAGGCCAAGCACAAGGCCAAGCACCTAGGGCACAAGGCCAAACACAAGGCTCAGCATCTAAGACACAACGCCAAGCACTCATATTCCAAGGCCAATGCCAAGGCCAAGCACTTTACATTCAAACACAAGTTCAAGCAAGCACAAGTACATGTTCAAGTAAACAACCTTTTTGCTTAGGTTCAAAATTACCGCACCTTTCAAATAACATTGTAAGACCAAATCTTATAACTGAAGCCTGATTCAGACTGCAGTAATACTGACCCAAAGTCTTATTTACTCTCTGGCCTCTGCATATAACTAATACGCGCACTAACGCTTTAATTTTATTGGTAACTTTATTATTAAACGTTGTACTTGCAGGCCTCAACCTCAAGGCCAAGTAAAAGTCCAAGTACCCAATCCTCAATGCCAACTACAAGCACAAGTACTCAACCTTCAATGCCAAACAAGGGCACAAGCAGTTGCTTTTTGGTACTTAAACACAGTACAAGTACAAGCACAAGGCCAAGCACTAAAAACACTGATGTTATGTATGGTAACGTTTTATTCTGACTCACCTATATATATATATATATATATATATATATATATATATATATATATATATATATAAGTCCGGAGGGAACTAAGTACTGAGGGCATATATATATATATATATATATATATATATATATATATATATATATATATATTGTGACGAGCAGCGACCTAAATAGGACTCGTTTACTTACTTACTTGTCTAGGGGAAACTACTTTGGCACTAACTCGTACATTTTAACGGACAAAACTCTTCTTATTATAAAATATCACTTTAATCTTAATTAAATATTCAACTCTTCCGCCATAGCGGTTATCAATAGGCAGTGCTATATAACTCTAATCAAGGTTTTAAAACGTCCAGCGACAGCAACTATCTTAGCAACTAGTTACTAATATAAATAACAGCTGATAACAGCTTCCACACAAAATCAATGAAAATGAAACAAATGTGCCCTTGCACGAAAACCAATTCGATACACGAATTCACGAGTATTAAGCGAACTGAAATCTCGGTTCAGATTTAAACAATAGCAATTTAAACTAAAACAACGAAGAGCAGGGACGAATCGCTGCGAACGAACGTCCGCCTTCTTCTTCGGCCACCGTCGAACTCCTCTTCTTCGAAAAAGACGCACTTTCAAAACGTAACTGCCTTCAGCAACGGCTCTTGCGACCAATGACGCCCGTCGTCTCATCACGCCTTCTATAACGTGAATTCCTATTTGCTCACATAAACATAGAGCAAACATAGTAAACTTCACGTTCAAACCTACCAATATTCCAATCATTTGCTATCTATGCCTCAATATAGCCCTCTATCACACCCCTAGCACTCGAGCCTACGTGGTGGATCACCACGTCAACTCAGATGCAATGGCTGTGACGACATCCAAAGAAAATTGCGAAGCAAACTTTGGCTTACACCAATTTCAACTTATCCAAAATGGAATTAATATTACAAAGGAATAAGCAAGAACCAACCACTGAGAACAACTGCAAAATTATGCTATCTAAGTGGTTATATCACAAAACTATCCTAACTTAGCTTAAGCTACAGTAACACTTAAATTCTATTTTTACTTCCAACACTTACTTACAACGCCTAAACTAGTTACTTATCCTACCTATTCTGATGGTCAACTTAAATCTATAGGACATCCATACATACTTAAGTATCAATAAAGTAAAAGAGTAAATCAGTCTATGAGCAAAACTCATAATCATTAGATGCTGTATTAAACCTAACCTAAGAAACTCAGCAAAACTACTACACTGTACTGAAAAATATATAGGCTTCCTATCGGGTCTCAAGGGACTTACATATCTCACACATGAGAATGTCTTTGGCGTTTCTCTAATTATACGCTTCAAAGGGTCTTGACCCAACAATACTGGATCATTGCGACCATAATCGTCTAAATTATAGACAACTGACTTTCCATCAGCTTCCACTGAGATGCTATGTTTAGTCATCCAATCAACTGACAATTGGGTATTTTCCCCATTGACAACTTTTGTGTTGTCAGGACTTAATCTATGTGATGAAACATATGCGGGTTGAGCAAATTGTTTAAGAAAGATCTCATATGCGATAAGATCAGTCTGTCTAGGTTTATTGTTGAACATCTGTTCATGTTGCATAATCAGAGATTTCAATTTCTCTGTTAGACCTGACCCCAAATGTTTTGCTTTGTCCAGTACCAGTTCTTCAAAAGAACACTGGACATTCTCTGTTGTTTCTATTGTATTGACAGTTTCAAGTTGGTTTCTAACTGTATATACAACAGTTTTAACAAATTCTTGTTCACTTTCATTGTGAAACATTTTCTTTCTACCAACATGAAACTTCAAAAGATCTACATGCCACAACAGCATTTGTTTTTTCTTGACTGGGATGAAGTCAACGTCGTTCTGCCTGATTTCTGACATGACATCACTATCTGGGACTGTAATGAACTCCTTGGGCAAACAACACCGAACAGGAACATCTGTCAACATCTTACATACTATCTGTCCTGTATGTACGGGAATGGGAATTGCATCTGGGTAATGAGCACACAAGTCCATTTTTGTCAACAACCACCTGTTGCTTGACTTGCTGTACTCTGGAACTGATTCTACGACGTCTTCAGCAATACGGTCAAACACATAGGTCATTCTTGGTAAGCCCTGGGATTGTTCAATGCTACCGTATTTACTTGCATTGAGTTTCTGGGATATATCGCATGTGTGTGCATATTCCTTAACATCTTTGTTAATTGATTGCCAATAAAAATGTTTAATGATTTTTTGTTTGATTTTGTGTATTTCTAGTTGTCCGGACGCCGGAATGTCATGTGACAATTCTAAAAGACGCCTACGGATTTGCAATGGGGCAACTATCTGCAAAAGACCTACATCCGCCTCCTGTGGACACTCAGATTCCACAAATCTTTGTACCAAAAGACCATCATAAACACAGTATGAGCTTTTATGCCCTGGAGTATCAAACAGGACAACTTCCTCAAATAACATCTTCAGACTCTCATCAGTCTGTTGCAACCTAATCAGGTCATCATGGGACAAAGACAACTCTTTCCAAATAAATTCATCGCATGACCCACTTGGACGATTCAACAAACCACTTGGCCGATTCAATAAACCACTTGGCCGATTCAACAAACCACTTGGCCGATTCAATAAACCACTTGGCCGATTCAACATACCACTTGGCCGATTCAATAAACCACTTGGCCGATTCAACATCCCTGAACCACCAACAACATCATTAGGAAAAACCTGTGGAACTACTGGGCGATTCAACCTCATGGAACCCCACCAACAACAACATCATCATCAAAAACCATGTGGGTCCTGGACACCACTGGAGTCACCTGACTCATCAAAAAAACAACCTCCTCATCAACAGGACTTGGAGCTACATCATTAGCATCAACACACTGTGAATTTACAGTAGACCCCAATAAGTCGTCCTCAAACAGACCCTCTAAATTAAAATCAAAATTATAATAATCATCTGGATTATATGTGACCTCTGCTTTTTTTATCTAATGAATCTTTCTCAAGATCAATTAATGATTTGATCTTAGCCCGAGTCACCACACATGAATCCATGAGTTCCTCATCAACTCGACAATCCACATCAGCTCCAATCAAAACATCAATCGAATGGGGCAATTGATCGATGAGACCACACAACACTTCTCCACGATGAAAAACACAATCAAGGTTCACCAACACCAAAGGAATTTGGATAACATCCCCAGTTATACCTTTAATCAAACGACATTCGCCTGTATCTTTGTATTCATCAGGATTTATTCGTTCTTTACTGATTAGAGTCTGTGATGAACCTGTGTCACGAAAAGAAATAATTTGTCTTGTTTGTTTGTCTGCATTTACAATTGTAGCTTGAGAACAATAGGGTCTGAAACTGGTTGGTACTGTGTCCAAACTATGTGTAACTTGTTGCACAAAGTTTACATTTGGACCAGCAAAATTTGAGCCTGGCTCAAAATTTGCCTTTTCATTTCTCTGTCGTTTTAAAGCAAAACATTGGTCTAAACCATGTCCATTCCTATGGCAGAATGCGCATTTCTGGGTTGAGGGCAGCCCATTTTTACCACTCCTGAAATTTGAGTTCCTCCCTGTATATTGGAATGTGGAAAATTTCTCAAATTGGCATTATTTTCATCTGGCAATGTCTTAGAAGTGACATTTTGATTTAATTGATATCTCCAATTAGTGCAACTGTTGGCATTGTCTCTATCAGTGTTGTATCTATTTGATTGGGTTGCATTGTGCTCATGTCTGTATGCATTTGGAGCAAACTTGTGTCTGTTGTATGTGTCACTGCTATTTGAATAATTTCTGTGAATAGCAACAAACTGATCAGCAAATCTAGCTAATTCAACAAGTGAATTGGCTTGTTTGTCCATAAGCCAAGTTTTCAGAACATTATCATTCACCTTGTTCAAAAATTGTTCCATTTTAAACAATTCTTTGATTTTTTCTGGGTCATCTTGAGCCTTATGACCAAGTAAAAATCTCTGAAAAGGCCAATTTAACCTAGTTGCAAAATGTGTATACGTTTCAGATTGGTCCTTGTTGAGCTGCCTGAACTTTAATCTATATGCTTCGGGAACCAATTGAAACATATTTAGGATGGCTTCTTTGATAAAGTCATAGTCTTGGACCTGCTCAGCAGTCAGTTCTACAAAGACTTTTAAGATCTTACCACTTATCTGAGTTTGAAGCATAGCAGGCCATTTATTTTTCTCAATCTGGAAGTTCAGCATTGTTCGTTCGAACAGAGTCAAGTAGGAGTCAATATCTGTACTCTCATTAAACCTAGGGAGTGCTTTCCTAGCATTTTCACTAGCTTTATCAGAACTACCTGCATTAGTCCTATCACTACTTACTGACTCACTTTGCAAGGTCAACTTATGCAACTCAATCTTCTCATTGACTGGATTTGAGCTTGTTGAATTTGAGCTTGTTGAATTTGAGTTTGGGTCTGAGCATCAAGTTGAGCTTGCTGAAGCTGGGCATCAAGTTGAGCTTTTGAGTTTGGGTCTGGGCATCAAGTTGAGCTTGCTGAAGCTGGGCATCAAGTTGAGCTTTTGAGTTTGAGCATCAAGTTCTAACTTACGCATCTCTAACTCTAATTTCTTAAGGACAATGGCCTCAGATTCTATTGGATTATGGTTGGAATTTTGAGAAGTCCTACTGCCAACACTCTCAACATCTTGTCTGTCTTCACCCAATCCTGTCACACATAATTTAATCAGCTTTGCCCTCAATTGGTCCTTGTTACCCTCATTTCGACCCCTTTTGAAAGCAAATTTTCCCTTAAGTCTTCTACATTCATAGATAAAATGTCTTCAACCGACCATGCATCAGGGAGTGCTGGGTTTTCCATACTTAAAGTTATGCAGAATATACAAATTCAATGCAAAACAACTAATCAAAACACACAGCAATATTCAACACAAAAGCAGTAATAATCAATATAAACTACTGATACTACTTACAATGAACGGGGAGACAAAACTCAAACCCTATTTCACTCTTAAAATTCACTAGGCCTCCTCAATTAATTAAATAAAAGAGCCTAAAATTCTGCTTTTTCTTATTACACGGAGTGGAGCAGCGTCGCCCGCTTACCCTTGTGCGACGACAACTTACAACTAGATTCAAATCTACCGGACCTGAGCCTACCCACATGTGACGAGCAGCGACCTAAATAGGACTCGTTTACTTACTTACTTGTCTAGGGGAAACTACTTTGGCACTAACTCGTACATTTTAACGGACAAAACTCTTCTTATTATAAAATATCACTTTAATCTTAATTAAATATTCAACTCTTCCGCCATAGCGGTTATCAATAGGCAGTGCTATATAACTCTAATCAAGGTTTTAAAACGTCCAGCGACAGCAACTATCTTAGCAACTAGTTACTAATATAAATAACAGCTGATAACAGCTTCCACACAAAATCAATGAAAATGAAACAAATGTGCCCTTGCACGAAAACCAATTCGATACACGAATTCACGAGTATTAAGCGAACTGAAATCTCGGTTCAGATTTAAACAATAGCAATTTAAACTAAAACAACGAAGAGCAGGGACGAATCGCTGCGAACGAACGTCCGCCTTCTTCTTCGGCCACCGTCGAACTCCTCTTCTTCGAAAAAGACGCACTTTCAAAACGTAACTGCCTTCAGCAACGGCTCTTGCGACCAATGACGCCCGTCGTCTCATCACGCCTTCTATAACGTGAATTCCTATTTGCTCACATAAACATAGAGCAAACATAGTAAACTTCACGTTCAAACCTACCAATATTCCAATCATTTGCTATCTATGCCTCAATATAGCCCTCTATCACAATATATTAGGGCGCCCGCCAAACCAATGTAAAAATTTGAAGTTGAGAAATGTTAATGTGGTACCCCTTCATCTTGTTACCCCTTATAAGAGCAGCAACAGTGCAAAATTTCAGCTTTTTATGACGACATTTACTGGTTGCTCAACATGTTTAAAGTTTATCGAAATGTGCCATTTAGCGAATTTTCTAAAACTTGCTTGTTGTTCAACTTTTATTGCTCAATGATCAATGTCATTGACATCTGCCACTTATTTATTTCAATATTTGTTTAAAAACATATAAATATTCTATTATTACCATTTTTGTTTTTTACAGAGAACATTTAGAATAAATTATTAACTGTCAAATTAGCACTGCCACCGGTTGGTACTTTTAGGCATTAAACTGTAACAAATGCGCTTTGTTAACATACAATTCATTAATTATTTAGCAAATTATCATGTCTTTATTACCAACAACCAGTGTGTGTACAGTATTGTTTTATGTTACTTATGGTTAATAATATGAGTAATAGTACAAATTTCAGGTTATGTATGAATTGTGTCATGCAACTATTGTTTGTAGTAGGCATATTCTTGGCAAAATATTGTTGTAATATGAAATTAAATTATTACATTTTAGATCATCATGTAATCAGCTTAAAGTAATAAGAATAGATTGACTACAGTTTTGTGAACAGATGGGAAAGGCTGGCATATCTAATTTTGATCCACCCTTACCTTCAGTAGTACACTGGGATGGTAAGTTGTCACCAGATGCTGTAGGCTGTGAACAAGTTGATAGGCTGCTAATCTTGGTACCAAGTTTTCAAGTGGAACAGGTACTTGGTTTCCCAAACCTATCTACATGTACCAGAGCAATGCAGTTGCAACAATGATTACAGAATGGGCATTCAAAGTCTCGTGAAAGCCATACGCTTCGACAGCTTTGAATACTGGCATACGAATTGGAGTTTGTGTCATGAGAGAGACCATGCTTTACAAGAACATTTTGCATCTGGCATGCCAACTTCATGAGCATGAAGTAGTAGCTGGTGATGTTTCTAGAGACTGTTGTCGCCGATCATCTTTGGTCCAGATATTGGCTTATTCACGATTTATGGCACCCAGATCTATGTACAGAGTCCAGTGGATGGTCAAGATGCTGTTCTGTATAAATGTGTGGATGCATTTTATAGAGCAGTTCAAACTAACAGCACGCTAAGAAACTGCACTGAAGGAGATGAGCCTTTTTGGATGCGTGTTGTACACAAAAGCCTGGACATAATGTCCAAGACCAGCAGCTGTTCCTGCCAATGACCGGAGCGTTTTTAAGCTAGCAAAATACTATGCAGCTTTGAACAAGGGCTTTTCCGATGCTGCAGATTAGCACACATACATGGTACCTGAGTGAGGAAGTAATAGTCTTTGAATTTTTGACGACACTGTAGACAGCTGCATCAAACGAAAGATGAGCAATGCGCTTAGTAAACAGAAACACCTAAAGGAATTCAGTTCGAGCCCAGTACCACTGCTGAAAAGGAACTCAGCGGCTTTGTCATAAAAAATAGTGTCTTTCTTTAATTCTCTTGACCTGAATGCTGATTTCCTCACACGCACAGACCAAGACAGCTGGTAAAACCATGATGAATTTCAGGTAACCAAAAACACCTCAACAGTTTGACAGTTGTAAATGACAGAACAGAGTGAGCTGTTAAACTGATACAGGACTTTCACAGCTATACAGTATTGCGACAAATAAAGAACAGAAACGTATCTTGTATCAAGATACAAAGCAAAGTAGCCAGAAGCAAGAAAGTCCCTGCTTGTCGGTGCCAATATTGATGTTCCACAATCCGCACTAGAGACTCGAGATGCACTGGGCTTAATAGAACGCCAAAGGATAGCCTACTTTTCTTGGAGGCAATTGAACCTTCTAGTTTTTGAAAATATTTACAACAACTTAATTGTTATCTTGGTGCCTCACAGTATAAAAAGTATGCATTTAGTTGTTGAAGAACTTATATAGAATTTCCACGTGTAAAATTTTTCATGTAGGCCTATATAGAAATCTGATAACTTTAAAGCCGTTGAGCAACCCTTAAATTTGATTTTAAAACTCTGAAAAATTACAGAGAACTTATTTCAAAGCACATAACAAAGTGGGAGGGTACCACAGTAGAAATTATGAACTTCAGTTTTGACGGGCACTTAATATATATATATATATATATATATATATATATATATATATATATATATATATATGCCCTCGGTACTTAGTTCCTCCGGACTTATTACAAAAAAAGTGTCCGGAGACAGACAAATATATACTTGTCAGCTCTCGTCTTGATCCGGATCAGAAACAAAGAAAGTCCTTATATATATATATATATATATATATATATATATATATAATATTATATATATATAAGAACATATATATGGGTATAGACGTGAGTGCGCGTTGCGTTTAGATATTGACAACGGCGATGGTACTTACGACGGTAATCGTAAGGATATAGGTTCATTTAGCATAATACGTTAAATGTTTTGTTAGTATGAAGGAATTTTGCAAAAAGCTCTTTCTATTTTTAACTCTTAAGATTTTGGGTTCAATTCACATAAGAAGCTAAATGTTTTGTTAGTTTGAAGCAATTTTCCACAAAAATCGCATTCTATCTCAAATTTTTAAAGAGAAATTTACGCACTAATGTCGTTGTGAGGTTATTGTCATTACTAATAAGCACGGTTAGCGTGATGCCAACTGTTCTTAAGATTTTCTTATGAGTCATAGAGACATAGACCAATCTGTTGGATAATAACTGAATAATATAATAACATAATAACTGAGTTTTCACATCTCAGCTCTTAACATTAAACACCTGCGCGCAATTATGTAAAGCATTCCCGTTAATGTACTGTATGCACTGAGGTTTCTCATTAATTAGCGACGCGTCTGATATAGTCTGATAGTCGAGATGCTCTCAAGAATTCGAAATTCAACTTACGCTCGAACACTGAATTGATTAAATATTAATAGAGCCAACTTAAAAGTAGATGATTTCCTCATTGACAGCTAAAGGCCAATCGACAGGTTCTTTCTTTCTACTACAGACAGCAGGTGTACTGATTTAATTTAGGATCTTGAATTTGCAAACGAGTGCATCAGTCAAGGGACCATTCATATATTACATACGCACAAAGTCATAGGCATATTTTCATACTCACTCTCCTGCTGTACCCCGAACATTTTTGGATCCCCACACATCATCTGTTGGGACATTAATTTGTACCCATAGCCACAAGGCGTATTTGTGTTCAAACTAGATGTGTGCAATTTCAACCAGACTTCTTCCTGAGCTGTTGTTCTTTAATTGTTATGCAGGCTATACATAAATGTGTGTATACGTAACGATTGAATCGAGGCACTCCACTTACCCATCGTTTTTCGTCAGATGGGTAAGTGAAGTGCCTCGATTCAATCTTTACGTATACATACATTTATGTATAGCCTGCATTAGCCCCTCGTTCTCAACGCGTACGCAATATATGGATGACCCCCAATGCATTAGCCGAAGTCGAGTACATAGGCATCATTCCTCCTTTGATAAGACAGTGTTTCTACATAAAATTGCAATTCATGACGTCTTAGAAAGCAACGTACGACGCGCATTCTGATACATTTAATCCTATTATATAATTCTCGATGTCCGGCGAATCTGTCTGTCGGTCACGATACACGGCAGATTTTGCAAGATGCTGTTGCCATAACAACGAAATTGTTTAATCAAAACTGAATAAACAACGCAGCGTTTAACGAAGCGTCTTAATTGCAGCTCAAATCCCCGTTTCCCCTTCCTCTCCCCATCCCTCTCCCAATCGCCCTGGCCCCAACCAATCCCCGCCCCGCCCTACCCCACAGGCCCCAAACCCACGTTCCCCTTCCTCTTCCCATCCCTATCCCAACTCCCTTCCATCTCCCCATCCCTCTTCCAATCGCCGCGGCCCCAACACATCCCCGCCCAGCCCATACCCGCCCGGCCCTACCCCACAGGCCCCAAACCCCGTTTCCCTTTCCTCTCCCCATCCCTCTCCCAATCGCCCTGGCCCCAACCAATCCCCGCCCTGCCCTACCCCACAGGCCCCAAAAACACGTTCCCCTTCCTCTTCCCATCCCTATCCCAACTCCCTTCCATCTCCCCATCCCTCTTCCAATCGCCGCGGCCCCAACACATCCCCGCCCAGCCCATACCCGCCCGGCCCTACCCCACAGGCCCCAAACCCCGTTCCCTTTCCTCTCCCCATCTCTCTCCTAACCTCCATTCTCTCTCCCCATCTCTCTCCCAATCGCCCCAGGCCCCAACCCATACCTGCCCCTGCCATACCCAACAGGCCCTAAACCTCCATTTCCTTCCTTTCACCATTCCCTTCCCAATCGCCCCGGCCCCAACCCATCACCGCTCCGCCCTACCCCACCGGCCCCAAACCCCGTTCCCAAACCTACACAACGCTGCTCCGAAAACCCGTACAACCCACTTTCCTCCTCCCAAACCTTCCTTCCCTCTCCCAATGCCCTGTCCCCCGTTATTATATATATTTACTCCTTCCTAACCTCAATATCTATTTTTTTAAATTTAACCCTTCAATGTGGATTAAATTTTCAGAAGCCGTCAACGTGTTGGGGATTTAATTTTTGGAAAAGCGTTCTTCAGAAATTATAATTAGAAAAAAAATATCATCTCTTCTAGAAACTTGACGAGCAAAAAAACGTTATCACCTCTCCAAAAAGAGTCTGACAAGCAAAAAAAAGTTAAACGTTATCAACTCTCCAAAACAGTCCGACCGACAAGCAGCAAAAAACCCTATCGGGCACGGGCCCCTGTGAGCTCCATGGGGCCCGGAACAATATACCAGAGATGGACATGCGTTGGGTTAACCCACAACCACGAGATATTTGCATAAGACCGGTGTGAGTAAATAACTCAAAGCATTAAAATCGAGAATCGAAATTGATGAATTAAGGTTATTATTGTATTATAGTCACTTTCTTTTAACCATCTACTGTAAGTCCATCTTAATCTTCTTATTGCCTCCAATAACATTTATGAGCTATACAGCGTGCGAACTTGCTAAGAAAATGCATTAAAGGCTCTAGAGTTCCTTATTCGCTAGTCTTTCAACATTTGAAGCTGAATTTTAGTTTGTATAAATACAAATCATAAATCGGACGTCAACCTTCCTTTGCACGTCACTGATAATTATAATGGCGGAAAATATAGGCCCTATACAGCGACACATGAGAGGTAATTTTTTAAAATGATGTTATGCAGTAATTGACAAATTGTTGTTTATCAATAAATTTGCTGAATTTGTTTACTTGTAGCTTGGTTGGGTTGGGTTGGGTGAATACTTGCAATTGCCGACATGGGTTGGGATGGATTGGTTTAGAGATTTGATGGGTCGAGTTGGGTTGGGTTCTAAAAATGGACCCATGTCCATCTCTGCAATGTACCGGCTGCACCCCTCTTCTCAGGCCTGGCAGTAGCAATAGTAGTAGCAGTAGTAGCAGTAGTAGTAGTAGTAGTAGTAGTAGTAGTAGTAGTAGTAGTAAAAGTAGTAGTAGTAGTTGTAGTAGTAGTAGTAGTAGTGGTAGTAGTAGTAGTGGTAGTAGTAGTAGTATTCAATAAACCGAAGTTGTGCAACGATCATTTCAAATTGAGTCCACGGCGACAAGACGAAGACGATATTGAAAACATCTACACCGTCTTTACTTTGATTTCAATGCTCTACAAATAAAGACATTTCGAGTGTATCTATAACGAACCAGCAGCATCAATCCGTAATGCAGACTATTTCCCAGGAATTTGCATTCGGAAGTGTCTCATAATTGCAGAGGGTGTTAATGTCCAGTGTTTTATCTAGACTCCGTGGACCCAAGGGGAAAGGGGAATAGAATTTATGGGAATGCTTGGTCCATGAAAAACAAGAAAATACAAGTAAAAATTATGATTTCCGTTGTCATCTCCTCCGTTTTCATACTGTCCATTCTAATTTGTGCGGAGTCAGTTATTGTGGCTCAGATTTCATTTTCCAAAGGTGAATTTCCGCTTTAGAATTTTAAATGAATAGTTTCAGTCTATTTTTGTGATATCCGACATCAGCTCTAGGAAGGAGTGTAGGGCAGGGGGTCTGTCACAAACCGTCGGCTGAAATCCCTCCCACGCTTGGGGTGTAGGAAAATACCTGCCGTAATGAATCTCCTCTAATGATACAGCAGGCCACAGTAGAAAGTTACAAGCAGCCGCTTCAATAGCTTTCCCAACGATTGACTTGTTCGCAGCTTGCCCTGACAAGTTTGAATTCTTGCCTGAAATCAACCAATGTCTCAATTTCAATCGGAAGCCTGTGACTTGGAGCGTGGCTCAACGGATCTGTCCAAAACTCAAGAGAAGAGCACGGTTGCTGACAATTCAAGATCCGATGAAACAGGCAGTAGTCGAACGATATTTGTCGAAGTATTTTACCAGTAAGCAATTTGAATTAGTCTCTAATCTAAGCGGTTGCGTAAGTTTTAATTTCTTAACTTTCCAAATATTCTTCAATGATTATTGTTCATTAATTTCATTGTATGTATTAAAATTATCCTTCATCTCTTTTATTATATGTTGCAATAACGGAAGTTAAGTGCAGAAACAGCCAATTGCTCATAGTTCAGGTGTCTGCAAGCACAGCATTCAACTGTTCAAATGCATTGAACTATTCAAATATTCAGTGCCTACGAAGTAGGTATTCTTTGATCCTCCGGTTTCTCAATGTGACACTACTGTATTTCTTGTGTACTTGTATAAGTTTTATAATTGTCTTATGATGGACTACATGCTGAAAATCTGCAGAAACATGCAATCGCATATTGCAGAATCATAAAAGTTGTTGCCTAGGTATTTAGTAGGTTTGTAGGTTTGCGACCTGCTCTGTTGCAGGAGTTAGAAAATCTATTTGGGTGTATTAATTCCAGTGGCGTAACTAGGGGCTGGGGGAGGGCATTTTGTTGACAGCCCCCGGGCCCCGGGCGGGGGGGGGCGAAGAGGGGTCTAAGCAAGGGTTAGGTTAGGGTTAACCCTAACGTAACCCTAACCCTAGAAATGATGTGCTGACGACCTCTTTTTTTGATCGTCAGGATGAAAAAGGAGGCGATAACGTGTTTTTTTTGCTCGTCAGCTCGAAACTCTGGGGCCCCCATGGCAAAGATGCCCCCGGGCCCCCCAAAAGTCACGCTACGCCACTGATTATTCACAGGTTTATTTAAGAATAGACAACGACTTAAACTAAATGCTTTCGAATTTGGATGCATTTGAGTTCTTTCATTTTGTCAATCATGGACACTGTCGTTTATTATTAGCTATGCTGCTCTAGTCTTATATTTCCTTGATTACGCTGGGATATTTTTGGCGAATAATTTTTTTACAATCGATGTTTTTTGCTTCTTTAACAAAGTGCTGTAGAAACAAAACTTATTCATATTAAGGATAGGCCTACTGCCTTACAATTTTGCTATGCATAGCTGCCACAGAAACAACTATCCGTTTTCTGCTGCTTTCATTCTCATAGCTGATTGGCCTACAACAGAGGTTCAGTGGCGCAAATGTATTTGCATTTAAAGAACGTGTAAACAGCATTTTTCAATTTGCGAAATTACAATGTTTTGCAAAAAATCATCCAACAAAATGCTAAAATCTCGATGACACAAATGTACTCTCCAATAATTAAATTGGTGCTACTATTACAATTACTGGAAATGGTTAATTCAACAATGTTTATTTGAAGATTTTGTGATAATAATGTGTATAATTTCCAAGTATTTGGCGGTCTATTAATGACGTCAACAATATTTGGGCAATTTTTGACCTTTTCCTATTGTCAGCAAATGTTAACTTCTCAGTGACCCCCATCTAATTATGTCAAAGCTTTTGCGCCCCTATGATCAGGGACGGGTCCCCTTAAAAGGTTCAGGTTATTATTTCTGCAATGATGAGACCTGTCTTCTCTTTTGCTCATTAAATGTCAAAATGTGGTGGTGATGACCTTTTTTTGTCAGGTTGTTTTCCGTTGCAATAAATGATATTCCGTGAGCTTTTATATTTGTTTAATTATTTGTAAAAAATGAAATTGTTGGCGTCAACTTCTCTCAACCCCTCTTCCGTGTCAACAACTGTCAAACTTTCGAACCCCTCCCCATTTGACTTGTTGGCTTAATTAATGGATAGCCCTATTTATAAAATTTATTCAACTCTTCTATCTCAATACTGCTTTCTTCATTCATATAAACACAGCAAGAAAGACTTTGCAACTGATGGCGATTTGAATTCTGCATTAGTTTTCCTGGAATTTACCTAAAAACAAATCAAATATAAACCCATGAGCAAAGAATATCGACAAGATAGGGTCACTAGAAGAAAAGACTCGTTGTGTCCTTGAGTACCACAGGATACAACATATGTAAAAGCTAATAATTCCAAATTAAACTAGTAAATAAAAGTACCAATCGGATAACTAATTGCTCTTTTCAATTAGAACTAGATGGGGCAGCAATTATGCCTATAATTGAAAAAAAAAAATATACAAAGTAACTAGCCTTTAATAGTACTAATACTAATACTAATACTATTCATCATCTTCTCCTTGTTCCTTCATGAACTGAAGTTAAGGTGACAGCATGAATTTCTTTCCTCCAACCATGTCGATCCTCTGTCTTCTTGACTGCTGCTGACATTTTCATTCCTGTCCACTCTTCCACGTCATCCGCCCATCTTCTCCCTGGTCGCTCTCTTCGTCTAGTTCCCGACATCATTCCTTGTTGGATTGTCCTCTCCAATGTTGACCTAGTGTCGCTGTTCCGCTGTACGTGTCCGAAGTATTGCAGCTTCCTTCTTTTGCACATGTTGAGGAAACGTCTTTCCGTGCCTGACATTTTCAAAACCTCTTTATTGGTTTTCCTATCTCTCCAACTTATGCTTTGCATGGTACGTAATGAGTACATTTCAAATACTTATATGCATATCATTTATTAAGTATTTAAAGTTTTTAGCTAAATCACAACTGCAAAATCACAAGAAAATTATTTTTTCACACCTTGAAAAAGGTTCCGGTACGCCGTACCGGCGCGTACCGTCACAAAAAGCCCTGACTAATACTATTACTATTACTACACTGTATTACTAATACCAGTGCTTTTTGTAAAAAAATAGGTGCCGGTACTCACAGTGGATTGCCTAACTTTTCCATTACGATTATGTGGTCTGTGGCTAGAATTTAACATAGAAGCGATTTTGGAAGCATAATGATGCATATCATTTATTAAGTACAAGAAAGATGCCCGCTTCGCTCGCGCTCGCTTCGCTCCCAGTGCAGGATAATAATAAAACCCAATTATTGAATTCATGCTGCTGAACAACGTTTCAATGACGTACATACGCCACGTAGCCAAGCTCTGACGCTGCAACGTACGCTTCGTCAAACGCTTCGCGTGGCCGTTCGCTTCGCGTCGCCGTTCGCTTCGCTTCGCGTCGCCGTTCGCTTCGCGTCACATTTGCTTCGCGAAGCCTAAGATTCCAGAAAGACCATTCAGAACGCTCACCGAGCCAACCAATCAGAACCCTTGAAGGTAACGAATGAGAACGTCACACAGCCAACCAATCAGAACGCTCACACAGCCAACCAATGAGAACGCTTCAAGGTAACAGACATACAGAGCAAGGATCTTAATATTACACTAAAAAATTCTCGCTTCGCTCGCACTCGCTTCTCTCTTCGCTCGCAGTGCAGGCTCGCTTCGTTCGAGGCAACGAATATTCCAACAAACAAATTAAACATCAACTGCTTACACAAATCGGGTCTAAATGTGCTCTATAAAATTAGCCTTAAGCGAAGCGTAACCGCGTCTTTCTAACGTTTATAACCGCTGAGATATAGGTGCTATATGAAGCACCTATTCACCATTCGGCGCTGCACAAACATGCATTTAATTTTAACTAATAATCGATGAATAATTAATTCCTTTGCAAGAAACCCGGGGATAAAAATTTCAGGAATCGATAGAAACGTAAGGAATTAAAAAAGGGACCTTTAAAGTTTAAAGTACTAAACGGAACATTTGAAACTCATAATGCTAATCTATAGGGCATGACGTTGCACATTTGCGTCAAATTGCGGTAGATTTCGGGAGGGGAAGGGGGTATATACGGAAGGCACACAGCCAAGCTCAACCAAAGAGATGGTTGGTTGGGAGGTGGATGGGGAGAGGGGTGGAGGGAAGGGGGTTGGGAGAGGGTTGGGAGAAAGGGGGTTGGGAAGAGGGGTGGAGGAAGGGGTTGAGAGAGGGTTTGGGGTTTGGAAGGAGGGGAGGAAGGGGTTGGAAGAGGAGGGGATGGAAAGAGGGTGGGGAGGGGAAGGGGTGGGGAGGAAGGGGTTTGTTTGAGAGAGGGATGGGGAGAGGGAAAGGGAACGGGGTTTGAGCTGCAATTAAGACGCTTCGAACGCTCCGTTGATTATATTATACAGTTTTGATTAATAGACAATGGTTGTCAATGGCAACAGCGTCGTGACAGCCAGGACAGAGGTTACGCAATTCGATTGTTACACAGTTTTGATTAGACAATAGACAATGGTTGTCACGGCAACAGCCTCGTACACAGCCCAGGACAGAGGTTACGCATTCGACTTCGCAACGTCGATTGGTGACCAATCAGAACGCTCGAAGGTAACAGACAAACTGGACAAACAGAGCAAGAATCGTAATATTATAAATTTAAAGTTTTTAGCTAAATCACAACTGCAAAGTCACAAGAAAATTATTTTTTTTCACACCTTGAAAAAGGTTCCGGTACGCCGTACAGGCGCGTACCGTCACAAAAAAGCCCTGACTAATACTACTACTACTACTATTACTACTACTACTACTACTACTACTACTACTACTACTACTACTACTACTACTACTACTACTACTACTACTAATAATAATAATAATAATAATAATAATAATAATAATAATAATAACAATAATAATAATTATACTTCTAGTTAATTAATTAACAATTTATTTATGATTAGGAAATAAATAATCCATCACTGTCATATTGTTCTACTTTTCAGTGTACTGTAGATTTTCCAAACCCTTTGTACTACCTGCCCGTTGAAAGTTGTAATCTGCTAATCAATGTTTAGAACTACCACCAACGGTGTGTGACTTACATAAATGGGCAGATACGGGAAAGATAATATGGCTCGGCGCACAGACTGCAGATCCAAATCAATGTAAAAGTCCATACGTCTGGAAGCCAGTGGAAACAGCACCAATACCTTTCGCCTACACCAACTGGTTTCCCGGAATGCCTAATTGTGGTTACAAGGATGAAAACTGCGCTATCATTGCCGCTGCGCCAAAATTCAACTATCGATGGGAAGACCTTCCGTGCACTGAAACGTTCTGCTATGTCTGCGAATTCTAAGGAAAGACTAAAGAAGACAATGAGGTCAAGTTTCAATTGAAGACGATTTGCTGCTGTGAAGTAAAAAATATCGAAACCATGTTTTGGCTATATCTTATTTAAACATAATTTAATTTGGCCAATTATTATTGTGCACAAGACTACAACATGGGCGTCGGAAATGAGTTGCGAATAGCCAACAGATATATGTCCCATTAATGAAATTCAATCTCCATTACGATGTTGTTCATTCATTCATTCATTCACTCACTCGTTCGTTCGTTCGTTTCATTCAATTGTGAGACGCTGGTAGAAGTTTTATAAATTCTTTGCAAACGCTTGTATATAGTATATACGTCTACATACCGATTTTTAGCACTTGTTCTATACTTAATTCTGAATAGAAGCTTGCCTGACATTTTAAATTGACAAAATATGCTGCTTCATTCAACATGAATCAATTGCAGAAAAGGCATTTAAAAATCGGTTTATACTTGCCCTAAGCATGGATGACCTAATTATGCCATTGCCATTTATTACGTGAACAAAATAGGGGAGAGGTTTGAAAAAGTCTGACACTTGATGACAGGGGGAGGGTCAAGATAATTGACATCAGCAATTTCATTTTCTACAATAAATTTAATAAATCAAAAAAATAATTTCCATAATTCTATTTTAGCATAAAAGTCAGCCATATAAATATTTGTAACTTGTACGGGAGGTAGTTCAAAGTTTTTGACATAAATTTTTTAGGAGGTCACTGAAAGTTTGACAGTTGCTTTCAAAAGAGGAGCTATAAATGCCTAATTTTTTTGACATAATTAATGGGCGGCCCTTTGTAGGGAGGGGTTCAAAGTGTCTGACATAAAATTGTATGGGGTCATCAAGAATTTGACAGTTATTGATAAGATTGGTCAAGAATTGCCCAAAAATTGTTAATTAATAGAGCCAATAATTCAAGAATAGGTGATTTCCTTGGTGACAGCTAAAGGCCAATCGACAGGTTCTTTCTTTCTACTACAGACAGCAGATGTACTGATTTAATTTAAGACTAGAAAGATGCTCGCTTCGCTCGCAGTGCAGAATAATACTAAAACCCAATCATTGAATTCATGCTGCTGAACAACGTTTCAATGATGTACATTGTACATACGCCACGTAGCCAAGCTCTGACGACTGACGCTGCAACGTACGCTTCGTAAAACGATACGCGTGGCCGTTCGCTTCGCGTGGCCGTTCGCTTCGCGTTGCCGTTCGCTTCGCGAGTTGTACACACTATGACGCTGCAACGTACGCTTCGTCAAACGCTTCGCGTGGCCGTTCGCTTCGCGTGGCCGTTTGCTTCGCGTGGCCGTTTGCTTCGCGTGGCCGTTCGCTTCGCGTCGCCGTTCGCTTCGCGTCGCCGTTCGCTTCGCGTCGCCGTTCGCTTCGCGTCGCCGTTTGCTTCGCGTCGCCGTTCGCTTCGCGTCGCCGTTCGCTTCGCGTCGCCGTTCGCTTCGCGTCGCCGTTCGCTTCGCGTCGCCGTTTGCTTCGCGTCGCCGTTCGCTTCGCGTCGCCGTTCGCTTCGCGTCGCCGTTCGCTTCGCGAAGCCTAAGGTTCCAGAACAACCAATCAGAACGCTCACCCAGCCAACCAATCAGAACGCTTGAAGGTAACGAATGAGAACGTCACACAGCCAACCAATCAGAACGCTTGAAGGTAACAGATATACAGAGCAAGGATCTTAATATTATAGATCTTTAATTTGCAAACGTGTGTATTAGTCCAGGGACCATTCATATATTACGTATGAAGAAAGTCATATTTTCATACCCACTACCCCAGTTGCACCTCGTACATTTTTGGACCTCATTCCCTTATTTTCCCTATATGTACGACTGTACGTACAAATTAGCTTATCTACATCCTGCTGTTATAGACATTAATTACAAATTAGCGTAATTGTGGATGGTTGATATCCGCATGCAAACAGGAAGTAATCCGAAAGTAGTCCGTTCGTACTGAAATAAGTTCCAAAGATGACGACTGCTCCATAGAGATCTTGAGAGGCGTATTATGCTAACCGACTTCGTATAGCTCCAGTATTTTTACGATATAAGGTCACGAGAATTGAAGAAGATGTTGGTGAACAAAGAATAACATATTGTAAACAAGCATATTTGCTTTAGTTTAAATTTTGTTAAATGTTTACGGATTTTCATGATTCTGTATGTTGACAAATTATGTCTATTAATTGTGAATGTTATGCAACTTGACGCTACATGTAGGCGATTTAAACTGCTCATTATAGCGCTATACAAACGTTGTTTAGGTGTAGGCATGTGTACCATAAACATTAACATAGACATATTTATAATATATATATATTTATTTATTTATTTATTTATTTATTTATGCCCTCGGTACTTCATTCCCGAGGGACTTATGATAAAAAATTGTCCGGAAACATGAAATTATAGCGTGCTAGCTCTCGTTCGGTTGCATATTTGGAAATGTTCCTCGGAATGCGATGGCGTTGAAACGCTGAATCGTGACGTATATATATATATATATATATATATATATATATAAATCTATTACATGTCCTACGATGTGCGGACTGATACACTGGTACTTCGGTTTGTTCGGTTAGAGCGCGGATTTCTACTTCCTGTTTACATGCGGTTATCGACCACTCACAATTACCCAAATTAGCTTATCTACCTCGTGCTCTTTTGGATAGTAATTTTTAGCCATAGTCATAAGGCGTACGGTGAACTAAAGTAGCCACATTTAAGATGAACAAGACATGTGTATTAACGAGTACAAGCGTGTGAGAAATTCTCGTGACTCATAGTCCATCCGTTAGAAAGTAATTTCGTTCAAATTACATTTGTGTAATTTCAACCAGTCTTCTGCCTGAGCGGTTGTTTTTGAATTGTTACATAAGCTATATATAAATTTGTGTACACGTACATCTTCAGTCGAGACACTCCCACTTATCTTACGCATCTGAAGCAAACTTTTCGATAACCAATTACCCCTCCTCCTCAATGCGTACGTAACATATGGATGACCTCAAATACATTAGCTGCAGTCTTGTACATAGGCATCATTCCTCATTTGATAAGACAGTGTTTCTGCATAAAACTGAAATTCATACCGTTTTTCAAAGCAATGTACATGTACGACGCGCATGCAGATACATTTAATTAGATACTAATTTCTTATCTTACTCTGCTCGTGAGGATTCGTTTAGAAATTCAAAGAGCTCTTCTTTTATCAGTGAATGAATTAAAGGTTCAAATATTATATAAAGGACCGCCTACCACAGAATACCATCTGTTTCTTCGGAGGTTCAAAAATTTCTCAAACAACAGCTGAATTAAAGTCGATTCACTGAGGTAATTACCAAATACGTATATGATCCTAGAGTAATTCTGTTTGTAAAGGAATTATAGGCGATTGTCTGGTAAAACCATAATTTCAACATTGAACTCCCATTTAAAAAAACTAGATGAAATCTTGAATGAATTAAACGATACGTTTCGTGTTTTTGCACACTTCTCACAATTATGGTTATGGTTATGGTTCTGGACAACTTCTATAGCGCCGTAGCATGGCGAAGGCCAAAGTCAAAGGCGCTGTCAACAACGCTGACAAATCGACATGGAACGGAAGATTGTTTGTCTTGAGGGAAAGTCCGCTCAGATGGCACAAAAAAGTTCGCTGCCGTGTTGAAATCGGGCAGTGAACGCTTCAGAAGGCGGTCTTCCGCAAGAAGACGTTCCGTCGAAGAGTCAGCGAAAACGCAGAAAGGATGTTGAAGGACCGCATGGATGCTGGGAAAATTCTCCGCGTGGCGAAAATAAGGCGTCGAATCTTGAGGGCGGTCATCTGCGAGACAGTAATCCATCGCCGAACGTGACGGGAACCGACTGAAGATGGAATTCCGCGCACGAAACCGGAACAGTCTTTTGCCCTTTATGGCCTGTAGGCTCCGTCGAGTGACTGGTGGCTCAAAATGGCGGTCCAACCACGCCGACACGGGCGACGTGAATCCGAGCGTTCGGCGCAGAGAAGACGCAAAGACCATCGCCGACCGCTTCGAAAACGACGGCTAAGCGACGATCCGCGCGATTAGCGCAAAGAAATAAGCGCAAGACGTCGGTAAATCCGCCAAGAACGGCGACATTCCGAAGCACGGACAGACACGTGCAAGCAGCCAAAATGGCGCTACCGGAAATTAACAATTAGTTATGGTCTTGACATTAATCCTATTGAAGTTTACATGCAAGTCCTTTATTGATTTTCAATTTATATATTTGCTGTTATTGTACTTATATAAAGCCTATTCTACCTCTTGATTTCAGCGTCACATTCACTTCCTGAAAATGAAGATCATAGTGCTGGCATTCGTTTGTCTGTACTTACTCCAACAGGATGCAAGTAGGAGACCATTGATACACACACACACACACACACACATATATATATATATATATATATATATATATATATATATATAGTTATATACATATATTTTTAAAATTTAACATTATTCAAATGGTTGTCTGTATTTTACAATAATTGCAGATCATTAGCATTTTCAGTAATGATTGAGAATGGTTGTCCTAGCAACATATAGATGTTTTATGGTTATTTGTAATAACAGTTATAAAAAGAGTAATATTTTAGCCTGCGTTTCATTCATGGTGTTAAAAAAGATAAGAAATTGAAATTGTGATATTCCAACAAGCCAGATTACGCCTAGGAGTCGACCTATGCGCACCGCACCTCTGCTGCTGTGGAACGCCGGTGACCTCCGATGGATCTCACGGCCTATCATGCCGACTGTGTCCGGGCCGAATAGCCAGACACGCCGCCTTAAACGACGTCATCTGGCGTGCGCTTTCCAAAGCTGGCATCCCTTCCAGGAAAGAACCGGTCGGATTGACTCTTTCCGATGGCAAACGTCCTGACGGCCAAACTCTCATTCCGTGGGAGAACGGAAAATGTCTAACTTGGGATGTAACAGTCATCGACACCCTGGCAAGCTCATACAGAGCCGTGTCTGCTCAATCTCCAGGCGGCCCATCGGAAATAGCTGCCACAAGAAAAATCGACAAGTACGTAAATGCACTACCAAACTACGTATTCGTTCCGTTGGCGTTCGAAACGCTAGGCCCTATAAACAAAGAGGGTCTAACTTTCATCAGACGAATCGGCCGTCTCTTGTCGCAGCTGTCAGGTGATCACAGAGAAACGTCATTCTTACTTCAGTTGATTTCGGTGACTAGCCAACGATTCAACGCTGTAGCCTTTCATGGGACGTTCTCGGAATTTCAACCGAAATCGGCATCATGCGGTGACGGCGCTTCTGTGTTCGATGACTTTCTCGGTCACGGGGGTGTTGACAGTAGTGATAATCAAATTGAAGATTTGTGCAGTGTAAAGTCATTGGCATGTTATACGCATGTGCAGAATCTTGATACGTCAGAATGTGAAAGAGACCAGTCTCGTCCGATCCACAACAGCGCCGCAGGCCTTGGTGATCCTTTGGTCGAGTAACGAGAATCACCAGAGAACAGCCTGGATTTTTCATGTGAAATTACTCATGAAAATAAAAAGAGAGCAGAAGTAATTGCTCAAAATCACCCAGAGGGGCTCGAATCGGCGGCCGTCTTGTCAGTCTTAACTCTAGCCCAGAGTCAACATGGCTATTTGCCAATATCAACACGCAAACTATTTGTTGAAAACGACACGAATGAGAAAATTTCGAACGCAGTGGTTGGAGTCAGCGTAAACGACGTCGATCATCGCGAGTTCGTCACAACGTTTTCCGCTTTTCTTAAAAAGTCAGTTCCAATGGCAGTTCCATTCTCTAATACAAAGCTTCGATTTCCTGCCGGATTTCGAATCATTATCGAAGGATTTGCTCGCAAGGTTCTCCGAGATCAATCTAACGACATCTTTGCCTACAGATCCATTTACTTCGACTGTTCACTGCAGATCAGAGCAGAAAGTGGTTACAATTCCGCTGAAGTCGGCGCAAAAGAAAAGAATTACACGTACAACAGTAGCGCTATTAAGAGAGCGAAACCGGCAGCGCAGTCGAGTTCAGACAACGAAGCTGTCGCCCTCAAAATCCAAACCAATTACAGTCTGAATTGCTCTTGAAAGATTACACAGGAGTCGATACAGAACAGATCGGCCGTCAAAAATCAATCGGTGTTCCGAGGTCATCGAGACCGGAAGTCTATGGGACTCAAGGAAGAAGCGGAGACAACCGAATGGAGACGCTCAGCAAGGCTAATTTCATCACGCGAGCAGCATCAACAACCTGAGCAACAGCAACAGCTGGTGCTACAGCAACAGCAGCAGCAGCTACAACAACACGGAATTAGTTTAGACCATTTTCGCCAGAAATCAAGCAAATTGGTCGGATTTTTGGGGCCCCGAATGGAACTCTCTGAGATTGGGGAGAAGGTCTTCGAGGCGCAATGCATTCTGAAGCGCAGAACGCGAAAACGAAAATTCGAATACCTGGTGAGATGGAAAGGTTGGAGCAGCAAATATAACTCCTGGGAACCGGAGGAATATATTTTGGACAGTGTGCTGATTGAAGAATTTCAAGAGGGTGGTAGAAAAGCTAGGAGTGGAGAAAAAAGACTACAAAAGAAGGAGTTTAAACCTCAAAAGAGAGCTGTCTTTATTAAGAGCGAAAGTTAAACTGAAACTGAAAGCGAAGAAGCACCTGCCTTGCCCAGACTACGTCGACCCAAGCCAGATCTACAATCAATATCGATATTCGCTGTATTTAGGCCTAATAGCAGAATTCTGCAAAAGGATAGATTTCCTTTTAGGATCATCTTACAGGGAAAGGCGGTGAAAGACTGAATTTACCGGTTATAGTAAACATGATTGATTTTCTAGTCTTAAATGTCTAAAATAATATGCCAATATGTATCCAATTGAATTCCATAAAAATGATTTTCTATATGTATCCGTCAGCTCTAATGAAACAAAGTTAGAATGAATGACAAGGTTTTATGCCCTAGATACACGCATTTTAAGTTTTAGTAATGTTATGAGTTTGAGAATATCCACTGCATTAACAATATGTTAGAATATATATACATAATTATATATATATATATATATATATATAATATTAGAAAGATGCGAGCGAAGCGAGTGCAGGATAATACTAATATATATCCACATCGCGCAATGCTTGCTTCGCTTCGCTCGAGGCAACGAATATTCCAGATCGACCAATCAGAACGCTTGAAGGTAACCAATGAGAACATCACACAGCCAACCAATCAGAACGCTCACACAGCCAAGCAAACAGAACGCTCGAACGCTTGAAGGTAACCAATCAGAACGCTCACACAGTCAAGCAATCAGAACGCTTGAAGGTAACAGACATACAGAGGAAGGATTTTAATATATATATATATATCATGCGCTTCATTTTCGAGCGCTGCCCATTATGATCTTTACTTTAGGTTACCATTTAAAGGAGATTTACTTCCCTTCTCGTATCCTATTTTTATGGTAATAGAGTGAGTTTTAGAAGATAAAAATGTAAAGTGTCATTATAAGCCCAAAAAATGATATCCAGCCAAATGGGAGCACACCGATATTATCCAGAATATAAAAAGTCAAATTAGTGATTAGAATTACAATTTCTGCAGCGCAGTTGTGAAAATTTAAAATTAATGAGTAGTATTTCAGTATTAGATCGGCAACATCAAAAATTAAAATTCAAATAAAAGTATAACTGTGTGATTGGTCAATGGTTTTGTGCAATAAGAATGAAGCACAAAATGCGTTTTCTGAATTAAAATTCAATGTTGGTATTTTGAATTTTGGTGTCCATTGACAGTTTCATCTTGTGCGTCGGGGTTAAGAAATGCGTCGCTTTTAATGACAGCATCCACCAATTGCGTTTGTGCATCGTGGGCTTTTGGTTTTTGACGGAATAGTTCCCTTCAAATTCGACAGTGTTGATTCGTATCAGCAGATTTCTTATTTCTTATGACTGTTTCAATGTCATATTTGACCCAATATCATTCATGGCATTGTATAAGACATGCTGACGAGAATTGCATTTAGCCAATAACGAGGCCTAAATAAGCGCCACCATAAAATTAATATATATGACGACATTAGTATGATAGGTTTACTATTGCACTTGAGCCCACTACAATAACACCTGAAAGTTTTGCCAAATTGTGAGTTAATGCCTTTTTCTTCTTCATATTATTCATTTTAGCTCTTATATTTCTATAACTTACAGTTGGAGACTCTTCCGGATCTTTAGAATCGTCCAATTCAAATTCTTCTGAAATTTCAGCTCAAGACAATTCGAATTCCAAGGAAGAAGGTGAATTAATCCTTATTATTATTTTAATAGAAAATCAAGAAATTCATAGTAAAGATGTAATAGTTGATGAGTGACGTATGAGCATCGTTGTTACTCTAACTTTCGACTTGGTTCAAAGGAGGAATTCAATGGCGGCGAAAGATTTGCCAAATTTTGAGTTAGCGCTTTGTTCTTCATATTGTTTCTTTTAGCTCAACATGTTTCTATATTTTACAGGTGGAGCCAATTCAAATAACGGAATTAATGATACTCTGAGTAGCGGAGAATCTGTCGGATCTCTCGAATCGCTCGAGTCTTCCAATTCTTCCGAAACTTCATCAGAAGAGAATACAAATTCCAAGATAAAAGGTGAACTAATACATATTATTTTAATATAAATCGTGAAATTCATAGTAAACTTGTAATAGTTGATGAATGAAATATTTGTATCGTTGGTACCTAACTTTCGACTTGGTTCAAATAAAATGTTAAGAGTGCTTCCGAAACAACAGAAATATTGTTCACTTGCTCTCAATATTATTACTTCATCTGATGCTGATAAGGGAAATTCAACTCCATCGTATATCAGACAATACAATTCAGTGGTTGGCAAATGTCAAGCTGCTTGGAATAGTGTGCATAGGAGCTCCAAATAGGGCCGTCGAGAGAAAATACGGGCCGGGGGACTTAAATTGATTCCGGGCCTCTTGTTTCACTCTCCGTATCTTTTCATAGTGAACTTCCAAACAAATCTTGACAAGCAAGAAAATGTTATGCTCATATTAATTAAATGCTGACAAGCAGAAAAAGGAAAAGGTCGTCACTTACATCTTTTACATTGGCTAGAGCTCAGAAAAGTTTTGGGTCGCAAGCCAAGGGGCGTTATTATTTATTTCTGCTTAGCGCGGGCCCTTCGTTTATCGCCGGGGCTGGGTAAAATGTACCCCCGTCCCCACTCGTCGGCCCTGGCTCCAAATATGCTAATGCAGATAAGCACGCCTGCAGTGATGTGGGAAGAGGTGTGCTATTACCATGCCCAACAAGATGGAATTCTATGGTTGATGCTGTTTGTGATATGTTGGAGGTGAATGAAAGTTAAATGGCATTTGTTTAACATTGTAACTTTCTAAACTCAACCCGACTGATATTGATTTTTCAATGAATATATCCGTTTGTTGCAACCGCTGTGTCATCAATAATATTCTTAATACACTTTAACATCAGAATCAATGCTTTTATGGTATGCTTATTGGGCTCTCCATTCATTTTAATTAATTATGTTAACAATTTTTGTACGATTTTTGACCCACTCGCCCTTGACAGCAACTGTCAAACTTTCACTGAATGTGGATTGCATGAAATAAGAGACGTTTGGTTTAAACATTTCAAACTGTCTGATTGTCAATGGCATTGGCAATTAACTAGATAAATAAAACATGGCATTTGCATAGTTATTATTGTCTTTGTTTTAGCTTCTCACTTTTGCTACTTTATGGCTGTAATAGCAGCAGCAACATGATACTTATAAAATATGATAACACAATACTATTCAAAATTACATTTTAATCCAGGGACAAGAAACATTAGACTTAATTAGACTAGTAGTAGTAGTAGAAAGTAGTAGTAGTAGTAGTAGTAGTAGTAGTAGCAGCAGTAGTAGTAGTAGTAGTAGCAGCAGTAGTAGTAGTAGTAGTAGTAGCAGTAGTAGTAGTAGTAGTAGTAGTAGTAGTAGTAGTAGTAGTAGTAGTAGAACTAAACTTCTTTAGCGCCACTGTAGTAGTACATAAGCACCAGTCGACGGTCGCTTCAGTAAAAAATCATAGTCGTGATTTTGTCCGTGGTGATTCGAGGTTGTAATCCAAAGGTGAGTCCGTACATCCAGCTGGAAAATGAAGCCTTTTCAAATGAACTGTCTGAGTGTCACTGTTCTCATGCCAAAACGAGATCGTTATCAAAAATACGGCAGTTTTGCATTTCCGCCAGCAACTGAGGGAATATTTTCGTCCGAATGTCAGATTTTTAAGATACTATCATGTTATGTCACTTATAGACAATTTCAAATTCTTCGTTTTAGGTGAACCACGTGACTGCACAGATATAAAAAGGCTGGAAATACAAAAATGGCGTTTATAAGATTACTGTTGGAGATTCTAAAACTTCTCAAAAGACCATCGACGTATTCTGTGACCTCAGCACTGGAGACGAAGGATGGCTGGTATTTTGTTTCTCTTTTACATCAATGACAATCTATTTAATAGACAAATCTATTCAAACATGAACATATACAGTCAGCAATTTATAGCATACGATTACGAACAAAAATCTCCACCAGATGAGGAGCGTGGCATGAATTATCTTGGCGAAAAATACAATTGATTCTGGAGTTATAAAGACTTTGCATTAAGAATGAAATATAAGATAAGATGATGCATTCATTCAAAGTATAGTTTTCTCTTTACGCAATTGTCATGTAATAACGTATCATTCAAAGATAAAATCAACCATAGCATAATCAGTACAAAGGCTTTGTCTGCAGCCTGAATTCATAAGATTTCCCCGTTTACATCGATTGCCACTTTATATACAGTATAGTTGATTGCCGCTTTTATAGCGTCGTTTTGGTTATGCGCTAATCATGTCGATGGTCAACTATGGATGTCGACATTGTGATTTAGATTAGCTGTTCATCTGTTACCATGGCCAACAAAGCGAAAGAAAGAAAGAACATTGTAGAGATACGTCTGCGGCGTGTTTCTCTGTTTTGTTTTCCTCGCAAAGGAGAGAGAGAGAGAGAGAGAGAGAGAGAGAGAGAGAGAGAGAGAGAGTGTGGGAAAAAGAGATCAGGAAAGAAAGTGCAAATAATGCAAAGAATGTACTGTTCTTTAACGGACGCATTTTGGAGCATCGTGAAATAATAATTTCAATACAATTGGAATTGGAACTGTAAAAGATGATGATAGTGATGATGATGATGATTATTATTATTATTTTATTATTAGTTTATTATTGTTTTTGTTCTATTTGATTTGTCACGAAATAAAGAAGATTTTATTATTATTATTATTATTATTATTATTATTATTATTATTATTATTATTATTATTATTATTATTATTATTATTATGTACAGATCTTTAACGGATGCATTTTGAAGCATCGTGGATTAATATTTTCAATACAATTAGAATTGGAACTGTAAAAGTGCATTATTATTATTATTATTATTATTATTATTATTATTATTATTATTATTATTATTATTATTATTATTATTATTATTATTATTATTATTATTAGTTTATTATTATTTTTGTTATTGTTTTTTGTTCTATTTGATTTGTCACGAAATAAAGAAGATTATAAATTATTATTATTAATATTATTGGAATAGGAACTGCAAAAGATGATGATGATTATTATTATTATTATTATTATTATTATTATTATTATTATTATTATTATTATTGGCTCTATTTTTAGTTTTTGCAAAAGGTAACTAGTCAAGTTTTACTTTCTGTTTAGCCATTCAAGAAAGGTGGTCGCTGAACTTGTGTTATAGGTATTTCAAAGGCGGAGTGATGGAAGTGAAGATTTCATTCGTGGGTGGGTTGACTATGCCAATGGATTCGGAGCACCAACTGGGGAACACTGGCTCGGTATAACAGAGCACTTCATTCTCCTATATAGCAGCAAACGTCGGCGTAGAGATCTCTATAGTCTATACTAATTGCGTATATCATGCGTGGTTATTCAATATTTTCTACACAAACTTATACAATTTAAAGCGCAGAAAGAACTAATAGACCAAGAACTCTATCTAGCATTTGAAACAAAATACTAGAGAAGAATACTGAATATATCAACTGGCAACAGAAACCAAATATCGCAAATATACGGCAGACCAAAAGAGAGTGCCTACACTATATTATGGGATAGGGACACGCTGATTTACTATCCAAGCCAGAGAAACACACGACCGATCGAGATAAAGACAAACTATTAGCCAAGCTGTCGACACACGGGTACGGTACCCACGGAGCTGGATGATGCTTCTATACATTTATCAGCTGCAGATTCTTTCAAGCGTTGCGACACGTTGTCGAGCTACAATGTCTTCTCTGGATCAGATTTAATTTCAGATGTTTCCACTTAATCTTTGCATGAGGCCAATAGTAGATGCACGGGCTATTATTGAAAGAGATCAATGTGCAGGTCTTAAGACGTTGTGCCTCGCTTAGTGCAAATGAAATATGTTACAGGTAACGACTTTCTCCATGCAATTACAAGCTCTGCTAGATACAAGCTACGGGTCGATCTGACGGATTTTAAAGGGAACAGACACTTTGCAGAATACTCGACATTCTGGATTGGCTCGGCGTCTGACAAGTATCGACTTGAAGTTAACGGCTATTCAGGCAACGCCGGTGAGATACTAGAAGCCATTTCACACTTCCTAGTTTTCCTAGTTTTCTAAAGGATAGTCGCAAAAGAGCGAATGAAATCGTCAGTGATTCCGCCAGATGCTGGGTAGCTACTAATAATGATTTATGTAGCGTGAATTTAGTTTATGTATGCGTCAAAAATAGGGGAAAAAACATCGGAATCATCAGCAGCAGCATAAGTGTTCTTACTCTAAGAATGTGGATCCTGTGTCTTCCTGACTTCAGCTGACATTTGCTGTCCTATCCACTCCTTTACGTCATCCACCCATCTTTCTTTTTGGTCACCCTCTATGTCTTGTTCCAGTCATCATTCCTTGTTGGATTGTCGTTTCAGTGTTGATTTAGCGTCTCTATTCCGCTGTACGCGCCCCAAATATTGCAGCTTCTTTATTTTCCAAATGTTGAATTCTCAATGTTTGGAATTGTATTATAACCGTGACCTCCATTAACTTAGACGGATAGATGCTAGTTCAGCTTTAGTCGCACTCAAATATTCAAACGGCTCGCTAGTTCAAGCGGTCCAGTTGAGAATTTGCAATTGGAGGCATTGTAATACAAGAAGCGTATTTAAACTAATCCACAGATATCTAGGCCAATCCTTTTCATTTCGTTTTCTAGGATTTGCAATTTTCCTACTTGTAGCTTGTTTCTTATGTTCCAAGTTCCTAGTTTGATTCTTGATCTCAGTTGAAAACTTTGTCTTTGTCTTTCTTCTATTTCTTCGTGTTTCATTCCAGTCACCAATTTTCCAAACCTGTTCTGGTTTCCTAACAGAGAACGCGGAGCTTGTTTTACCGGGCGACGTCCGAGCCAGGACGCGTAAAAAATTCAAACTCGCATCAATTTTGCTTTCGGTAGTTTAGGATAGCTGGATGGTGGTTACCAGGCTTTCCATCCCGCAGTGACAGACCAGTTACAAGGGGTGTAGGACATTCTCCCTCTGGACGTAATACCTCTGACATTACCACCTTTCCGGTACACCCTTTGAAATGACAATGCCGGACATAATTCCCCCTCTATGGCCTTTGACGAAAAGCAGTATATTGCACCCTTAAGGGGTCATATAATCATTACCGACACCAAAAACCAGACACGAAACACTAACCCTAAACGATACTGACGGCAAAATTAAGATCTATGATATTGATTTACATTGTTCATTACTTCATTGCCGGGAGGGGAAAATGTCCAGAGGGATAATGTCCAGAGGATAATGCCCGGAGGATTATGTCCAGGGGAGAATGTTCGCGCCCCGTTCCAAGTAATATTCGTACTTTGCTCTTGTCTTTTGTGTCAAGCTGCTGTTTCCTTGATTCAAGCCAATGCTTCACCACCAAATGTTGAATTTTCAATGTTTGGAATTGTATTATAACCGTGGCCTCCATTCACTTAGACAGATAGCTGCTAGTTCAGCTTTAGTCACACTCAAATATTCAAACGGCTCGCTAGTTCAAGCGGTCCAGTTGAGAATTTGCAATATAATTATTACAGCATTGTAATACCAGAAGCGTATTTAAGCTAATCCACAGATATCCAATCCCTTCCATTTCTTTTTCTAGGCTTTGTAATTTTCCTACTTGAAACATGCTTCATATGTTCCAAGTTCCTAGTTTGAGCCTTGATCTCATTTCTAAACGTTGTCTTTGTCTTTCTTCTATTTCTTTGTGTTTCATTTCAGTCGCCAATTTTTCGACCCTGCCATGGTTTCCTAACAGAAACAGAACGCGGACCTTGTTTGACTGGGCGACGTCCGAGCCAGGACGTGTTACAAAAATTCAAACTCTCATCAATGTTGCTTTCGGTAGTGTAGGATGGTAGGTACCAGATTTTCCATCCCGCCGTGACAGACCAGTTGTGTGAAGCCGCTGTTTTCTTGATTCAAGCCAATACTACACCACCTTCACTATTCTCAATGCTGCTGTCCCGTTGAGAATTTGGAATTACAGCAGTGTAATTCCAGAGGGATATAACGTTAGATTAGGTCAAGCCATTGTGAATGCAATTGAAGGTAAAACAAGACCAAGTTTTGCGAAACAATAGGCTTATATTCGATTGCTATTGGAATATCAACTTAACTAACATTAGTGCATGTCTAACTGAGTGATTCTGATCATACTTCTGTCTATTTGTCATTGTGCAGGAGACAGTATGACGTATCACAACGGAATGGAATTTAGTACATTAGATGCCGACAACGACATCAAGACCACAAACTGTGCTTTGGAGAGCCTAGGTGCCTGGTGGTATAATGCCTGCTACCAATCAAATCTAAACGGATTGTACAGGGATGGACACATTTGTATTGAGAAAGACTATAGGCCTACGGCTGTGAAATGGATAACTTTGAATGGTTTCTGTCCTATGAAGACCGTTGAAATGAAAATCGCTCGCCTAGATTAGCGAACAGAAAGTCAATGTCTTTGCAGACGTCTACTCTCTGAATAAGATTAAAAGTATTTCGATGATAGTTGTCTGTGACTTTATTGCCATATGTTATTGTGAATAAAGTCCTTGTTGTCATTGACGGCAATCTTTCTATTTCATGAGATTCAAATACAAGCTTCGTGAAATCCAATCGATCAGGATCTTATGCGTCATTCATTGGCATTTTCACTATGGTTGTGGTGATGATAAGGACAATGATACTATTGCACTTCACGCTATAGTTGCTGCTACGTTAACATTGTGGGCTGTTTCTTATACATTTTAGTTTTCCGATCGCGAATATCAATTCAGAATTTGGCTCGTACCTACAGTTTTTGCGAAAGATTAATTTTTCAGTTTTTACTCTATTTTAGTCAAAATGTTACGTCTCTGTAAGTTGCGTAACAACAATGCTTCTTTGCAAACTGGTCTTGTTTTGACACGTTCAGGCCTGACTTGAAGCAGGTCTAAAAAGAATTGCAGCACTAAAATGCCTGAGTATGTTTGGACAAGTTGGATTAAGCTTTTATCATTAGTCAATTATAAAAGTAGCCTGCGTCCACTGATGCCGTTCGCTGGATTAAAGACGACATAGCGTTTATAATAATAAGGTTATAACTGAATCAAAAGTATATAACAGGCAGGCAGGCACAATACATCAAGAACTAGCCATTGGCGTCGGTTGATATGTCTTGTCAATTATACTGAATTTTCCAAGACTTTGCTACAAGTTGAGTGAGACCATTTATACTGCTGGGCGCCCGGGGCGAGTCGATTATAAAATGTTTGACGAGCAAAAAAGGTCTCTGAGTCAATTTTGGAACCCCCATCTGGTCGGCAACAGGAGTAACCGACCCACAGTCTCCCTCTGCACGCTACTACTACAACTACCTGATCTGTTTCGGAACGGATAAACAATTGTCTAAACACATTTTCTCAAGTTTGCGACTAGGTAATAACGTGATTGTGCGATCTGAGGTCGTTAAAAATCTTGGAGTCCTACTTGATAAAAAGCTAACGATGACTAATCATGTCAGCAGAGTGGTCGCTCAGAGCTTCTACGAGCTACGGCAGATTGGATCAGTCATATCCTCGCTGTCAGCTGAGGCTGAAACAGCCTTAGTGCACTCGTTTATTGGATCTAGGCTCGACTACTGCAATAGTCTTTTATACTCGATAACAGAAACACAACTAAGTCGACTACAATCTGTGCAAAACTCGACTTATAACGACCACGCCTCGGTCGTCTCATATAAAACCTGTTCTGAGAGCATTGCACTGGCTTCCCGTGAAATTGAGAATTTTTTACAAAATCAACTCGTTGGTCGACAGCTGTCTCAGAGGTGAAGCACCGCTCTACCTGAGAAATGATTGTAGGGTCATTGATGCAACTCAAAGATCAATGGTGCTTAGGTCCAACGACTCAAGATTGCTGATCGTCGACAGAACTCGCAGGAAAATTGGAGATAGGGCTTTCAGGGTATTCGGTTCTCGGAGTTGGAACTCCCTTCCTAGGACATTACGGGATCAACCTGCCTCTCGTGCCGTCTTTTTGAATAGGCTTAAGACGCACTTTTTTCAATCTGACATTTGACTCAGCAATAGCGGCGCATTTGTAAAAATAGCGCCTGCAATTTCAGTATCTACTACTACTACTACTACTACTACTACTACTACTACTACTACTACTACTACTACTACTACTACTACTACTACTACTACTACTACTACTACTACTACTACTACTACTACTACTACTACTACTACTACTACTACTACTACTACTACGACGACGACGACGACGACGACGACGACGACGACTACTACTACTACTACTACTACTACTAATAATAATAATAATAATAATGTGATTAAAGTGGTTTAGGAGGTTAAGTATTGTAATACTGATAGATGTGTTTACGATTTGATTTAATCGTGAAAATTATCGGACTGCAAAACCACCTTCTTAAATTTATCTTCATGTAAAGCAATTTCATTTGTTTTCTTAACTATATTTGCATGGGCGAACGCACCTGTTTAAATTGCATATTTGATTATTATTATTGACGAGGTATCGTTAGATAGCCTTTGGTATTCAATTCAGCAGGGCTGCCTTAAAACTTTAAACGAGAGATGCAGTCATGATTGTCTTTAGAAATGTTTTCGAAATATGATAATTATGTTTGGAATATTAATTGATTTCTATGATCTTCATGAATGATATGTTCTATGATTGCATAAATAGCTGCTGTGCTGAGAGCAAGCCATTGCGATTGACTGCAGTCATTGGAACAACTCAGTGACTGAAAGGAGCAATTTGAATCGTCAAAATATTTGATTACATTCTTCGTTTTGTAAGTAGTAACTGATTAGAGCTCAAATAGTATGACAGGCATCAAGTAGAAGTAACGAAATGCATTCTTCCAGCTTATACTCCATCAAACAGGAAAAGGGAGTTCGGCTGCTCAACCGGTATTAAATTTATAAAGAGAACTATGATTACACAAAATTAGAATAATTTAATGCAAGTATTTAAATAAAATGTAAATCCACATACCGCTCTTGCCTTGGAATTGGTACAATTGGAAAATGGCATAAAGATAATTTGGTCATAATAAGAATTTTTCAAGGACTAAGCAACAAAGGACGAGGACAAGGACACGGTCTTTAATGACCTGGTGGATGCGACATCGAATGGACGAGTAACACTTTTCTGCCTACTCGATCTTTCGGCAGCGTTTGATACGGTGGACCACCAGATTCTCACCCGGCGACTGCAGATATCTTACGGTCTGGACGGCCTTCCACTTCTCTGGATCACGAGCTATTTAGCCGATAGAACACAGGCAGCATGGTGGAACAATCAAATGTCTTCGGAGCGTCGAGTCCCACACGGTGTGCCGCAAGGATCAGTCTTAGGCACCTTGCTAGGCATACTGCATATAGCGTATGTCCATCGCGTCATCGAGGCTTGCTTTGGGTCTTACGCCGCACAGTTATGCAGACGATGGACAGATCTACTCGTCATCCTTACCCTCAGAATTGGAGCAGCTACGGTTTCGTTTCACTGACTGTATATCGGGCGATTGGTGCGTGGACGGAAGAGAATTGCCCTGCACTGAATCCGATTGATAGAGTGTGTTTGCATGTATGATGCTGCATGCTCTTAAAATTAAACAGTATACGCAGTATTACGCGCAATCTACTACATATTAATCTAAGCTTGTGCCTAATTATACTCTAAAACTGCTAACAAGTTTAGTTGTTTATAACTTTAATGCGAAATTCATATTATTGCAGTTTTAAAAGACTTGTTGTGTAAACATTGATTGATTCAAAGCGATCGCTAGCATGATACAGAACTGTCAGTAATTTTGAGGCAGTAATACTTTCTGAGGGTTTCATGAATCTGCCGTATGACAATAAATTCTTTACCAGACATGCTTTTTGAATGTTGGTTGAGGACTCGTCTAAATATAAGACAGGGACGTCATTGGGGTAGGGGCTGTGCTCCCCAAGGAAATTAAGAAATAATGTATAATGTATCAAGTAAATAAATAAATGTTAAATGTGCAAAAATCGCCAAAAAATTGGCCAAAAATTGACCAAGATTTGGCAAAAATGACCAACACGTTATCTCGCCCCCAAGAAAAGTGTGAAATGACGCTACTGATATATTATAAGACTAACTGCTAACCCGTCAAAAATGACAGGGGTGAGTGGCTATCTCCTTTCCCGATTTTTTTTGCAAAAGTTCATTTTATTATATATAACAATTTTTTAATCTGAAAATGTAAGGCGAATGCGTTGATTATCATTAAAAATTTTCCTATGTGCTCACTGGGTGGTTTTTGCCCCTCCCCACCATATGGGGCTGCACACCATAACGCCCTACGATTACAGTGGGATTTGGTCTCCCATAGGGAAACGCCCTCTAGTGTTACCTACGGCCCCTTTTGGGCATATGGCTCCTTTTGGGCTTTCGGACCCAAAGAGGCTTTGCCTCCAACGGAGGGCTGGGATTTTTTTCCCGAGTGGCTGTACCCCCAGTGTAGGATAAAGCCCCCACGGGGGGCTGGGGCTAGGTCTCCCACGGGAGGCTTCGCCCCCAGTAAGGCCTACGGCCTCACATAAGGGCTGCGGCCCCACATGTGGGTATGCGCCCTACGGGAGAATGCGCCCTCATTAAGGCCTACGGCCTCGCATGGGGGGCTGCGCTCCCAATAGGACATGCGGTCCCACATGCAGGGCTGCGCACTACGGGAGGAGGCGCCCCCACATGTGGGTCTGCGCTCCAGTAAGGCCTACAGCCTAACATGGGGGCTCCGCCCCAGTAGGACTTGCGGCCCCACACGTGCGGCTGCGCCCCTCAGTGAGGCCTAACGGCCTCCCTCGGGTGCTTGGGTTTGGTCTCCGACGGGAGGTTACGCCCCAGCTAGTAGGGCCTACAGCCCCCACGTCGGTTGGTGTTTGGTTTACGACGGGAGGATGCGCCCCCCTTCCAGTAGGGTCTACAGGCTACGGCCCAACACGGGGGACTGCGTCCCCAGTAGAGCCTACGGCGCCACACGGTGTACTACGCCCCAGTGGTGCCGTACAACGTGCAGGCAATCAAGACGTTTCGTTAAACTGCATCGAACACGCTTCGTCAAACGCTACTTCGATAATACAGTTTGGTTACTACCAATAGCAACGTCGTCTTCCAACATCTGCCGTGTATCGTGACTGACAAACTTACTGGACAAAGAGAATTATTATACAAGATGGCTTTAATTTATGCCAAATGACGATAATGGTTGGGGACTAAAAAGCCCTTAAAGGGCTGTGTATAGATCCTGCTTTGTCGTAATGCTGCATAGAGTAGAGAGGCAGCGCTGTAAAGGCCTGTTTTCCATCAGTTGAGACAAATATGGTTGAACGAAATCCGATTCTATACCATCGGAAGAAACGGTCATCTTTGGTACTGCCGATAACTTCTGTCCGCTTTGGATGTAGAGGTATTTCAGAAATTCCCAGGCATTCAATTTTAAGCACACTTCATGAACAGTTGAAGAATTCGACGATTCAGAAGAAGAGATGTTTCTGTGCAAAGTAGCAAATCCCAAAATAACCTGTAAATGTTCATCATATATCAGTGACAAACTATTGCAAATCAAGACAGGTATGCATGAAACAAGATGATGCGTATCTTCATTTAGAATTTCAGACGTCGCTTTGTCAATGATATCCAGGCAATTGTTGAATTCATTCAAAGATTCTTTGTAAGACTGCATGGCCGTAAAGTAAAAATTTGCTCGGTAAGCCAAAGTAGAGCAAAAAAATGACGACGGAACGCAAATCCTTATGCATCCGCTCATAAGCATCATCTTCAAAACTCTTTCGAGTGTTTCGACGATAGATTGAATTGAATCTCTAACACGTTTGCGAAGGCAAATTACGTTGAGATTTTCGTGAAATGACAGCTGAAGATTTAAGTATTTATAAGAATTAAAGTCTTCGTTTCCGATCAATGCGCATTTAAAATTTTCAAGACACTCAATACAGTCCCGGTGCTCTTTTCTCGAGGCAACATTGTCGAGCGACATCAAACGAAGATGTGCTTCAATTGCTGCGTGAAGATTTTTCGATCCAGGAAAAACCATTCGCATTCAGCCAGATATTGAGAAAACCGTCCATTTAAATCTTTATTCATGGGAAATGATGACAACTTAAGCTTGATGCATTCAACTTCGAAAGACGCAAACGGGGAACGTAGGCTTTTCATTTCGAGCATAAAAAATTTGCAAGCAGGGTCTACAAGTCCACGTGCCAAGCCTTTATAAAGAATTTGTAGGCATAATTCTCTTTCAAAACTTCCATCGCCTTTCAAATGACACATTATATTGCATTTTGGAATGAAATAACTAGGGCATAGTTTATCTTCTAGACATCGGAGAAACCGACAAAGCAATGTATCTACACAAGTGATCAGATTTTCTTTCTCCAAAATTCGGGAGAAAATTCTTCACAAGCCCAGAACATAAGTGTTTTGAAATAAAAGTTTGCCAACTTTTCTTTCTATTGCCACCCAATTGCTTTGAAATATACGTCTTGATTCCTCGAATAGTATGATAAACGTGCTTCTGAACGTTCGTCCAACTGTGAATCAAAAGAAGTTCTGCTTTTGAGAATGAGAATCTCCATTCTGTGTCGTCACAAGAGCTCCATGTACGAAGTTTAGAAACAAAATGACAACCGCCTCTTGTTATCCTGGCGACCAATTTCTCATTCGGCCATCCGTGAAATCTTTTGCGCATTCTCCATTCTTCGGCTTCAAGTGGCCAATACGGACAATTGATCGCAAAGACTTCATCTACACTTATACGAACTGCAGCATCATATTTTTGCATACTTTGTAGTGAGGCGCCCCATTTTCTACGTTGGCTAACACGCGTGGTCGACGGTAGTAGTATGGCTTATCCTTTGTACTGTTTCCGTCAACTTTCAGTCTAGCATATCCTGGTGGTGTTTCCGTGCTGTCTATTCTGAGTATCGTGCATCTGGTGTTTTTCGGCGGATTTCTGTTCCAAGGAATTGCACAGATATCATAGCAATACAATAGATGGTCAACATCTGAATTGTGGTCTGAGGTATATTTCAATGGAAGTTCAAACCTACTTCCGCAGTGCAGATAGTACAAAGGATGTAATACAGTGAAACTCCTCAAACGAAACTTCAGATGATCCATTCTTCTGATACAAAGTTGCAGCTCTAGTAAAAAAACACATTTTCGTGTTTAAAATGTTGATTTAAGTCAGAATTCTACAATCAAAAGACACTATACCCAACCAATGTGCAAATGACTCGCATTAACTTTATAGAAGTAGCACGTGATCAGTGATCAGCAAAATATCTTTGGACACAGAATATATTATTGTCGTCATTTTTGTGGTAGTAATTTTTCATTATTTTTTTTAAAATGCGCGTTGACTACCCTGTTTAACTAATCAAATCGGAGTCGGTCTATATCGGTGCCAAGAGTCTGGATATAGATTAGTTATTTATTTTACTACTTCTAAGTGCCATACGTATATGCCTGCTATTGTAAGTTGATAACATTGGTCAACAAATTTTATGCAAGTTTTTGTTTCTTCTACAAATTTTGGTGAAACTAATAGATTTTGACTTGCTGAACACAAATATGTAATTAGAATTTCTGTATCACGTAAGGTTTTTAAGAAATCGGCAATTTAGCATTTAGTATTGTAACGTCTTCTGCAACATAATCCTACAGAAGGATCTAGGCAATAATGACAAGACATGAGAAAATTAGAAATGTTTTGCTGTAGATTTTCGTTTGTAGTCACTGTCCTGTGCTTCAAGTATCAGTGACAAACAGTAGTCTCCGAGCACAGACGGACTCCACTTTCCCTGGTAGCGTTTCTCGATGCTGGCAATGTCTTTGTGAAATCTTTCACCATGTTCATCACTGACGGCGCCGAGATTGTCCGGGAAGAAGTCCAAGTGAGAATGAAGGAAGTGTATCTTCAGTGACATGTTGCATTTCATTGCCTTGTAAGCTTGTAGCAGATTTGCAACTTGTTCAACATAGTTTGGCGCCTTGTAGTTGCCCAGAAAGTTAGCAACAACATCCCTGAAGGCTGTCCAGGCAACATGCTCGGCACCCTGCAGAAGGCCCTCAAAGTGACTGTCTTTGAGCATCTCTCGAATCTGTGGGCCAACAAAAACGCCTTCTGTTATTTTAGCATCACTGGTGCGTGGAAACCTCTGTCGTAAGTATGTAAAGGCTTCACTTTCTTTGTTCATTGCTTTGACAAAGTTTTTCATTAACCCAAGTTTGACGTGCAAAGGTGGGAGATAAATGTTCTTCGGATCAACGAGAGGATCATGTTTAATGATTCTATCCTGGAACTAAGTCCCTGCGAGGTGGCCAGACCTTTCTCACATAATGTGAATATCTAGCTCGGCTGTCCCACTCGCAAAGAAAGCAGCAGTACTTGGTGTAGCCTAGCTGCAGACCGAGTAGAAATGCAACAACTTTCAGATCTCCACATATATTCCAGTTGTATATCGAGTATTCTATGTGTTTCAATAGCAGCTGCATGTTCTCATATGTTTCCTTCATGTAAGCAGCATGTCCAATGGGTACTGAAGGGTATGAATTGCCATTGTGCAGCAAAACAGCCTTTAAACTTAACAGCGAAGAGTCAACAAAAAGTCGCCATTCGGATGGATTGTGCTTACAGCCGAAAGCAGAAAGCAATCCATCAATGTCAATGCAAACAGTAAGACTGTCGATTTTTTTGAAGAATCGAGTCAAGTCTTCATGCCGTTTACGAAATACTGAAATTTTTGTACCCGGAGAGAGCAGATTCCATCCTTGCAACCTAGATCCAAGCAATTCTGCTTGATTTTTTGACAAATCTAAGTCTCTGACCAAATCATTGAGCTCTGCCTGAGAAATCAAATGAGGATTGCTGGATGTCGATGGCTCAAACTCTGGGTCTTCCGTAGCTGAATCATCAACTATCTGCAGCATTTCATCTGTCTCTGCATGCTCGTCCTCGTCCTCCAGTGTCCAAAACTCGGGGGGGGGGTTGGAACAGGAAGACTCTCGTCGGGTGGAACTGGTCTCATTGCCGAGGCAAGGTTAGGATACTCAACAGACTTCCTATTCTCTGAAGAAAATCCTGTAACATTCGTCATGCAGAAATAGCAATCCGTTACATGATTATTCTGCTACCTCCATATCATTGGTATGGCGAATGGCATGGATGGACGCTTACCTGCAAGCCAAGCTCGCAGACTGGTAGCACAAGATGAACAACATATATGAGGTGCCCATACTTTGTCCTGGTCGCCAATTTTGCATCCAAAGTATAACTCGTATCCTTTCTTTATGATTGCTGTCATACTCTGCTTCTGTGATTTCAACGTAAACTCTCCACAGATGTAGCAGAACGTGTCACTGCTATTGCGACATCGACGCGACATTTCAGAAACTTTAATTAAATTAGTTAATATATTCAATTCACAGCCTTTAACTAAACAGTTATATCTCATCAAATAGAAAGACTGCAGCTGCTTCCTAGTGCTGCTTGGTATTTATATAGGACTGCGTAACCATAGCAACAATACATGCTAGGCATGTAGTCTTGAAGACAGGTTTGGGCGCGTCTGTGCATGTCTGGACATGCCTAATTATACTAATTTTCAAAATCCATGTAGTTAAGTGAGCCAGCAGTGCATATTACATCTGTTATGGCGGTCACATAAGATTCTTGCCTAACGTGAATACCCATAACTCAGATAACTCTCGAAAACCACGATTTTAAAATTCTTATAATTTTAAAATATAAAATCAGCTTTTTCACAAAAAACTTACGTGACAAGAAAATTTCTAAATTATTCCTGTAATCAGCATGACAAAATATACCTGGAACACCAGAAATTGCACAGGAAACAAAAACCTTGTTGACCAGTGTTACATATTTGTGTTCAGCAAGTCAAAATTTATTAGTTTCACCAAAATTTGTAGAGAAAACAAAATTGCATAAAATTTGTTTACCAGTGTTATTGCTGTAAGGTTTTTAATTTGCTATATCTCAGGCTATAAAGCTATATAGGGGCTAAAAAGATGAGGTTTCCAACATTGTTTAGATTTTTAATTCCTCTTTCTAACCATCCGTGCAAAACGAAAACATTTGGGGTAGAGTCCACTTTACGGCCTAAAATATCACCCTCTCCCTCTCCCTCCCCCAAATTTTTTTAAGCTTCCTAGCAAAATATTTTCAGCGGTAACCCCACTTTGGTCAGCGGCAAAGTTGTAAAGGGATGTCAGAGGAACAAAATAAACCAAAGTGTTTGAAAATCGATTGACATTTGGTACAGATCTATCAATTCTAACTCGATGACCCCAATGTTTGAACATAAGTATTATGAGCGAATTTCGCGTAAGTTTTGAATTCTGAGAAAGTTTCCTATTGTTTTTGATTTTGCTATATCTCAGGCTATATAAGAGCTAAGCAGATGAGGTTTGCACCGTTGTTTAGCCTTTTTTATTCCTCTTTCTAACCGTCCGTGCAAAACAAAAAAGTCCAGCGTTCGCCAGCTTTCCGACAATCAAGTGAGAATGAGGAGCAGGCTGTTGCTTGGCGTGCAAAAGCATCACAGCAAACAAGAGAATCAAGCACTGCATGTCGTTCGACACTGCCAAATCATTACACTAACGTTGACTATCAAGTTTTAGAAAATTCATGCGAATGGGCGTTAACTCGGTTGAAGGCAAAGGCGGCGAGTTAAGGACAAATAATTGCGCAGAATGCTATTGCATTTGCGCAAAATCGGGTGGTAAAACAGCCAATCTCTACCGTCATTTTTGGCGGGTAAACACCTAGTTAAATATTAATTTCTATCTTATTCTGCTCGTGAGGATCCGTTTAGAAATTCAAATAGCTGTTCTTTTATCAGTGAACGAAATAAAGGTTGAAATATCATATAAAAGGACCATCTTCTACGTATAGATTATTATCTGTGAAAGAACGGCTGAAGTTAAAGTTACTTCACTGAAATATTTATAAATACCCATGTGCTCCTAGAGTAATGCTGCTTGTAAATTGACTATATTAGGCCTATTGAAGTTTATATGCAAGTCCTTTATTTATTTTCGATTAATATATATTTACTGTCACTCAACTTTCATAAAGCCAATTGCACTTCTTGATTTCAGTCACGTTCAATTCCTGAAAATGAAGGTCATAGCGCTGGCATTCGTCTGTCTGTACTTACTCCAAAAGGGTGCAGGTAGGTCATTGATACACATGCAACATTTTTGGTGTCGCTGTCTGCATTTTAGACTTGGGTCTACTGACCGTTGTTATTATCAGTAATGATTGAGAATGTTTGTCCCAGCAAAATTTAGGTGTTTTATGCTTCGTTGTAATAGGCCTAACAGTTAGGCTAATGTCATCTTTGACCCAATATCATTCATGACAGTTTATGACAATTACTGAATAAGCGCCATCATAAGTGTATACGACGGCATTGGTATGACAGATCAGCTATTGCACTTGAGTCCACTACAATAAAACCTGATTTCAGTCACAGCGAAGGTTTTGCCAAATTTTGAGTTGATGCTTTATTCTTCTTCATATTGTTTTTTTTATAATCAGCGGAAGAATCAGCGGAAAAATCATCGGAAGAGGAAAAAGGTGAATTAATGCATATTGTTTTAATAGAAAATATGAAAAATCCATTGTCAAGTTATAATAGTTGATGAATGAATATGTGTATCGTTGGTACCCTAACTTTCGACTTGGTTCAAAGGTCGAACTATTTTGTCTTGTGATTTTTGCATCGTTGCTGAAGAAAATTTCTTTGTCCTTGTAAAACCCCTGTAAGAATACTGTATGTTGTATCTATATCTCACTAGTCAACTTTACATTTTCATCCTGGAAAATTATGCTTTTCTTATGGAATTGCACCTGGTGATCGCAGACGTGACATCCGGTTAGCTCTGTTACATGCAACTGTTAAGAAAATGACGATTTTAGCATTTTTAGAATGCAATTTGTTATAATGGTGGCCGTATTTTTATTTTGTGCGGTTTGCTAACTTGTCAAAAATTTTGGTTATAAGTGACGCCTTCTATTATGTCTTTTGTCTAGATTGGCGAATTTTAATTTATGCTTCAATTTACAATAAAATCATTCGTAAAATATCAAAATGTAGCGTAAGTGTTTTAATGACTACGATACATTCTGCTAAATAAGCGGAGAATATACACTAAAGAGCCAGCGTAAGGTCATTAGTCTACTTACTTGGAAGGTCTATGAACTGTATTTTGGACGTGTACTACTATTATTTTAAAAAATTAGCATTTTAGTGACTATTGTTTTTGTTTAATTTAACAAATGTTTCTGGCCATTCTGCCAAGCACAAAAAGACAATCCAGTATCCTAATTCACCATCAGCAATGCGTCCAGTGTTTCACTCTTCCTGTGCCAAGGTCACCAATTATATGGACGATTGAATAGGGTATCCAGTGTTTACCAACAAAGTCCGGTTGCTCCGCCCACTGGTGGGCAGGAAGCCATTGACGTCTATTAATAGACGCCAATGGCAGAAACAGATTCTTGCCCACCAGCAGAGATCAATATCTATGCTGGTGGGCATAGAGAGTGTTCTGGATACTCCTATACGACACATATGAATTACCGATTGCTGGCGTATTCGAGCAGCATATGGATTTTGAATGTGATAATTACAATGATACTGATTTTCTCCAGTTGGACATTGTCAACCTCATCATGTACAAACGAACTATGTCTCATCTAAAGCCAAGAAGATCCAGTGGTTTCTCTTGATATGGTGGTGTACGTCTATACAAAAGCCATGCATTCTGCGCCATTAGGTCGATGGCGTAGGCAAGGTGCATCCAGTACATGGGAAGGCTTGTTAGATCAAATTCCAGTAGTCTTAGATGCAATTATAGTCGCTTTCGCATGAAGCTGTTCCCCACTCATATTATTAACAGTGCCCATTAAGGAGGGTGCATCATAAAACGCTGTGTAGAAACCAGTTATATCATACATACATACATACATACATACATACATACATAAAGTTCATTTACTAGGCGCAATTATTACAAATGCGCCTCGGTTGCCAGGTCAAACATATATGTTTTAAGCCGAGCGAGAAAAATGTCACAGTTTAAAATTTCATCTCTGAGAGGAGGCGGAAGCTGATTCCGAGTGATGGACCAATCACCCTGAACGCACGCTCTCCCATTCTGGTACGAGTGCGTGGCACGGATAATGTCCTGGTGAAATTGGAACGTGTGACCATCGTTCGAGTGAGAGCTGTATCAGAGAACAGTTTACAGTCTCGAATAAGATACCGCGGAACTTCTTTTCTGAGACATCTGTCGACTAGCGAAAGCAGCTTGTACGATATTCGCTTATGTACCGGCAACCATTGGAGTTGTTGCAGAACAGGGATGATGTGTTGCCGCCTTGAGGTCCGCGTGATGAGTCGTGCCGCGGCATTCTGAACAAGTTGGAGTCTATATATTTGATTTCTGGACGTACATGCAAGTAGGCTATTACAGTAATCGAGACGAGATGCTATGAATGCATGGAACAGGACTTGCACTGATTCCTGCGACAGAGAGTCAATTACTACCCGTAATTGTCGAAGCTGGTAGAAACATCCTGACACTATTTTACTAATGTGGTTAGCCATCGTAAGATTCTCATCGAGAATAACTCCAAGATCTTTAACTTGCTCGGATCTTTTGATAACATTATTCCAAAGGTTAGTGCTACTGAATCTGCCTTGGCCGTTTGTTTACGATTACCAAGAATGATAAATTCTGTTTTTTCCGGATTAAGCTTTAGCCGGCTGCTTCTAAGCCAGGAATCAATTTCCTGAATACAGCTCGCAAGTATCTGTAGAACCTCCGGCAAGTCGGCAGGACTACAACTGCGATAAAACTGCGTATCATCAGCATAGAAGTGGAACCGAAGGAGATATTTGCAAATGACTTCCCGAAGCTTACTAATAAACAGGATAAAAAACAGTGGCCCGAGAATGGAACCCTGCGGGACGCCAATGAACATCGGTCTTGAGCTAGACAGTTCACCTTCATAAAACACTTGTACCACTCTATCTGAAAGATAGGAAGTAATCCAGCGTAAAGCAGAACCGCAGGTTCCGTAGTGACACTGAAGTTTTTTAAGTACACTGTAGAATGGCATGGTCTACACAGTCGAATGCAGTAGAAAGATCTAAAAATACTAATGCAGTTACCTGACCTTGATCAGCGGCATCAAAAACTTCAGACAGGATGTTAAGTAGCGCCGTTTCCGTAGAATGATAGGGGCGATATGAAGATTGTTCTTCCGGTAGGTACTGATGTTCCTTTATAGACTGTGTAAGCTGAACTGCAACCGTCTTTTCAAGTATCTTTGAAAGGTATATGGAAGGTTAGATATGGGCCGGAAGTTTGCTAGTTCATTTGGATCTAAGTTCTGCTTCTTGAGTTTAGGAAAGATGATCGCCCTTTTGAAATTGCATGGAACCGTTTCCTGGGCAAGCGATGCATTTATGATTATTGTGTTAGGTCTAATAAGAACTTCAATCGCCTCCTTAATCATAAATGTCGGGACTGGATCAAGCTGCGACGATTTCGATGGAGAACTCATAATCATTCTTTTGACTTCCTCCTCGGAGACCATCTTAAATTGATAGAGTGTCCCTGGCGGCTGCAATTGTTCATCAAGATCAGGAGGATTTCCTCCTTGGTCAGTTTCCCTCCTCACTCGTGCAATCTTTTCTTGAAAAAGTCGGCAAACTTGTCCGCAGAGCATGTGGATGATTGGTGCCCACAGTTGACATCCCCATCCGTTCTAAAGAGGTGAGACAGAGTTCGCCAAAGTTTAGCCGGGGATTTTCCCTGATCATGGATCCTATTTGTCCAATAATTATTCTTTTTCGTTTGCAACAGTTTAATCTTTGCCATCCACGCCCTCGACCATCGTTCTCTGTCCTCATGAACCGCGTGGATTTGAATCTACGTTCAAGCTTCCGACATGCACGTCGCACCCTAACACATTTCTCATCGACCCACGGCTCTCGTTTGCCCCGGTCAGACTTGACAGTGTGTAGGGGTGCAAATTGATCAGCCAGAGATCTTAGAGTTCGATCATACAGCTCCGCCATCTCGTCGACGTTCATGTCATGTCTGAAATTGCAGAGGTCACTGTCCGCAATCGCCTGGAAGAACCTTGGGCGATCGACATTTCTCCATGATCTAACTTGTCGTTCCTTAACTTGCGGTGGTAGCATTTGTATGTTAATACATGAGGTAATGCAGGCATGGTCAGAGATGATACCAGACGGGTCAACCCCAATCGCGACTGTCATACCATGTTTCGAGGTAGCTACCAGGTAGAGGATTTCCTGGGCCGTATGTGTGGGTTCCTGCACCCATTGGATGAGATCAAAAGTGGCGAACAACTCACACAGTCTACGCATCGAAGGATCCAGCTGATTTTGCATGTGGATGTTAAAATCTCCACCAATCACCAACAGTTTCGATGTAAGAACTAGGTCAGCTAGAACTGTCGATAATTCTTCGAAGAAAATCTGCGTAGGGCTTTCAGACCCAGGCCTGTATATGAGTAGAAAGGAAGCAATGTCGCTATGTTCGTAAACTAGTCAATAATGCCAAAGCCCAGTTTCTATCCAATCTGATAAAAGATAATCTGAATTCACCAAAATCTTTATGGAATTCCTTAAATAAACTTTTGCATCGAGACAAAAAAAGTACACTACCTCAGTCAAATTCACCTCAACAGCTAGCAGAAAAATTTCTACAATTTTTCTCAGATAAAATATCTAGCATCAGGCTCAAATTTCCAACACACCCCACGGAAGACAACTGCTCACTGCCAAAATCCCCTCCCCCAATATTCACAGCATTCCGCCCACCAATCTGTCTGAAATACGCCAAATTATTTTCTCATTGCCGAATAAACAGTGTCTGCTGGATGTTATTCCAACTGATATCCTTAAGCAGTGTTTTGATGTGCTTGGGCCAGTAATTACCCGTTTGGTTAACCTATCTCTGTCATCAGGTATCTTTCCATCAACCTATGCTAGTGCTCTAGTTCACCCTCTACTGAAAAAGCCAACACTCGATCCAAATGATTTTTCTAGCTATAGACCTATTTCAAATTTAAATTTTATATCTAAACTCGTTGAACGCATTGTGCTCAGTCGAATAAATGTACATCTTTCATCCCATAATCTTTTATTGCCTAAACAATCTGCATATAGAAAATTTCATTCAACTGAAACTGCTCTCCTAGCTGTTCATGATTATATTTTGTCTGCTATGGATAACGGCAAGGTAACTGCACTTATTTTACTAGATTTGTCTGCGGCTTTTGACACCATAGATCATGCAATCCTTCTCCACAGACTCGAACATTGGTTTGGCTTATCGGGTACTGTATTAGAGTGGTTCACATCCTATCTTAAACATCGCAGTCAATCTGTTTATTGTAACGGTGCACAGTCAGACTCAGCTAAATTAGATTCCGGTGTTCCCCAGGGATCTGTTTTAGGCCCTCTCCTTTTCACCTTATATACAATGCCCCCTGGATCTCTTCTTACACAATTCTCTGCTGACTATCATTTCTATGCTGACGATACACAGTTATCCATTGCCTTCGACGATAAAACCTCCTCCATGTCACTAGAAAATCTGTCCCTTTGCCTGCAAAACGTTCAGTCTTGGATGTTTAATAATAAGCTTGCACTTAACCCTTCAAAAACTGAGTTTTTACTTCTTGGTACATCATTTAATCTAAGTAAATTTGAAGACATAAATTCATTTATATTTGACAACATTTCAGTTAATCTAAGTCAGTCTGTCCGCAACCTAGGGGTGATATTTGATAAGAACATGTCGTTTAACGATCATATAAATAAGGTCAGCAGAGCTGCTCATATGCAAATCAGAGATATTCGACGAATTCGTGATCTTGTGCCCAAATCCGCTCTGATTCCTCTTGCAAACGCCCTTGTCAGCAGCAGACTTGATTATTGCAATTCTCTTTACAATGGTATGACCAGATCTAACATGCAAAAGCTTCAAAGGATTCAGAATTCTATTGCCCGAGCCATTACAAAAACTCGTAAGCATGATCATATTAAACCTGTTCTTCAAAAGTTACACTGGTTGCCAGTAGAACAGAGAATTCTATTAAAAACTGGTCTCCTGGTTTTTAAAACACTGCAGTCTGGCCAACCTCAATATTTAAAATCTATGTTGAATCACCCAAACCATCGTCATTCAACAAGGTATGCTGATTCATTGTTGAATGTACCTAGAACCAACACTGAAATTGGTAAGAGAGCTTTTTCTATTTCTGGGCCTAAAATCTGGAACTCTCTCCCTCCGGCTGTCAGATCTTCCAATTCACTGAGCATCTTCCGATCCAGACTTAAGACACATCTCTTTCAATTGGCGTTTCCTCCATAGTCCGTCTCACTCTCTCCCTCTGACTGATCTCTGGAATGACCTGGATCTTTTGCGGATTGATTTTGAAGTACCATCGATTGATACCTTGGGTATTAGAACTGGTGCTATAGAAGTGCATAATTATTATTATTATTATTAGAAGAATCAACTCTTCGTCAGCTGTTTTTATGAGTGCACATACGGCCTCGAATGACTTTACGTCCGATAGATCGACTTGAGAAATCCTGTGATGAGAGCGAAAAAATAGTGCAACTCCACCACCCTTACGCCCCTCCCGTGCTTTACCAATCACTGCTAGGTCGCTTCCACACAAGATTCTAATGTTGGCGTCATCGAGCTCCCGATGCCAGGTTTCTGAAACCGCAAACAAGTCGTATTGACGTTCATCTATCAGTTCCCGGACGGCGAGCACCTTATTTGTTAGTGATCTGACATTGAGCCAGCCGACTTTAAAGACAGCCTTTGTACACCGGGACTCCTTAAGGTGAACACCAGAAATCGCGCTCACCTTCGCTTCCAATACAACTTTCGAACGAGATAAATCACGTGCTCTCAGCCACCTGGGCTTCCAGAGATTCATCAATATCAGTGTACGTCTTACACTTCGGTGTGGTGGTCGTACATGATTGAGCATGTACAGTGCATCTCTCGTGTACTTACATTGGCCCATTGGAGATCACGACTCAAAAACAAACCAAAAACCCGCAAACCAGAACAGAAATCGATGAATTAACTCCACTTTGTTAATCCTGAAGACGAAACAAGTAAACTCCCTGTTCGCATTGAAAAACCGACGACACTATTCGCTCAAAATTTAAAAAAAAAACAACTTCAACGCAACCGATATTCAACCACACGCTGACGAGTGACGCTGACGCATGACAATCCCCGGGTGCACAACCACTTGAGACCAAGGGCAAAGTTGGATGCTCTCACATAGGTCGCGGGCCGGCCAAAAAATGCACGCTCTATAATAGTAACCTAAAATAAGTTATTAGGCTATAGTATATATGTTTAATTGAACTACTCATGCTAAACTTTATATTCGTCGGCCTTCCTAGTGAAAAAAAACTTTGCTCGAACGACATAGTATTCTTTTAATTGCTCAATATTTTGTCTTCTCAAATTACTTTGCAAGTCATTATCAGTACCGGTGTAACGAATTAAAATGACTCCACCTAAAGATGAATCCGAAGTCATTTTTCTACGTGTAATAACGACTCCCCACCTCTTTATTCTTCGAAGAATATTAACTCCCTCTGAATTATAATAACTCCCCTATAGTGTATGCAGTAAAATATATATATAGGCTATATATCTTATTATATAATTCTCGATGTCCGTCGCGTCTGTCCGTCCGTCCGACGGCAACACGGCGGGTATTGCAAGACGCTGTTGTCATTGACAACCAAATATTGTTTAATCAAAACTCTATTAACAACGGAGCGTTTAACGAAGCGTCTTAATTGCAGCTTAAACCCCCGTCCCCCTTCCCTCACCCCATCCATCTCCCAATCGCCCAGGCCCCAACCTATTCCCGCCCTGGCCCCAAACCCCTTTTCCCCTTCCCTTTCCCCATCCCCCTTCCCTCTCCCCATCCCCTCCCAATCGCCCTGGCCCAACCCATTCCGACCCCCGGCCCCAAACCCCCGTTCCTCTTCCTCTCTTCAACCCTTTTCCCTCTCCCATCCCTCTCCCAATCGCCCTGGCCCCAACCCATTCCTGCCCTGGCCCCAAACCCCGTTCCCCTTCCCTTCCCCATCCCCTTCCCTCTCCCCATCCCTTCCCCAATCGCCCAAGCCCGTTTCCAAACCTACACAACGCTGCTCCGAAAACCCGTACAACCCACTTTCCTCCTCCCAAATCTCCCTTCCCTCTCCCAATGCCCTGCTCCCCGTTATTATATATATATATATATATAATTTTATATATATATATATATATATATATATTCCTTCCTAGCCTCAATACCTATTTTTTTAAATTTTACTCCTCAAGTGGGGATTAAATTTTCAGACGTCGTCACCGTACTGGGGATTTTTTAATTTTTGGAAAAGCGTTCTTCAGAAATGATTGATGTAACGTTTTAAATTTGCTATATCTCAGGCTATATAGGAGCTAAAAAGATGAGGTTTGCACCATTGTTTAGATTGTTTATTCTTCTTTCAAACCGTCCGTGCAAAACAAAAAAAATTGGGGGTAGAGTCCACTTTACGGCCTAAAATATCACCCTCTTCCCCCGAAAGATTTTTAAAGCCCCCTAGCAAAATATTTTCAGCGGTAACCCCACTTTGGTCAGCGGAAAAGTTGTAAAGGGATGTCAGAGGAACAAAATAAACCAAAAAGTTTGAAAATCGGTTGACATTTGGAAAAGATCTATCAATTCTAACTCGATGACCCCAATGTTTGAACATAAGTATTATGAGCGAATTTCGCGTAAGTTTTGAATTCTGAGAAAGTTTCCAATTTTTTTGAATTTGCTACATCTCAGGCTATATAAGAGATAAGAAGATGAGGTTTGCACCATTGTTTAGCTTTTTTATTCCTCTTTATAACCGTCCGTGCAAAACAAAAAAGTCGAGCGTTCACGAGCTTTCCGACAATCAAGTGAGAATGAGGAGCAGGCTGTTGCTTGGCGTGCAAAAGCAGCACAGCAAACAAGAGAATCAAGCACTGCATGTCGTTCGACACTGCCAAATCATTACACTTACGTTGACTATCAAGTTTCAGAAAATTCATGCGAATGGACGTTAACTCGGTTGAAGGAAAAGGCGGCGAGTTAAGGACAATCAATTGCGCAAAATGCTATTGCATTTGCGCAAAATCGGGTGGTAAAACAGCCAATCTCCTTCGTCATAAAATGCTATTGCATTTGCGCAAAATCGGGTGGTAGAACAGCCAATCTCCCCTCATAAAATGCTATTGCATTTGCGCAAAATCGGGTGGTAGAACAGCCAATCTCCCCCGTCATTTTTGACGGGTAAACACCTAGTATATATATAATTAAGTCATCAGATATGAACCTGTGCCAAAGGACAATAGATGGAAATACGTCATTAGTGAAAACAAGTAATTAAACATTAATTGCGGAAAAAGTCTTCACCAAAAACATATAATATATGGATTTGTTAACGAAGACAGTATTTATGCAAGTGTACGGATATGCAGTAAAATGTATAAAAACATATAATGTAATGACATATAACATATAATATAAGGATTTGTTAAAGAAGACAGTATTTATGCAAGTGCAGGGATATGTAGTAAAATGTATAAAAACATATAATGTAATGACATAGGCCTATAATATATAATATAAGGATTTGTTAACGAAGACAGTATTTATGCAAGTTCAGGGATATGGAGTAGAATGTAGTGCCAGGATCGCATGAATGTTTTGTTTGAACGACTTTGATCTTCTTGCCTTCCGCCTTCTTTTCCTCACTACGGGCAAATCTATAGACAGACAGACAGACAGACAGACAGAGAAACCACAAGACGGACGGACTATCAGACAGACAGACATTCTAGAACAGTGAGCTGCCTTCTACCGTACAGATGCTATTTGTAGGATTTGTCCCAAAAAATGGGAATTCTAACATTATTCCGAAATCGCGTGTAGAAGTGTTTACAGGAATAGTCGAATCCCCAAGTTTAATAAAGTTGAGTCAACTTTCGACATTTGGGGCAAAAAATTTAGGGGATTAGAAAATCTACAAAGGGATTCTTTATTATACGTGTAATACTGAGGTGGAGTTCTTTATTCCACCTGTAATAATGAAATGATTCATATTAATTCATATTTTACTGCATATCACTATATGGGAGTTATTATAATTCAGAGGGAGTTAATATTCTTCGTAGAATAAAGAGGTTGGGAGTCTTTATTACACGTAGAAAAATGACTGGGGGATTCATCTTTAGGGGGATTCATTTTAATTCGTTATACCGGCATGTTTTGTTTCATACTATCGCCTACATTTGCATTTTTTATTGACGCTGACCGATTCGCAGCAGACCAAACACGTTAATTTGCCGTTACGAGAGTCAATGAAATCCTGGTGTATCCATTCATCGTTAAAATGTCGTGTTTCGAATTCCACTTTACGCTTTTTCACTTCTGGTCGAGAAACATTCAGCAACCGTGGACAACTGGACATAGATATTATCATTTGAATAGATGCACGTGTTCAAAGATATTTTGAAAGGCTTTTATTATCGCCCACCTACCATTATCTGTATGTCCGATTGCGCAAATGTCGGTGTACCCGATCAAATACATACGATCAGAAGGATAGTAGAAAAATATTGCGACCAAAATAAGAAAATGTTCCAGAATTTCATCGACTTCAAACAAGCATTTTGGCAAGCAAGAAAACACTACGGTATACCAGAGAAGGTAGTGAAGCTCATAAAACTTAGACAGTAAAACAATGAGCATTCGATTCAATATACTTGTAGTTCGACATTGATATATTTGTAGAATGTCCTACCGGTTTTGACTCTGTCCCCGAAATCAACCAATGTCTCTATCTAAATCTGGAGCTGAAGGATTGGAGCAACGCTCGCGAGGCCTGTGCAAAAAAAGCGAAAGGAGCTCAAATGGTAATGATTAAAGATTCGGCGAAACAAGAAGCAGTCAAAAAGTATATGCAACAGCAATTCACCAGTAAGCAGTTTCAATTTACCCATCGCCTAAACAACTACATTAGTTTGAATTACTTAAGATTCTGATTGTTTGCACTTAGTTGAATTACTAAATTTATAGAAAAATCTTCTTTAAAACTACCCTATGCGTAACTCCCTATATGGACAAGTACTGAAAACGTAAAGGAAGTAGTGTCAGTGGCGTAGCGTGCCACTGGTTAGTCTGGAAAGTTCCAGGGGCGGCGGCAAAGGGGGGCGGCAAAAATTGCCGCCGGCAATAATTTGCCAATCCAAAAGCGGTATATTTGTTCTCTGTAGCAATCACTCTTTAAATCTGGCCAGAGTTAATGCCGTGGGATCATTCGAGATTTCAGAGAACTTCTTCACAATTTTAGAGAGAATATTTACTTTCTTCTCTGCGTCCACTCATCGGTGGAACGTACTTAAGAAAAATTGCGGTGAAAAGAGTTATACAAACACGATGGAGCGCACACTATAATTCTGTGAAAGCCGTTTATGCAGGATTTCAGGGAGTCATCATTGCTTTAGAATCTTTATGCGGTAATGCAGACAATCTTGACACACGCGGTGCCGCTCAAAGTATCCTGGACGCAATGCAATCGTTTTCGTTTCTTTCCTTCCTTCACTTTTGGAAAAAATAGAAGAATCTCAGGCCGTCCAGACATACTGTCAACAGAAAGGTCTGTCATTAGAGCACTGCGCTAAAAATGCAATCTTTTGTCCTTTTTTAGCGGAAGAGAGGGATGCGATAGTCAAATGCTCTGTTGATGCAGCCCTGCAAATCTGCGAAGACCACGACATTCCAACAGAACGACGTAGGCCCTATATGACGAAGAAAAAGATTGCCAGGCGAAAATGAAAGGGACGCTGGGTTGAGCTTTGTTGAGGAAGTAAGGCGATGTATGTTTTCAGCATTGGACAGATTCTTGACGGAAGTGCGACAAAGATTTAGTGGAATGCAGGAATTAAATGACTTATTCGGTTTCTTAAATCCACTCGTATTACTGCGTCACGATGACTTCGAAGATCGAATGACTGCTTTTAAATGCCGGTACGGAGACGAGATAGATTGCGCCGAACTGACAACAGAAATTCGAAGGATAAGAAGGCTGCATAAGGTTAGCGGGAACTCTTTTCACGAAAACGGCGAAGACGTTCAAGGCGATACTTCATTGGACGTACTTAGATGGTTGGTAAAACATCACTTGCAAGATTCTGTTCCGTACCTAGTTTTGAGTATCCGAATCTAGGCCTACTTAACAATTACTGTCTCCATTGCAAGCTGCGAAAGGTGTTTTTCTAAGCTTGAAATAATACAGAATTATTTGCAATCTACAATGCTAGAAGACAGGTTGTCCTCGTTGTCACTGATTTCCATAGAAAACAAGTATATTGATAAGCTTGACTTGGATGCTATTATTACTGAGTTTGCCACCGTGAAAGCGCGAAGGGCTCGTATTAAATAGAATATTTTAAATGTTCTCTACCCAGTACAGACGTAACATTCCACAGTAATGGACTCATGGTAACATTTATAGTCTATCTTCTTGACTTCTTATGAAGTTATGAGTTTGTTACTGTTTGTATTGTTCAAGGAATTAAATTTCATAGGTATTACATTACACTACAGTTGTGATTATAGTCTATTGTTCTAATGCTGTGTGACGTTGTATCATGTATGTTTATTTTTGTTACGTCCTGGGGCGGCGGATTAAACATGTTCCAGGGGCGGCTAGAGTGCACGCTACGCCTCTGAGTAGTGTGTCTCTGTCTAGTGTTTAAGTGACATTTTTTATGCTTTCAATATTTTCCCATTACCTGATTTTGATAAAATAGCTGGAATCTGTTCCTTTTTGATACATTGGTTTCATCGTACAGGAAAAGTATTGTCTCTGTCTACGAACAATTCATTGCTTCGATAGCAGTTCAATATATTTGTTAGATCGTTTTAGGAAATGTCTACTTATTTACGGGCTGGAAACAGTATTTTAGCAAACATATTTGGCAGTCTGATGCAAAAGCAGTATTGTTACTGCACGATAGCAGCAATTAGATAACCAATTTTGATGCATCGGTTTACTGACATTGGTATTAGCCATGCAAGGACTCAAATTAACTATATTCAATTTTTGATGGTTTAAATTGTTTAAATGTTTTAAAATTCGATACGTTTGCTGTGATTAGTGATTTTAGTATAATAATTCGTAAACTAAGTTGGCATATATTCCTTTGATTTGAATAATTTAATGTCTTCGCTAGCGGTTTGGTGACATTTAATCACGCGACAGTTAACCACCGACACTTAATCACATGGACATTTAAACTGCAAAACAGGTTTCAGGGACTAGAGGGAAACGAAGACAGGGACACAATATTGGAGAACTTTAAAACAGCAATAATTAAGACTGCACATAAAGTGGTACTGTACATAAAAAGCAAAAACAATTTAAACAAAAATGAATGAAGCAGGAAACTATGGATACAATGAAAGAATGAAGACAAACAAAACAAAATTTGACCAGTACTGTGGCACTGGTCAAATTTGTTGTTTATCAATCAGTTTAGTATATCTATACTATCAATAACTATAGTAACTCTGGTGTCATAGTGCAGTAGAGACTGTTCAGATTAATCATTCCTTCTTTGTTTTGTAAACAACATGATTTCGTCTGATGTACACGTATAAGATTAATCTGTCTGTATCCACATTGGTGTTGTTGTTGAGAAATAAAATGATTGATTGATTGATTGAAGAACAAAGACGAAACAAAGTACAGATATTTCAATAAGAAAATAAAAGAGGAATGTATGAAGGCAACAGAATCAATCAGTCAACTTTTATAGCGCCACTACCATAGTGCCCAGGGCATCAGCCGATGGCGCACCAAGCCCAAATAGCATTAGAGCCAGGTCAAGCCAGAAGATCAGTCCGAAACGGCGGGAGAGCAATCTAAGGGGGATAAGCCAAGTCAAACAGATATGGTTTAAGGCCAGTTCTGAAGAATGGCTATAGGCCCTACGAACATTGCAAATAAATAGAAACACGGAGAAATAAAGAGGATATGTATCACAAGTTAAAAGCCTGCGTTCACATCACTAATTAATTATCAGGGTTTCGTTGACATTATGTTGGCTGCATCAACAGAACATGTGCTTCCTGTTTGAAATTGTCTTGTTTGTTTTGCTTTTCAGAGTGAACCGATTTTACTGGTTGCGTCCACCCAGATTATCCTGGAGCAGGAAATATAGCATGGATTGGCGGACAGACTAAAGATCCTAATCGGTGCGGCACTCCATTTGTCTGGAAACCAGTGGGGACAGAATAGATACCTTTCACCTACACCCACTGGTATACCGGAATGCCTAACTGCTATCAAATTGCCGAGAACTGCGTTGCAATTGCGACTTCGCCGGAATTAAGCTATCGATGGGACGACAATAATTGCGTGAAGGCGTATTGCTCGGTCTGCGAATTCTAACGAAAGTCTAATGAAAACAGTGCGTTTAAGTTTCAACTAAACAGGACAAGCGCATGTCTAACTATTATAAAAATTCAGATTGAGATTGTAGAGGGCTCGCCCCGTAATGTTGTAAATTAAAATAAGATTGCATCAGATTTTGATATTTTTAATTCTCGAACATAGTTTCAACAGCCAAATCTTAATCGGAAGCTAATTACGCCCACTGCGAATGCATCAAATTCACACCAATAAGTAAGTAAATAATGTTTGGAAGAGGATCACATAACAAGATGTATTTGATTTACAGATTATGAGTAAAAATAGTAATCAAATCAAACCAAGTTTTCTTCCTATGATGAATCATGGGTGCTCAATTTTATTGGCAAAACATTCAAAAACGTCATGTATTCGACATTGTGATAATATTAGGTATACTTATGGCAGAGCCGTAGCTAGGGCATTCGGCGCCCGGGGCAAGATTTCAAATTTTGCGCCCATAAATTTCGGTAATGACCTTTTTTGTTACTCACCCAAGTTTTCAAGTTCTCCCTTATCCCTGTAAAAGTCTCTAAATTTCGGCGGATGGCCTTTGTAAGGGCGCTTTATCAGAATATAATAAAAGGATCTATATAAATAAAACATAGAGTTTAAAGAGGGGGGCGTCATCTTATGTATGTATGTAGTAGGTTTTTAGGCAGTAATGGAGGCTGAAAATGGACTCAGTTTGAAGTATATTAATGTCTTATATATGTGACACTCTTGTTGATTCTAAGAGAAGGAGTATGTGGGAACTGTAAGCGGTGGAGGCGCTTACATTTGGTGTCAGGTTTGATACTTTTATGGGAGTGGGTGTAGAACTTTCGTGAGGATTTGCGGTCAGTTGAAGGGCAAGGACGTTGTTGCCACGTGGCATGCATTCATTAGGCGTCTATACATTCAGAGTAGTTATGGCGTTGGTTGGTGTGCACAGTAGAAACGTTGAGCCTTCGTTTTGAGAGTAAGTTGTGTCGAAGTTGTTTCTTGATATCTGGATGTGGCTCCTGTGTTCTTGCTGGGCGTTCGACGGGAACGCTGCCTCCTGTGTCTGGCTGAGGGTTCGACTGGAACGCTGCCTCGAGTCGTCCGGAGCGTTTGACGGTGACGCCGTTTCGTGTCGGGCAGAGCGTTTGACGGTGACGCCGCTTTGGGAGCCTTTAGCTGGAGAGTCCGTTGGGGACGCGGATTCGTGCCTTTCGGAGCGTTCGTCAAGGACGTTGCCTTGGTACCTTCCGGAGCATTCGACGGAGATGTTGCTTTGGGATTGTCGGAGTGTCTTTGTGACAGGGTCGTTGAGCTGGCAGAAAAGTCGGTCAGAATTCTTCAATGGTCAAGCAGGGCCTGTTTTAACGTGCAGTGATACACAAAGTGTGCAGTGATAAAATGAAAATGTGCAGTGGTAAAATGCCATTTTCTGTGCTTTGTGCAGTGATAAATTTTCCTGACGAACTTTTTTGTTTTTTTTTGTGCGGATATCCACACATTTTCTGAGTTTAGTGCCGTGATAATTTTTTCTTAAAACAGGTCCTGTGGTCAAGGTGGTAGGCCTAAGCAGAGAAGACTGTCGTATCATTAGATGAGCAAATGAACATTATTTCCATTCCATAAAAGAATACCTACGTGTTTTGCTGAACGGTCATTAGTCAATGGGTGATAGACAACTCGTTTATCCGAGCCATACCAATCTGCGACCATTGCGTACCAGTCACTTCGTCACAGAGTCGTGTCTGTGTAAGCATACGCGTAAACCATTACGTCGTACGCAAGAAAATCAATTGAAGAGCTACCTGCGGCAACAATTGGACTGTTGGAGGAACGAGAAGGTCGACGGGAAACAGGAACAGGAGAGGGAGAACAGAACTGTAAAGGGAAGATAATCTACTTTTATTGGTCACTGATAGTATTTTGAGATACTGGTGTATGTTTAAATTGGTGTAGTTAATTGTTGATGGTACTTGATTATTTAGATTTGCCTGTTGTTTGCATTAATGGTTAAATTGACTATTACTGATTGTGTTATTGATTATTATGGATCAATTAGCAGAGGAATCGGAGATGATGATTTGCACGAAAATGTGGATGCAATGGGAAAAAAGGAGAGAGGAAGAGAGAGAGAAAGAGGAGTTAAAGAGGAGAGAGTTACGAGAAAGACAGTGGCAGGAGGAAATGGAGGCAAGGGAGAGACGAAGAGTAGAAAAGAGACTCAAGAGAGAGAGAAATGGGACAGAGATTTTCAGGAGCGAAGGAGAAGAATAGAAGAGCAGAAGAGGAAACATGAAGAGGAACAGGTTATGAAAGAACAAAGGAGGAAAGAGGAAAAGGACAAGGAGGAGCAGAGGAAGAAAGAATTTGAGAGGAAGCAAAAGGATATGGAAGAGGAAAAGAGAAAAGCAGAATCAGAGAGGAAAAAGGAGGACAAGATGGAACAAAAGGAGCAGAGTGATTCTTTATCGCAGTGTTTGAAAGAAGAAGGTCTTCAGGAAATGCCTAATGATAGTAATCAACTTTTTGCATAGTTTGATTTTGTGGAACAGATTTTTACTGATCTTGAATTTGATGAGGATTTATGGGTGACATTATTATTGCCATTTATGTCTGATAAGATCAGGGCATTTGTAATGAATTTACCTCGGTTGACATATCAATATGCGAAAAAAGAAATTTTGAAATTACACAGTTTAAACAAATTTAAGAAAACAAAACCACTGATTTTGGAAAAAGCCAAACCTGGTGTTATTTTTGGTTCATCCTGTGATATTGGAAATGCAAGTGTAAAGGACAGTAGAATTGTTAATAAACCTGTTGTGGTAAAACTTGTTGATGATGTGAAAGATTGTCAAGTGTCGTTGGACATTTTGATGTTGATGAATGTAAAAGGAACTGATTTTATGACAATTGAGCCTACTGTTGTTAAATCTCGACTGAAGTTGTTTAATGAGGTTGTTATTAATGAAGTTGAAATTTGTGAGGAATATTTTGAGATAAAGATTTCGGAACAGCAGACAAACGATAATGTACTTTTGAAGCTTGATGTCGATGATGTGAAGTTTGATGAATTACCTAATATGTTGAATGATAAAGAACATGATATGTGGTTTGTTGATCAATTTTATAGAGATGATGAGATTGAGTAAAGTGGTGAAATGTTTTGATGGCGGTGAATTTGATATTTTGAGTAAAGATATGCCTTTGATGAATGAAGATTATGATGTTGTAATGATCAATGCAGCAAATGATGATGGGGATGATGACGATGGTGATGAGGAGGATGATATTTATGATAATGATGATGTTGATGTGAATGATGAACTGATCTTGTCAGCTGAAGAGCAAATTGGGCCTTTTCGACTTTTAGTTGAAGTGAAAACAGTCTGCAGAGGTGATGCTTGCTTTGCTGATTACATGTTCACGATGAAATATGTGGATTTAAGGGGTTGTTTTGGATTTAAGTGGTTGTTTTGGATTGAGGGTCAATTGAATAGCAGATATGTGATTTTGGATGATATCTTTGTATGGAAAAGAGGATTTTGTAGAACTGTGTTTGACAGAGGAAAGATAAAATTGTTTGTAATCTTGTGGATAGTAATAGGCTTTATTGGACTGAAATGTTAGATTGAAATTGGCATGATGATCTGTTGTATTTGTATGGTGAATGTATGTTGGTTTAATTTGTGTATTGTGACAGCAGTGATTATGCTGTGGAAACATTTTGACTCAGTTAACAGATTAATATTGAAAGGCCTGTTGCCTCTATTAGTTCTTGTATATCAGTGGATGATTGTAATGCATTGGTCAATGTCTAGTTGTAGTATGTCAGTGGACAATTGTAATGCATTGAGCAATGTTAGTTATTAATCATCTTTATTCGTGACAAGCACAGCATAAAAAGTAGTACACAACCAGTAGTACACAACCAAGGAAAACACAAATCAACTGAACAAAACTAAATAATAATAATAAAAAAATAATAATAAAATAAACCTAATAATAAACAAATAAACTAAGAACAAACTTTACACAGTACAGCCTCTGCCCTCAGACAAATTCTAGTAATGCACTGAGCAAAGTACAGTGGCTTTTTCTCATATCTATTAACAAAGGATGCTTGTCGCTTTTCTACAATAGCATGCATACTATCCAAACCCGTCAGGACTCTGATATACTCGACATTATCTGCCTCACATGTTTTAAAAATTTTGCACACAACTACTCGAATCAGTCTGTCAAGAGCATTAAGAATACTTTTGTTTGGAAATGTGGCTTCCATACCATACAATACAATAGGTAGACAATAGCTCTTTACCAGGTTAACGCATATTAATTCTGAAGCGGCAGCTCTGCTGCGACTATACAAGCAATTAAACGTGCGGAAAAATTTTAATTTAGCTTCCAAAATAGATAACCCGAAGTGCCTGCCCTTTTTCAGTGTCACCCCGAGATACCTAATTTCCTCCACAAATGGCAAGGCAACACCATCCAGGACCAATACAGCACATGCGATATTGCAACATGTCCCAACCCTCCTCACCATAGATTTCTTCACATTAAATTTCAAATCCAAATCCACAAAGTCATTGGTGCAAATATCCAGCATGTGCTGCATGCCGGATATAGAGTGTGACACCAATAAGATATCATCAGCATACAATAAACATCCAACAAACAAATCATTGATATAGCAGCCATATCCAGAATTTTGCAACTTTAAAATTACATCATCAATATAAACAGCAAATAGCAAAGGCGAAAGAACCCCTCCTTGTCGTACCCCAGCCACTACAGTAAAAGATTCTGATAAGGCATTACCCTATCTAACCATAACATTACATTTGGAATACCAGTTGAGTAAAACTTCAATGAAATACCAAGGGGTTTTCCTTTGTATCAGCTTCAAAAACAGCCCATAGTGACTAATTTTGTCAAAAGCTTTCGAAATGTCAAGAGCAGAAATCACAGCTGTGCATGAATTTCTATTGAGATAACTTATTACCCCCTCAATATGTATAAGGCATCTGAGCATCCTACCCCAGTTTTGAACCCAAACTGCAGGTCAGAGCTTTCCAAAAAACCCCAAATTTCCCCAGTAATACATGCTCAAAAATCTTAGACACTACTGGACTCAAGGTTATGCCCCTATAATTGTCACACCTTGTAGGGTCTGCTGTGCAATTTTTTAGCAGAGGGATCATGATACCATTACCAAAACCTTCTGGCACATATCCTGCTCTCAACATTAGATTAAACAAATGAGTTATACAAGATAATACAATTGGGTGTGCATACAGTAAATGTTCTATAGTTATCCTGTCAAACCCGGCTGCTTTGCCCAGCTTAATTTTACTAACTGCTATGCCCACTTCTTCAATTGAGATCACAGGACACTCTATACTCTGACTCCTATAGCCTGAGTAACAGCCCTCAAACTGCAGTTTGAGATTATCGTGCCAACTACTGTCATTTGGTGTGCAGGCAGAGCGAAAGAAATCTGCAAATGCATTGGCAATTTCAGGTTCGGTACAGGACCCATCCACAGTTTTAGCACAACTATTACTCCTTCCCCCAAATTTATTTTTCCAGGACTTCCAGAAGGTAGTAAAATCTTTTTGCATGAGGGCATCATTCAATGTATCACTAAAATAATTTTTATTGTCCCTCTCTTTCTGCTTTATAGCAGACTTATACTCTGCCTTAGCCCTTCTCATTTTATTAGTATAAGTATTTTGATTTATGTTATCTATGGAGGTAGCAGTTGTACCAATATGTATGTATGACTAGCAGTTGTAGTCAAAATTTTGTTATGGTAACGTAGATGATGCATTGTATATAATGTAGAAACTGATATGTATAGTAGATACCATAAGATGACGAAAACAAGAGTTTACAAATTATTTATTTTAACTCTTTTTATAATGTATATTATAATTTGTAAACTCAGGAAAGGAAAAACATGTAAGGGCACTTTCTCAGATTATAATAAAAAGGATCTATATAAATAAAACATAGAGTTTAAAGAGGGGGCGTCATCTTATGTATGTATGTAGTAGTGATTTTGGCAGTAATGGAGGCTGAAAATGGACTCAGTTTGAAGTATATTAAAGTCTTGTGTGACACTCTTGTTGATTCTAAGAGAAGGAGTATGTGGGAACTGTAAGCGGGGGAGGCGCTTACAGCCTTTTTGTGCTTATCTGAGTTTTTCCTCAAGAGAAACAGAGAAACATGAAACATGTTGTGGTAACGAGAATTTGGGGGGGGGGAATTAGCCTACAAAATGCGCCCCCACGGACGGCGCCCGGGGCGGATTGCCTCTGGCCCCCTAGTTACGGCTCTGACTTATGAGTGAGAATGTCAAAACTACGTCTACTCTCATTAACTCTAAAGCGACTTCAGCGACGACACGAGCGAAGGTTTTCCATATTTTGGTTGAAATCGCGAAGCAGAAGTCTAATGAAAATGACGTTCTGAAAGCGATTGTACTTTGTTTCTAATATATACATTGAGAACATTTTGAAAGACTCAGTGTGACGGACCGGGAAGAGAGCCAGCCTAGTTGTGTAAAGAGCCCTATGGGCCATAGGCCCGGTTGGCCACAAAATGACCTTAGCTTCGGTTTGTATTATATTGTAATGTACGATATTGTATTGTACGATAATAAATTCTACCTACAACATTTAAGTCTGTTATTTAGATTACGAGGAATTCGAAGTTACATAAACTGGTATGCTAGGCTCTCATAATCTCATCACGCAGATAGTTTACTCATAACTGGTCGATAGGTTTATTTAAATCGCAATAAGAAGAATTGTAGAAACTTAGTGATGTGGCGACCATGTGCCACAGATAGCATTATTATTATTATTATTAGTAGTAGTAGTATTATTATTATTATTATTATTATTATTATTATTATTATTATTTATTATTAATTATTTCCTAATTATTATTAAAGATTGTTTAATTGCATAAACTTGTTAGTTAATAATTTAATCTAATTAATTAGCGTTTATAATAATGTATTTGTACTAATTTGAATTAATTAATAAAGTTATAATTCATGTAAAACGGACAGAGCACGCGCTAGGCTAAGACGCTAAGGCTTCGGTAAAATTTTTAGAATCGCCACGGCCGCCCAAAGACCGAGAGATAGGCTATAGAAACCGGCAACGATTATAGGTTCCGAGCCTTCGGTCTTTCAGTCGTGGCCGCTGAAAGATTACCGCATGTAAGACGGAGCCTGCGCGGAGCGAGGCTCCCGCTGGGAACCGTGCGTCTGGCTGTTCGACGCGTGCGGCAGCGGTCGGCCGGCAGTGTAGTCGCTGCGTTCGCCTGGACACCAGCGATCGGTCGGCTGTGTACGCTGCGTCAGAGATGGACATGGGTCCATTTTTTAGAACCCAACCCAACCCGACCCATGAAATCTCCAACCCAACCCAACCCAACCCATGCCGGCAATTGCAAGTATTCACCCAACCCAATCCAACCCACCCAAGCTTCAAGTAAACATATTCAGCAAATTTATTGCTAAGCAACAATTTGTCAATTACTGCATACAAATCATTTTAAAAAATTACCTCTCATATGTCGCTGTAGGGCCTATGTTTTCCGCCATTATAATTATCATTGGCGTGCAAAGGAAGGTAGATGTCCGTGTTATAATTTGTACTTATACTGTCTAAAATTCAGCTTCAAATGTTGAAAGATTACCGAATAAGGAACCCTAGAGCCATTATATCATTTGCTTAGCAAGTTCGCACGCACTCCCACGCAGTAGCTCATAAATGTTATTGGGGTCAATAAGGGGATTAAGATGGATTTACAGTGGATGGTTCAAAGAAAGTTACTTCGTTCAAAGAAAGTTACTTCCTTCTTTCATCAATTTCGACTCTCGGTTCCAATGCCTTGAATTATTTACTTCCACCGGTCTTATGCAAATATCTCGTGACTGCGGATCAACATTTAACTATAGGCATATGACGCTGCATAATATCGAGAAAGCAACGGCCACAACGGCGAGGGGGGTTTTATGTATCAAAGGAGATAGACTTATGCCTGTAATGCTTTATTATATACGAACAACTGTGTTTGGATCAATAGAACCAGGGGCTCAAGACAGTCCTAAATATAACCCCTCACCCGCCAATCGCTTAACTAATAGCCATGATAAGCCAGTGTTGCCAGCGACAGTTCGGCGGCAATTTGTTACATGAAAATGCGGAAAACGATAACCATTTTTTATAACCAATGTATGGTGTGTGCACTGTGCCACGTGCAAATCAGCGTTTTCCAACCCAACCCAACCCACCACAACTGCCTAAATTTATGACCCAACCCAATCCAACCTAACCCAACCCATGGGTTAACCCAACCCATGTCCATCTCTGTGCTGCGTACGCCTGAACACCGGCTCCCGGTTACCAGGGGTGATTAGCGAAGGGTTGGGCCGTAGACGGGGTCGCTTACCACCGCTAACGACGAAGCCGTTGCCTGGGTTCCCTGCTTTCACGGCACCTAAGCTGACGTGGCCCAACAGTTTAAAATTCTGCCTAGAGACCGGCGCCCGGACCACCAGGACCTGTTGGCGATGCGCGTCGACGGCGGCGAGGCGCCTTTCGCCGCTGCCGACGACGCTAGAGGGGTGGATCCGAAGTTCAACTTTCTGACGGATAAAACGCATAGATAGGGACATTAGAGGGCGAGCGCCCTCAAGGGCTGGTTCTAAAAATCGAAAATCTCCGAAATATGGGAATTTATGTAGCACGCGTCAATAGGAGGACGCAGGCGGCTGTTGTAACTAAAGTTCGCTTGAGACGCGCGCCCAGCTGGCAGGAGCTATTGCCGCGTCGCTTAGCCGTAGACGAAACACTGATCACCGCTAAGGTAAACGTTCTTAAGCAGGTCTCTACTTTTTCCTTATGACGGCAACTACGCGAAAATACAGACTACTGACGAAAAATCCGCCTAAGTGCCCGTCAAAAAGTTTCAAAACTCTAAAAATTTTAGTCATCATCATGACATGTCGTTTTCGTGGTCGCTCCGCTTATATAGTGAGGCGATAGAGAAAAGAAAGCACAGCGATTGAAAGCGAGTATTTGGAGCCCGTTTAAAGTGCTAAAGCTTATCGTTTCATACTGACGTATCAAAGACTATACTATCCATTGCAGTTCCTGTGCGCTAGTTATTGTGGCTGCCGGACTGCGTCTAGTCAGCGCGTCTTTGTCCGTGTTACCAGTGTTGCCACTGTAGCCATTGTTGTCAGTGTTGCTTGGTTTATTAATAAATACAAATAAACCAATAAAGGCAAGTTGTGTTCGTGTCTTTGAAAGTCGCTGTGACGCCGGAGTCTCAGCGCACCGTCCGTGAAGGCAAGCCTTGGCTGTGATGAACCTCGCCTACCTGAGGTCACGTTAGTGCCCAGGAGGTCAATTCTGAGCCAAGGGAGGAGACAGACGCCCGCCTGTCGTAAAGACGCGAGAAGACAGTTTGGGTGAATCGACGGCCAAGGAAAGAGTGGACCGCAGCACATTCAAGCACGGATAACCTCGGGTTTGGTGAAAGCGTGCTAAGAAGCCGCAACAGGTTAGAGACAACGCCGCCTGTCTATAAGAGAGCGGAAAACGGCTAAATTACCGAGAACGAAGAGACGTGGGGCCAAGTCGAAGCCAGAGACCAGGAATACATATCGAAATCGCTTAAGGCGCCGAGACCAAGCGGTGGCCAGCGATAAGAGGCACGAGTTAAAGGGTATCTCGGAGGAGGCCGGGGCCGGAACGGATAGAGAATCAGAGGAGGGAAACGAGAACCCTACGTTGAGAACCGGCCGTCCTCAGTGTGCGGCCTGCCCGGCAGCCGCGGACACCTCCTCTGATGTCGGAGAACCAGAAAGGGAAACTGACGCCGTCGATCAAGCAGAGTCGGCGGCAGATGGCGATCGGGAAACCGAGCGGGCGTTGGGGGCCGCCCGACCGCCGGCCGCGCTACGAGACCGCGAGCCGGCAAAGTCGCCACAGTGACAGCTCTTTGGGGATTCACAGCAGACTAAGTGGTCACGCAGACAAAATCCAGAGATGTGTGAAAGACTTTTCGTAGTCCGAACGCAAACAGCTTCATCCAAGCTTAAGCTTTGGATGAAGACTCTTGGTGCAACTGCAGCTTTACAACTGTTTCTGTCTATAGTTGTATCCGTTGTTAGTGTTGATATTGATAGTGGCTGTCGATGTCCCGTGATAGCTCAGTTGGGTGAGCGCAGGATTTGACTCGATAAAAGCTGTGATCTTTAGGTCTGTGGTTAAACTCCGTCTCGCGTGAACCTGAGGCTTTTTTTCTTATTTGGCCAATATTGAATACAGGCAGTGGTGAATTTAGGAGGGCGGTGGGGGCCGTCCGCCCCACGCGGTATTTTTTCAGGGGCGGCATTTTTTGGTGGTCAAATAAATTTACTTACGGATGATTATATTGACTGCCATAAGAAACGACTGCAGACATATATATGTTATGAAGACTGTGCTCATGGAGTTATTATTAGAGGAGACGGCATTACGTCATTTGGCTGAAGCCAACTTTTTGGGAAATTCCCAAACGGCAGCCACATTGGTAGACCCAAAAAATCATCAGCTGAGCCATGGGGAATAGCTGCGGATATGTCTTATCAATGATCTAAGAACTTTTTATTAGTATGTATTGAAAATGGAGATCCAGATCAGTGGAGGTTCCAGGATTTGGCAAGTGGGGGGGGGGCGTTGGGGTGGCAACTTCTAATCATAGGGGCCTACCGCTTGTTGTTAGGTATGTAGTATTAAGTATAGGGTCCCAACAGGGAGGCCACTGGGGCCAGACACCCAATAAAGGCACTGACCCACCCTGGGCCCAGTGGCGGCTCCAGGATTTGGCAAGTGGTGGGGGTGTTGGGGTGGCAACTTCTAATCAGGGGTCCTACCGCTTGTTGTTAGGTATGTAGTATTAAGTATAGGGTTCCAACCGGGTGGCCAATGGGGGCCAGGCACTCAATAGGGGCACGGACCCACCCTGGGCCCAGTGGCGGCTCCAGGATTTGGCAAGTGGGGGCAGTTGGGGTGGCAACTTCTAACCATGGGGGCCTACCGTTTGGTGTCAGGTATGTAATATTAGGTATAGGGTCCCAACAGGGGCCACTGGGAGGCCAGGCACTCAATAGGGGCACGCCCCGGGGGCCCCTGTGGAGCCGCCACTGAGCCGCCACTGATTAAGATGCTATTGTTCGAAATTTGTGTTTGAAAAATAGCAAGTGGACAGCCTATTGGATGACATTAATCGTGTTTTCAATAAGGCATGGGGCTGTCCATTAATTATGTCAACAATTTTGGGCAATTTTCGACCCCCTCCCAGGGATATTTTTACACCCTCCTAACACCCCTCAACACCACCACCCCCATTTGAGGTCGACACCCCCCAAAATTTGGTAATGTGATAATGCAAAATGGATACTAATTAGCTCTGAACACCCCTCCCCCAATGAAGGACACCCTTCCCCCAAACTTTTATTGTCGGATGACCTTTTTTGTCAGCCTTTTTCCGGGAAGAGACTTAAAAATTCCGACACTTCCCTCCCCCATTTTTCCGACACCCCCCACCAAATTCAAAATCCTAGAAATAACACTGCCCCTCCCCTCCTTGTCATCAACTGTCAACTTTCAGTTACCCCCACGTCCGATTCAACCACAATGGCCGCTAACAATGGAGGTGCTATTTTTAGCCTACGCGCTACTGGCTTCACGCAGCCTGGTTAGAAATGACGTAATGCCGTATCCTCTAATAATAAATCCATGACTGTGCTACTATTTAAATGTATAGATGCTTAAAATGTTACCGCTAAAACGCATTTTTCTGAAAAACTAAAAGACGTGAAAACAGTGAAAAATACTCTCTTGAATTACACTGGTTGTGACACCTACTGCTATTATACTCGAGACTGATAAAGATTTAATCATTTAATAAAATAAAATTGAACATTAAAACATAAAAATCGCCCTCAAAGTCCATCTCGGGCTATCATCTTTACAAGAACTCTCTAACACTCTCACTCAACCGGAAGTCGCTATCATTTAAAACTGAAGATCATAAATATTTCCCTTTCTGTCTGTCTTTATTTAGCCCCTGAATCGAGTTAACCCTGACATTTCCTTTATCATCCCTTTTTAAGTTTATACACGTATAAACTTAACATTTGCATTGATCTTCAATTCTTCACTAATACAACACTATACTATTATATAATCATTGTCATTAACAGTAAACATTAAAGTCTTTGCTTCAACTTACAATGTACATAATAATACACACAATAATCCTATAATTATCAACAAGCCTCTTTATATGTATCATTCATAAAGTCCAACATATTAACAAACCGATACATTTTAATAGTAATCTACAATAACATCATCACTTAACTAATCACAATCTTCAACAGTCTTACTCACTGTCATTCTAGAAAAAATGTCTGCAACAACATTTAAAGAACCTTTTTTATATTTAATCTCAACATCAAACATCTGTAAAGCCAAACTCCAACGCATTAATTTAGCTGATTTAGTGCTATTAATCAACAAATAAACCAACGGATTATGATCCGTGAATACATTAACATGTATTCCTGTAACCCAAACTTTAAACTTGTTTAATGCCCAAATAATAGCATACGCTTCTTTCTCAATGGTTGCCCATTTTCTCTGACTGTTAGATAACTTACAACTAATAAATGCAATGGGTCTCTCTAATTCAGTGATGGGCACAAGTTTTTATCCGAGGGCCGCAAAAGTGTCTGTGAAGAAAGCCGAGGGCCGCACAATTTTTTTCGACATTTAGAATTAGGCCTACATTTTTAAGTAGTCTCAAAACGACTTTACCATAACGTTTTATATAAGCCTACTGTGCTGTGTAGGCCCAAGTAATTATTATTATAAAATATACTTGAATGTACAATATTAGAATGTAGATCAAGAAACTCACAAGTATATAGCAGTTAAAAACAAAGTGTCATGAATAGGTCATCATGTAATGGTAATAAATAAGAACATTTTTATTTAGACTCTAAGTGGGTTTTCATGACACCAGACCAGTGCACTGTATGCTGTCGTAACGTGGACAGTAACTGTTGATACTTGCGCGTAGCTGACATACCAAGTGGTCTTGAGTGAGTCTATTTCTAAGTTTGTTCTTTACAAAATTTACTCGTGAGAACAACTGTTCACAGCAATAAGTACTCCCAACCATACAAAGCAGTTTGTTTGCTACCATCTTAAGTGTGGGATAGGAGTACTGATTAACAGTTGCCAAAATTCAGCTGGAATAAGTTTATCATGTGATTGTGCAAGTTCATCATCAATTTTAATCTCCAGTAGTTCTAACGGTGCTAGACTAATGTCATTCACGATGGCCTCACTAAGGTCATTCGGATCAAACGTGAATGGATTCCTGAAGAAGTGTAGGGGCCTATGTGCAGTTTTATGTTAGAACAACCATTAAACCTTCCTTCAAACTCCTCCAACAAAATGTCTAACTCAGCAACAAAACCACAGTTTTCTGGATAATTTTCCTCTCCCTGCATTATTTCTCTGAGACAAGGGAAATTTGTCCAGTTCATGACGGGTAACTGTGCTTTAAACAATGTAAGTTTACTTTTAAAACCATAACCATATCTGGTAGATATTTATTATGGCCTTGGAGTTTCAAATTCAAGTCATTGAGATGTTTTGGGATATCTGTCATGAACGAAAGCTTCGCTAACCAAATGCGATCAAACAACACCTCATGCTCTCTATTATTGTCATGCAAAAATGCAAGAATTTAAGTTTTCAAACTAAAGAATCTTTGAAGCACATTTTCACGTGACAGCCGCCTTATTTGATTGTGATAAGTGAGGTCAAGAATATCTTTCCAAGTCGGGGGCCGCACAAAAGGGCTTCGAGGGCCGCATGTGGCCCGCGGGCCGCACTTTGCCCATCCCTGCTCTAATTTCTTGTCTTTCAATTGAGTCAACACAGCTCCTGCTGCAAAGTCACTGCCATCACAGTATAAATTTGTAACACAACCAATTTCAAAATCAGTTAAAATATACCGTGAACAAACCATAGTCTTCAATTTTTAAAATACATTTTCAAGTTCTAGTGTCCAGATTATTACATTAGGTTTCTCTTTCATTGTTAACTCTGTAAAAGGTATAGCTACATCAGCAAATGCTGGCAAAAAGACACGATAAAATCCAAAGAATCCTAAATATTGTTTCACTTCTTTCTTTGTCTCTGGTCTCCTTAAATCCAAAATTGCTTTAATTTTCAAAGGATCCATTTTAATGTTTCCTGAACCCACGATATGACCTATGAATTTGATTTCACTTTTCCCAAATTCACATTTGCTCAAATTTAAAGTTAACTGATTGTTTCTCATGACTTGTAAAAATTTCCGAATATCAGTTAAATGTTCTTCCCATGAGCTAGAATATACAGAAATGTCATCTACATATGGTTCACAACACGTTTTTAAAAGTTGTAATACAAAATCAATTGCTCTTACAAAAGTACGACCTGAATCAATCAATCCAAACGGCACCCGATTCCACTCAAAAACACCCAAATGAGTTATAAAAGCCGTTTTCCAATTATCTTCATTAGCAACTTCACAAGACCAATACGCACTTCTGCAATCAAACACTGATATAAACTTTGCTTTTGCGATTTTATTTAACATATCACTAATTATTGGCATTGGATATGGTCTTGGTATAGTATACTTATTTACATATCGAAAATCACATGCTAAGCGTAAATCTCCAGTTTTCTTTCTCACAATTACCATTGGACTCGTCATAGGACTATTTGAAGGTCTTATAATTTCATCATCCAACAGTTGCTTTAATTGTTTCTCCACATCAGATCTAAAAGCTAACGGTACTCTATACGCTTGTAATCTTCTTGGTACAAAATCTGATTTCAAACTAATTTCATGTTTTATAAATTTACATAAACCTGGTTTTACACTAAATCTGTCATCAAATTCATTCAACAACATCATTAAATCCTTACGTTGATCTTGACTTAAATGACACAATTGATTTTCATTAATACACAAAGATTCAACCTTTTCTAAGTTGCATGGTTGTTCAACAACTTCACCAAAGTTAATATCATCATCAATTACAGCCACACAGTTTAATGCACGAACATAATATTTCTTCATTTTATTAGCATGAATAATTTTATGTCCTTGGTCATTCAAATCAACCAAATAAGAATGTTTTGACCTACGCTGTAACACTTGACATGGACCATGCCATTTAGATAACAATTTGTTACTTGATGTCGGGTACAAAACCACAACCAATTCACCTGGATCAAACTCTTTATCAATAGCAGTTTTATTATAATGGTCTTCATACTGTTTTTGTTTTACTTGAGCATGTTCATCTGCAAATTTCAAAGCTTGACTTATGTTTTCTTTTAATTTCTTCAAATAAGTTATTGGCTCTTTTCCAATATTTTCAGGTAATTCAATTTCATCAGCCCATATTTCTTTTAATAAGGTTAGTGGTCCCCTTGGAATGGTTCCATACACTAATTCATGGGGCGAAATACCTGTTGTTGCATTCGGCACTTCTCTTAAAGCCCACACAACAAATGGAATGATAAGATGCCACTGCCTCGGTTTATCAGCAATAACATGTTTGATCATACGCTTGTAACTTTGATTCCACCTTTCTACCAACCCCGAACTTTGTGGATGACCCGGCGTGGGAAATCTTGGGCTACACCCCAACATTTTCATAAACTCCCTCGTTAGTTTAGCTGTGAAGTTCGTTCCACAATCACTAGTCACAATAGCTGGTATACCTACATTCACAAATAAAGTTAGTAAAGCATCACATACAGCTTTAGCACTTAAACTTTTCAATAACATGACGCTAGGAAAACGCGTACAATAATCTACAGCACATAGAACATATTTGTGTCCCGCAGCCGATGGCGGTTCGATTGGTCCAATTCAATCGATATTCAACTTTCTATATGGGATTTGTTATCTTGCAATAGGTGTAATTGGTACTCTATCAGTTACTAAAACTCGAGTATTCAACTGGCACGGTTTACATGTTTTGCAATACCAAAAAACGTCTTTCCTCATTTTTGGCCAAACAAATGACATCTTGATTCTTTCAAAAGTTTTTACAAAAGCCAAATGTCCGCCAAAAATCGAGTCATGTGCTAATTCTAGCACCTTATTCCTTCTCACCTTCGGTAAAACTAATTGATACACTTTACCAGTTACATTCTGTTGTATTTTATATAACAAATTGTTAATAACAACAAACCCTGATCCATTTTTCTTAGATAACTCCCACCAGTTACTCAAAGATTCATCTTCCTTCTGTTGTAATGCAAATAATTCTGAATCTGCTTTCAATTCTGTAACATTTTCCAAATTTTCATTATTCTCCTCCATTTTTACATCTTCTAATTTATAATCATCTTCATTCCCAACTAATTCTGCTAACCCATAATCTTGTGACTGGGAAGATTCACTGGTTTGCTCATCCTCCACTTCATTTTCTTCTATCTGATTGACAAGTTCATCTTCTACTTTGTTATCCTTCATTTCAGTCACCTCTCGCACCCCTTCATTCCAGTTTGTTATTTGTGATCTTGTTAATACATTACTTATCACAGGATTTACGACTGATGTAGTTGTCATTTCTAGTTCTTGGATAATTTCAGGATGAATCAACAACTGTTCTCGATTACCCAAATTATTTACAACTGCACACATCACTGGTAAATAATTTCCAATGTTTTTCTGACAACCTAAACTAAGATTTTGTGCACACAAACGCATATTTACAGTCACTAATTTAGCACAAATAGGTTCACCTGTGACACCCTGAACATTAACACATCCAACTTCGTCTACTTGCATGCCCTCTAATAACTTCTGATCGATTACTGGCATCTCCGTTCCAGAATCTATAAGACCAGAAATTTGCACAGGATTTAACTTATTTACACCCACAATTTCAATGTTAACATGTTTCAATTTGCAACATCTCAATTTCACATCATTAGTCAACAAATTCTCCTCTTTTCCTTTATATAAGTTCTGTTCATTGACATCATAGTCATCATTAGATATTACACACTTCATTACTGTTCTTGAATTAGTTTCAACAGAATCCACCTGTACATCAACATTATCACACATTTTTATTATTTTAATCGGTTCATGCGGTATTACTGAACAAGCATTAACAGAAGACACTGGGTATTTTTTCTCTTGTCGTGGACACATGTAGGCTAGGTGAAAAATAGAATTGCATATGTAACATTTTTTCGTTGGTGCTTTCCTTTGATTTGAAATTTCATGCAATTGATTATGGTGTATGTTCCCATAATTTTTCTTCCCAAAATTTGAACTTCCTATCTTTGGTTTATGACCCTCTGTTGAATTTTTCCATTTGTACATTCCAAATTTGATAGATCCCAATCTTTTGATCCGCTTGCATGAAATTTATTTTCATTCTCTTGTTTACTATATATTTCCGGTTTAATAACACCTATTCGATTATTGACATACAAGTCTGCCAAATCTGCAATTTGTGAAACAGTAAAAACCTCTAAGCCTTCTTTTGTCATTGCAAACTGTAAAACATCCGGTTGCAATGATTCCTTCAATCGATCTGCAACTAACAAATCCACTAATTTGTCATAATCATTATTAATTTGTTTACTCTTCAAATAATAATGAAACAAAGCTCTCAACTTGTTGGCATATGACCCAAAAGTTTCATCTCTAAATTTGGCAAGAGTTACAAATTTCCTTTTATATTCTACTGGTGTTAATTTGAATTCCTTTAAAATGCACTCTTTTACAGTTGTGTATGAATCTATTTCAGTTGGTGTCAAGCGACTAATCACAGTACTCGCTTTAGTAGACAATAATGGTAACAAAATTTTTACCCACAGTTCTTCTTCTACACGGAATGTCTTAAAAATTCTTTCCACATTTTCAAAATATACCGGTATTTCTACAGGATTACCAGGCATATATGGTAGGGCATGTTTCAATGAATCACCAATCTGTTTGAACCGATATACCAATGACCTTTCTCTATCTGACTGTTTTTGTAATTCTTCTTGTCTCAATCTCTCAACTCTTAATCTTTCGTTTTTCTCACTCTGCGCTCTGTCCTCAGACATTCTCAACAATCTCTGCCACACCAATTCCTGCTCTGCTTTCTCTTGTTTCCTCCTCTCTTCCTCCTTTATCTCCTTCTCCTCACGTTCCATTCTGTACTGTCTTTCTTTCTCCTCATCCTTTCTCTCCTTCTCCGACCTTTCCTCTCTCCACATCTCCAACAGTGTAATAACATTTACTTATCTTGTCTGTACCTCTTCCTCCTCAGACACCACCTCTTCAACCATTCTTCCTTCTTCTGAACCCTGTTTGGCTACCCATTGTTTGACTACCTCGTCCATTAATTGTATTCTCGATAATTGTGAAATAACATCATCCTCCAACCCAACTCTTGACAAGATAGTTTGCAACCTTGCTGTGCTCGACTTCTTTATCTTTTTTCTGTTATCCTCTGACAATTGATCCATTATGACACGAAACAAATTTTAAACAATTGACATAAATTCCAAAATTACTCCACACAATATTCACTAACACTAAATCTCCTTCACTTGTAAACCAATACAACACAGTGAAAATATTTGAAAACCACTTCAACACTTAATTACACTTTCATTTACAGTCCAATAAAAATATCCTGTCAACTTATCACACAATGAATGATTGTAACGTTACTGCTTTTTCTTTTTTTCGCAGACCAATCCTGAGTTATTTTCTTTTGTGAAAGATCCTTGTAATTTAAGGTATCCTTGTGATGCGATAATTATTCTCAATATTCTTCGTCAACAAATGAAATAAATGTTCGACTGAAACTTTCCGTGATTATTCCTTGAATAATACAACAATGGAATTACCGTCTACCGTCCTTGACATTCGCTCAAAGTCATCGCCGTCACGTCCGTCCAACTTTCGCTACAACTCACTATCGAAATTATCGCAACGTAGGCCTACAGTTCGACGTAGTGTTCGACTTACCGCTGCCACCAAATGTGACACCTACTGCTATTATACTCGAGACTGATAAAGATTTAATCATTTAATAAAATAAAATTGAACATTAAAACATAAAAATCGCCCTCAAAGTCCATGTCGGGCAGTGACGCAGATTAGTCGCTTGAGATTTTGTTCTCTTCAGATTGTTTATTAACTCGACAAATTTGAATGTTGCTCTTGCGAATTGTTAAAATTTTTACTCTTAATTTTTAGGCTGTTTCCTGCAGTTTATGTCGGTATATTTTTCTTTAACCAGTTTTATTTAACTTTGCCGGAATTTATAGACTCAGAATCAACATGACCTATTATCGCTCATTTCATTACCGTTACTATTTGTAATTGAAGTGAATTTAGGCCTTCTCTTAGTTTTTACAAATTAAATTTTTACTCCACACTAATATTGGCTGCACTTTTGACCTCGTGCTGAGCTTGTGAGCCGCTGCATGAGCTGAAAGATAATTTGACTTTTCTTCACAACTTTATTTTACTCGTTAATCTCAGCCTGACATCATGACATTATTTCCTCTCTATTTGTTTATTCTAACTGTTCATTTCTTTTTCCCGAAGCTTGATATACGAAAACCGATTAATCATTGGACCTACCGCACTGCCGTTGATCAATACTCACATTTAAACAAAATTCCTATCTCCTTTTCCTTAACCCTCCGTTGTTCACATCTTCGTCTTCGCCGTTCGCATTTCCATCTCACCCGACGCACAGATATCATTACCATCCTTCTTGCTCTTTCAGGCGATATCCACCCAAATCCCGGACCATCCCAATCACACATGACACTATGCACTCTCAACATCAGATCCCTCACTAATCCTCAACACACACATTCACTACACGAACTTGCTAACACAAAATTAGACCCCTTCTTTCCAATGCACATGCTTCACTCCTCAGCCATAGACATACTTGCACTAACTGAAACCTGGGTATCTCCGTCTACAACTTCATGCCAGTTGATCGAGACAACCCCACCTGGCTTTTCCCTCTTGAGCTTTCCCCGTTTGAAAAAAATTACCAACTGTTCTTCTAATCTAGGTGGAGGCACTGCTTTTCTCATTCGTGATCATATACAAATTAGCAATTCCTCTTCAATGAATTTCTCTTCATTTGAATGCTCATTAGTCACCCTCAATCTTCCTCTCTCAAAACTAAATATTTTTAACATTTATCGTCCCCCATTATCATCAAAATACTCAGCCTCATATGTGACATTCCTTGATGAATTTACCTCTTTTTTGGGCTCTGCAGCTACAACTCCACACGAATTCTTAATTACTGGCGACTTTAATTTACACGTGGACAAGAGTGATGATCCTAACTCTACCCAATTCATGCAGCTGCTCACACAGACAAACCTCACGCAACACATATCTCTTCCAACTCACACTTTTGGACACACTTTAGATCTACTTATCACGTCATCTTCTTCATCATTATCTCCAATTTCAGCAATTAGTCAAGTCTCTCCATCTGATCATTTTCCCATCTTCACCATTTTAAGTATCTGCTCACCAACTCCTCCACCTCGTGGCACCTACTCATTCCGCCGTCTCAACAAAATTGACATTGCCTTGTTCTGTGATAACATTAAGTCATCTGACCTAATTACTAACACCCCTACTACCCTGTCATCACTGATCGATAAATACAATTCTGTGCTTTCTGGTCTTCTCAATAAACATGCTCCTATCATCACAAGACCTATTTCATCACACAACAGCAAACCCTGGTATAACTCTTTCATTCATGCTTTCAAGTCATTTCGCAGACGTCTTGAGCGAACCTACCATAAAACACATTCTCCATCTGACCTTTTAAATCTTCGTTCCACCACCAACCGCTATCATAATCTCCTTACATCTGTAAGCAGTAGAAAAACAACATTATCATAGAAAGTCGTGTTCAAAAATAATTAATTAGCTTATGTCAATACTGATACAGTACATCGTCATCGTCATCATAATTATCATCATCATGTTCTCTCTCATGGGGAGGTTCAGGGCTACACTGTTTCCATTCCCATCTTCGTCTTAGCTCTTCTTTGATTTCTGCATAGGTTTTGTGATGCTGTGCATCTGTTTTCATCATCCAGTCCAATAGCATCTTTCTTGGTCTTCCTTTTCTCTTTCTTCCAGATACACCTCCTTCAGTTACTGTTCTAAGCAATGTATCTCCTCTTAGCACGTGTCCAATCGAGTTTCTTTGTCCTCTTTTGATGGTGTTAATTATCGACTTTTGTTCCTCCACTATCTGTAGTACTTCATCGTTTGATTTCTTGTCCGTCTACTTGATCTTTTTCATTCTGCCCATAGCCACATTTCGAATGCTTCCAGCTTTTGTATGTCCTTTTTCTGAAGAGTGCAGGTTTCTGAGGCATAGGCTACAAAGTTGCACTCAATACCAAAGTTTTCATACAGTACATCTGTTAAAAATGTAGAAGGTATTTCAAGGCATAACTAGGATAATCTACAAAAATGTGTTTAAGTTTATTTTACACATTTTAAGCCCGCCGTAAATAATCTTTGGCTAAAGCTGTTTCGCATGCAGAACAGCTATTTATTAGTTCTCTGTTTTGCAGTCTAATCTAAAACAAGTATCGACTTCTATATCATATCCTCAACATACATGAGGCAACGGCTGATGCATGCATCAAGTTATCGCTGCATAAGGAGCAAGTTCGAATACAAAATATCAGCCCGGGCAATTGGATAAGAACACTGGTCAACAAATTTTATGAAGTTTTTGTTTCCTCTACAAATTTTGGTGAAACTAATAGATTTTGACTTGCTGAACACAAATATGTAATTAGAATTTCTGTATCACGTAAGGTTTTTAAGAAATCGACAATTTAGCATTTAGTATTGTAACGTCTTCTGCAACATAATCCTACAGAAGGATCTAGGCAATAATGACAAGACATGAGAAAATTAGAAATGTTTTGCTGTAGATTTTCGCTTGTAGTCACTGTCCTGTGCTTCACGTATCAGTGACCAACAGTAGTCTCCGAGCATAGACGGACTCCACTTTCCCTGGTAGCGTTTCTCGATGCTGGCAATGTCTTTGTGAAATCTTTCACCATGTTCATCACTGACGGCGCCGAGATTGTCCGGGAAGAAGTCCAAGTGAGAATGAAGGAAGTGTATCTTCAGTGACATGTTGCATTTCATTGCCTTGTAAGCTTGTAGCAGATTTGCAACTTGTTCAACATAGTTTGGCGCCTTGTAGTTGCCCAGAAAGTTATCAACAACATCCCTGAAGGCTGTCCAGGCAACATGCTCGGCACCCTGCAGAAGGCCCTCAAACTGCTGCTTGTTCTTGCTGAAAGAAGGGAGGTGGCAAATCCTTGAGCATCTCTCGAATCTGTGGGCCAACAAAAACACCTTCTTTTATATTAGCATCACTGGTGCGTGGAAACCTCTGTCGTAAGTATGTAAAGGCTTCATTTTCTTTGTTCACTGCTTTGACAAAGTTTTTCATTAACCCAAGTTTGATGTGCAAAGGTGGGAGATAAATGTTCTTCGGATCAACGAGAGGATCATGTTTAACGTTCTTCTGTCCTGGAACTAAGTCCCTGCGAGGTGGCCAGACCTTTCTCACATAATGTGAAACTCTAGCTCGGCTGTCCCACTCGCAAAGAAAGCAGCAGTACTTGGTGTAGCCTAGCTGCAGACCGAGTAGAATTGCAACAACTTTCAGATCTCCACATATATTCCAGTTGTATCTCGAGTATTCTATGTGTTCAATAGCAGCTGCATGTTCTCATATGTTAACTTCATTTAAGCAGCATGTCCAATGGGTACTGAAGGGTATGAATTGCCATTGTGCAGCAAAACAGCCTTTAAACTTCACAGCGAAGAGTCAACAAAAAGTCGCCATTCGGATGGATTGTGCTTACAGCCGAAAGCAGAAAGCAATCCATCAATTTCAATGCAAAAAGTAAGACTGTCGATTTTTTTGAAGAATCGAGTCAAGTCTTCATGCCGTTTACGAAATACTGAATTTTTTTGTACCTGGAGAGAGCAGATTGCAACCTAGATCCTTGCAACCTAGATCCAAGCAATTCTGCTTGATTTTTTGACAAATCTAAGTCTCTGACCAGATCATTGAGCTCTGCCTGAGAAATCAAACGAGGATTGCTGGATGTCGATGGCTCAAACTCTGGGTCTTCCGTAGCTGAATCATCAACTATCTGCAGCATTTCATCTGTCTCTGCAGGCTCGTCCTCGTCCTCCAGTGTCCAAAACTCGGGGGGCTTGGAACAGGAAGACTCTCGTCGTGTGGAACTGGTCTCATTGCCGAGGCAAGGTTAGGATACTCAATAGACTTCCTATTCTTTGAAGAAAATCCTGTAACATTCGTCATGCAGAAATAGCAATCCGTTACATGATTATTCTGCTCCCTCCATATCATTGGTATGGCGAATGGCATGGATGGACGCTTACCTGCAAGCCAAGCTCGCAGACTGGTAGCACAAGATGAACAACATATATGAGGTGCCCATACTTTGTCCTGGTCGCCACTTTTGCATCCAAAGTATAACTCATATCTTTTCTTTATGATTGCTGTCATACTCCGCTTGTGTGATTTCAACGTAAACTCTCCACAGATGTAGCAGAACGTGTCACTGCTATTGCGACATAGACGCGACATTTCAGAAACTTTAATTAAATTAGTTAATATATTCAATTCACAGCCTTTAACTAAACAGTTATATCTCATCAAATAGAAAGACTGCAGCTGCTTCCTAGTGCTGCTAGGTATTTATATAGGACTGCGTAACCATAGCAACAATACATGCTAGGCATGTAGTCTTGAAGACAGGTTTGGGCGCGTCTGGGCATGTCTGGACATGCCTAATTATACTAATTTTCAAAATCCATGTAGTTAAGTGAGCCAGCAGTGCATATTACATCTGTTATGGCGGTCACATAAGATTCTTGCCTAACCTGAATACCCATAACTCAGATAACTCTCGAAAACCACGATTTTAAAATTCTTATAATTTTAAAATTTAAAATCAGCTTTTTCTCAAAAAACTTACGTGATAGGAAAATTTCAAAATCATTCCTGTAACCAGCATGACAAAATCTACCTGGAACACCAGAAATTGCACAGGAAACAAAAACCTTGTTGGCCAGTGGAATCTATGATGGGTAATCCTGGGCCGTGGCCGGAACATTTGGTAGCGGAAAATTCGGCATGGAAGTTTCGGAACGGGCAATTCTGTAGCGGGACATTCGCTATAGGTCATGGCAAATGCGATCTGGATTGTGATGTTCAGATTTATTGTATAAAATCTACCAAATTCGCGATGTTTATCCATAAGCGATCTTTGCGACGCAAATATTACTTGTGCGGCGTTTCATCAGTATGACACATTTGTTGACGTAATTAACTATTATGAACTATTATTGCTGGTGGGTCGTAGACTTATCTGTAAGTAGAGCATGTACCGAATTCTCCCCCAACCGAATTCTCCGCTAGCAAATCTTCCACAAAACATTTTTGTACCGGATTCGCGGGCATGCATATAATAAAGACTCCCACATAATCAATCAATCAATCAATCAATCAGTCAATAAACTTATATGGCGCCACTATCATAATGCCTAGGGCATCAGCCGATGGCGCACCAAATCCAAATAGAATTAGAGTCATGTCAATCCGAAAGATCAGTCAGAACAGCGGAGGAGCAATCTAAGGAGGATAAGCCAAGTCAAACAGGTATGTTTTAAGACCAGATCTAAAAGATGATAAATTGTTAGTTTTACGAAGTAAAATAATAATAATAATGACTCCCCCATCATTATTATCTATAATCTATATATATAATTATCGATGTCCGTCCGTCCGTCCGACGGCAACACGGCAGATATTGCAAGACGCTGTTAACAACCAAATATTGTTTAATCAAGACTGTATTATCAACGGAGCGTTTAACGAAGCGTCTTAATTGCAGCTTAAATCCCCGTCCCCTTCCCTCACCCCATCCCTCTCCCAATCGCCCAGGCCCCCACCCATTCCCGCCCTGCCCCGCCTTACCCCACAGGCCCAAAACCCCGTTCCTTCCCTCTTCCCAATCGCCCCGGCCCCAAAGCTCATCCCCGCCCAGGCCCCAACCCATACCCGCCCCACCTACCCCCACAGGCTCCAAACCCCGTTCCCCTTCCTCTCCCACCCCCTTCCTCTCCCAACCCCCTTCCCTCTCCCAATCGCTCCAGGCCTTAACCCATACCCGCCCCGCCTACCCCCCACACGCCCCCAAACCCCGTTCCCATTCCCTCTCACCATCCCTCTCCCAACCTCCATTCCTCTCACCATCCCTTTCCCAATCGCTCCGGCCCCAACCCATCACCGCTCCGCCCTACCCCACCGGCCCCAAACTCCGTTCCCAAACCTACGGCCACAAACCCCGCTCCCAAACCTACACAACGCTGCTCCGAAAACCCGTACAACCCACTTTCCTCCTCCCCAACCAACCTCCCTTCCATCTCCCAATGACCTGCCCCTCGTTATTATATATATTTACTCCTTCCTAACCTCAAACCCTATTTTTTTAAAGCTAACCCCTAAAGATAATAGACCCATGGACCTAGGTGAAAAAGAATATAAGGAAGAGCTGGAGGATAAAGGACCAGACATAATAGAAGAAGAAATAATAAAGGCCATAGAAGAAATGGAAAACAACAAGGCAGAAGGAGTTGACAACATACCCAGTGAAATGCTAAAATCACTCGGAGAGAAGGGAAGGAATGTACTATATCAAATCTGTCGTGACATTTATGCAACTGGGATATGGCCAGAAGACTTCCTACAGACAGTTATGATTCCTGTAGAGAAGAAATTGAATGCAGTAAATTGTGAGGAATTTAGAATGATCAGCTTGGTTAGTCATGCAGCCAAAATTGTTCTGAAAATTCTCACCAAAAGAATACAGGCAAAAGTTGATAGCATCCACTTCCTTGGCAATGATCAATTTGGATTTAGAAGAGGAATGAGAACTAGGGATGCCATTGGATCTTTAAGAGTACTAAGTGAAAGAAGTATACAACACGGCAAGGATGTCTACATATGCTTTGTAGACTATGAGAAGGCCTTTGATAGAGTGGACTGGGTTAAGTTAATGAGGGCATTGCGAAGACTTGGAGTGGATTGGAGAGAAAGACGGCTAATCGGTAATCTCTACATGGGACAAGCAGTGAGAATACGAATAGAAGGAGACATGACAGAACCGGGAAAGATTGGAAGAGGGGTAAGACAGGGATGCCCGCTGTCACCACTGCTATTCAATATATACATCGAAGAACTGATCAAAGAATCACTGGAGGAGTTGGAAGAAGGAATCAATGTAGGAGGAGTATTGGTACCAGCATTGCGATTTGCAGACGACCAGGCTATGTTAGCAAACAAAGAAAAAGCTTTACAAAACATCATGGCTAGACTGGCCTTAGTATCCGAAGAATATGGTATGAGGATTAACACCAAAAAGACAAAAGTGATGGTCATCAGTAAAGAGCAAGAAAAAGAGGCAAACATCACAATCTATGGACAGAAGGTAGAACAAGTGAAACAATTCTGCTACCTTGGCAGCCTTATCACGGAAGATGCCAGATGTCAAAGCGAAATAAGAAGGAGAATTGCAATGGGAAAGGAAGCATTCTACCAAAGGAAGGAAATAATGAGGAGTAATCTCGATAAAGGGCTAAAGAAGAGAATGTTTAAAACACTGATATGGAGTGTGGTGTTATATGGCTCAGAGACATGGACGATGAGAAAAGACGGCATCAGAAGACTGGAGGCGTTCGAGATGTGGATATGGAGGCGAATGGAAAGAATAAGTTGGACACAACATATATCCAATAAAGAAGTCCTAGATATCGTGGAAGAGAAAAAGACAATAATACAAACAATAAGATAAAGGCAAAGGAACTGGATGGGCCACATTTTAAGAGGAGAATCGTTGTTCAAAACAATACTGGAAGGGCACATGGGGGTAAAATAAACAGAGGAAGACCACGTACATCACTACTGCACTGGATGATGACAAAAGGCGGATACAAAGGATTAAAGACCCAAGCTGCCGACAGAGATAGATGGCGCCAATGGGAACCAGGACCTGCTTCCGGGCAGAGAACTTAAAGAAGAAGAACCCCTCAAGTGGGGATTAAATTTTCAGACGCCGTCACCGTACTGGGGATTTAACTCCTTCGCCTCGATCCCTCTGTGCGTATTTTTCCATGTACCCTGAGCTCCTGGAGAAAATTAGTGGGTTGTTTTCTAGCAAGGTGTGCAAGCGGTCGCTCTAGCCCCTTCTGAATGGGTGCCACAAATGACACATTCCAGGCAACAATAATTGGTTCTTGCGCCGAGACGGGGACAATGGTGGTGACAGGTGTGCGGTCAAGTGAGCTATGCATGGATGCTATTGAATGGCATGCCACTATTACTGACACATTCTTCTGTCCAATAGATTGCTCCTCGCGTTTCCGCGATCAATGAATGGTCGACAGGTGTTACGTTCTGCAGGTTCTCCAGATACACACTGGGGCCCCGAAAACGGATTAACGAAATATGGGAAAGGACGGGAAAGCCGCAAAACCGGCCTTGCGAGTCGACGGGGTTAATTTTTGGAAAAGCTTTCTTCAGAAATGATTGCTGTAACGTTTTAAATTTGATATATCTCAGGCTATATAGGAGCTAAAAAGATGAGGTATGCACCATTGTTTAGATTGTATATTCCTCTTTCTAACCGTCCGTGCAAAACAAAAAAATTGGGAGTAGAGTCCACTTTACGGCCTAAAATATCACCCTCCCCCCAAAAAAACAAATTTTAAAGCCCCTACTAAGTAGGGTGGTCCTTATCTATAATAAAAAATTCAAAATTTATTTTTTATTGCTCCCACCATCCTATCAGGTACTACTACCCCATTAGAAAACAATTCCTACCGATTATTTTGGAGATCAGTGCATTTAGGGTATGCTCAAGCCGGTCGAAGTTAGTGAAAATACACGAAAAAGTGAGCTACTTTCGAAAAATATATGAAACGTTAACTCCATTGTTTCTTAGATGTTTAGCATGGAAGTTGCTAGGCTAGTGAAAATTTACAATTTCAAATGACAATTGTAACATTCAACAATCAAATTATTTAATTGCAATCAGGATAACTGACTAAGGTGAGCGTCAAGTCGATGTCCAATAATTGAAATTTTACTGCAGCTTACCTGGTTGGTTCTATGAAAAAGCTTTGAATGGCTCTAAACTGCCCTCAATTGGAGATGCTCTAAGAGTATACCTACATCAACTGAAAATGTCAAAAACCAAACACGATGCTGCCATATCCACATTAAAGGAGGTTCAGACATTTTGGGAGAAGGCCAGGATCCCAATGCGCCGCATAGACCAAGCGACAAAGGAGTTGGAGGAGCTGGTGGGCCAGTGGGAAGGACTAAAAAAGAACCGATCCAGGAGAACAAAAACTCAATTGGCCAACGAAGAAGTCTTTACCCATTGTTCCAATGACCTGTTTGATGTGGCTCACCAGGATGCCCTTACAATAATGGAGAACGAAGACAAACAAATCTTGCTAAGGCAGCGAGAAAAAGGTCGACCGGGAGCAATGCTTGGAGTTGATAGGTCTCTGTTGAAAAAAGAGCAACGACAGGCAAAGAAACGTGAGACTCAGGTGACATGGAAAGAAAAGCAAAAGGCCAACTTTGATCAAGTTGTTGTTTTGGAATCATCCAACTCTACCGGTTCAGGTTCTGATTCTGGGGTGGAAGGAGCAGTGGGTGGAGTTATCCATGATCCGCAAACAAGCAAACGTAGAAGAATAAACATCATGACGCCATCTGTCCTGTCATCACTCGACCGGGCAAAGATAAGTGATCGCCATGCTGTGCAGCTGATTGCCCCAATCATTCATGCTTCTGGGGCGAACTTTGAGAAATACAGCATTAATCGATCATCTATTCGCCGCTATCGGCAGCTCCACCAGGCACACAGAAACCAATGGTACTCCACTGGGACGGCAAGCTCATGGATGACCTCACTGGGGATGAAAAAGTGGATCGACTTTTCCAATCACTGTGTCAGGATCTGGCACTGAACAACTACTCTGTATTCCGAAGCTGCCTTCTGGAACTGGTCAGGCTATGGCAGATGCAATATTTGAAACAGTGCTGGATTGGGGCATCAAAGATTGCATTAAAGCTCTGAGCTTTGACACCTCTGCTAACATCAAGAGTGGTGCATGTGTACCGATTGAAAAATTGCTTGAGAACAAGGTAGGCTACTGTTTCTGGCGTGCAGCCATCACATACATGAGATGATGTTGGAGGATGCATTCAGCATCACAATGGGACCGTTGAGTGGCCCTGAGATCCAGCTTTTCAAGAGATTTAAGGTTTTCTGGCCAAACATAGTGGCAGCTGATTACAAGCCTGGGAAAGGAGATCCTGAAATTGCTGCCGCAGTTCCTAACATCTCGGATATTAAGAACTTCGTGATGAGCCAACTCGAACTAACTCACCAGCGTGCAGACTACCGAGAACTTCTTGAACTGAGTCTAGTGTTTCTAGGAGGAGTACCATCACGTGGCATAAAGTTCATGAAGCCAGGTGCCATACACCGTGCTCGTTTCATGGCACGGCTGATTTACGCGCTGAAAATGTTCATTTTCAGAGATGCTGGCTTCAAACTGACCAAGAGAGAAAGACAAGGTCTTGGCAACTTCTGTATGTTTGGAGTATCAGCATATGTCAGTCATGGTTCCTATCCCAACTACCAACATCAGCTCCCGCCGGCGACTTGCGTCTGTTGAAGCTCCTCGTCGAAATCAACTCACCATCGTCTTTGGGTGCCTTCAAGAAACTTTGCAGGCACCTCTGGTACCTCAGCGAGGAGTTGGTGGCACTTGCCTTTTTTGATCCAGAAGTCGATGCAGCTGAGAAAAGGGCAATGGTGAAGCGACTAAGTCACGGTGCACAGAAGGACCCTGCAAAAAGAATTGCAATTGACCAGTCAACAATCCGTGATAAAAGGCTGAGGGATTTTGTTACCAGCAACACAGGCAATTTCTTTGCGATTCTTGCACTCCCCAACTCATTCCGGGCAACAAATCCAGAGACTTGGGAATCAAACGAAGACTATCTGAAGGCTGAAGAAGTGGTCCGCGAACTTAGCGTTGTCAACGATACAGCCGAAAGGGGGAGTCGCGCTGATGCAGGAGTACAATGCCTTGATGACCAAAGATGAGAAACAGACTCAGTTTGTCTTACAGGTCGTCGCAGAACACCGCAAACTGGTTCAAAGAAAGCAACAGTGATCAAGAGTCTTGCTTCCACGTCATCAAATGAGACAAAGAGCGGGTGAGCTATAAACATTTTGCCAGCACTCAATTGAACTCTCACTGATATGACATTGCCAGTTCTTATGAACACTGCCTTTAGCTCTTTATTAATTATTGTTGACTTTAACATGCATGTTAATTGTCACTCTTGCGTTAACAGCAATTTATATTATAACATTAAAACATGAAAATGCCATTAATTTGTGCGCCTAATATTGAAACTTGAGTCGGTTTGAGCGCACAAGATATTTGGTGCAAATAAGTTTCTACTGTGGGAAACTCTATTGGGAGGGCGGGAGGATGAAATTTTAAAAGTCAAAATTTAAGGACCACCTACGGCCCCTAGCAAAATATTTTCAGCGGTAACTCCACTTTGAGCAAAGGCAAAGTCGTAAAGAGATGTGAGAGGAACAAAATAAACCAAAAAGTTTGAAAATCGGTTGGCATTTGGCAAAGATCTATCAATTCTAACCCGATGACCCCACTGTTTGAACATAATTATTATCGGTGAATTTCGCGAAAGTTTTGAATTCTGAGAGTTTCCAATTTTTTTGAATTTGCTATATCTCAGGCTATATAAGAGCTAAGAAGATGAGGTTTGCACCATTGTTTAGCTTTTTTAGTCCTCTTTCTAACCCTCCGTGCAAATCAAAAAAGTCCAGCGTTCACGAGGTTTGCGACAATCAAGTGAAAATGAGTAGCAGGCTGTTGCTCGGCGTGCAAAAGCAGCGCAGTAAACAAGAGAATCAAGCACTGCATGTCGTTCGACACTGCCAAATCAGTACACTTACCTTGACTATCAAGTTTCAGAAAATTCATGCGAATGGGCGTTAGCTCGGTTTGAATGAAAAGGCGGAGAGTTAATGAGAATTAATTGCGCAAAATGCTATTGCATTTGCGCAAAATCGGGTGGTAAAACAGCCAATCGCCCGTCATTTTGACGGTAAACACCTAGTATATATAATAATTACTCCCCCGTCATAATTATAGGCTATCTATAATAATAACTTCCTCTATATAGTAAAAACTTCATCTATATAATAATAACTCCCTCTATATAATGATAACACCCCCAGAAGATATAGGCGTATCTAAACTATATTCAATATTCTGAAGTGTTCACTATTAAGCAAATGAGACTAGTGATTGTTTCTCAATTTTTAATATTGCATTTTTTTTCTTTAAAAATGAAACCAAGAATTGACTGTTTGTGCAAAAGCAAGCAAGCAAATCTATCTCATTAACAGAAATTATATTTGAGATAATTTAACGAAGTAGCTGATTATGGAAAAAGGTGTCGGGTCAATTCATCGCACGCCAATTGATCGCGTCAAATTGGTCGCGCAAAAGTGATCGCGTGGTCAATTCATCGCACGCCAATTGATGACACGCCAATTGATCGCATGCCAATTGATCGCATCAACGATAAAATACTACTATACTATCAAAGCTGTAGTTAAATAAAGTCCCTTTATGCGTTTATTGGTTTCATAGTCTGCCTTGCTGCATTCACGCTTCAACTGTGGTGCTATAGAAGTTTTTTTTAATTAAGAGTTAAATCGCTGCTACTTACTATGAAAATTTACACTAAATTTAAAGATTTTTATCTAGTATTATCTTATAACTAGGTGTTTACCCGTCAAAAATGACGGGGGAGATTGGCTGTTTTACCACCCGATTTTGCGCAAATGCAATAGCATTTTGCGCAATTAGTTGTTCTTCACTCGCCACCTTTTCCTTCAACCAAGTTAATGCCCATTCGCAAGAATTTTCTGAAACTTGATAGTCAAAAAAGGTGTACTGATTTGGCAGTGTCGAAAGACATGCAGTGCTTGATTCTCTTGTTTGCTGCGCTGCTTTTCACGCCGAGCACCAGCCTGCTCCTCATTCTCACTTGATTGTCGGAAAGCTCGTGAACGCTGGACTTTTTTGTTTTGCACGGACGGTTAGAAAGAGGAATAAAAAAGCTGAACAATGGTGCAAATCTCATCTTCTTAGCTCTTATATAGCCTGAGATATAGCAAATTCAAAAAAAATTGGAAACTTCCTCAGAATTCAAAACTTTCGCGAAATTCACCGATAATACTTATGTTCAAACATTCGGGTCATCGGGTTAGAACTGATAGATCTTTGCCAAATGTCAACCGATTTTCAAAATGTTTGGTTTATTTTGTTCCCCTGACATCCCTTTATAACTTTGCCGCTGACCAAAGTGGGGTTACCGCTGAAAATATTTTGCTAGGGGGCTTTAAAAATTGTTTTGGGGAGAGGGTGATATTTTAGGCCGTAAAGTGGACTCTACCCCCAAAATGTTTTCTTTTGCACGGACGGTTAGAAAGAGGAATAAACAATCTAAATAATGGTGCAAACCTCATCTTCTAGCTCCTATATAGCCTGAGAGTACGTTATGTACTATTAGATACTGTTTCTGTAAAACTGCAACAATTTTATTATTATAGCACGCCGATATAATGATTGCACTTTGTAAATTTATAGCAAATTTAAAACGTTACAGCAATCATTTGTGAAGAACGCTTTTCCAAAAATTAAATCCCCAGTACGGTGACGGCGTCTGAAAATTTAATCCCCACTTGAGGGGTTAAATTAAAAAAAATATGTATTGAGGCTAGGAAGGAATAAATATATATATTTAATAACGGGGGCAGGGCATTGGGAGAGGGAAGGGAGGTTTGGGAGAAGGGAACTGGGTTGTACGGGTTTTCGGAGCAGCGTTGTGTAGGTTTAGGAACGGGGTTTGTAGCCGGTGGGGTAGGGCGGAGCGATGATGGGTTGGGGTCGGGTCGATTGGGAGAGGGATGGAGAGAGGTACGGAGGTTGGGAGAGGGGTGGGGAGAGAGAAGGGAACGGGGATTTGGGGCCTGTCGGGCAGGGCGGGGCGGGCGAGTATGGGTTGAGGCCTGGGCGATTGGGAGAGAGATGGGGAGACGGAAGAGGATGGGGAGAGGGAAGAGGAACGGGGTTTGGGGCCGGGGCGGGAATGGGTTGGGCGGCCCGGCGGGAATGGGTTGGGGCCCGGGCGATTGGGAGAGGGGTGAGGAGAGGAAAGGGATGGGGAGAGGGAAGGGGAACAGGAGTTTGGGACAGGGCGGGAATGGGTTGTGGCCTGGGCGATTGGGAAAGAGATGGGGAGACGGAAGGAGATGGGGAGAGGGGAAGAGGAACGGGGGTTTGGGGCCAGGGGGCGGGAATGGGTTGGGGCCGGGCAGGGAATGGGTTGGGGCCAGGGCGATTGGGAGAGGGGTGGGGAGAGGGAAGAGATGGAGAGAGGGAAGGGGATGGGGAAAGGGAGGGGAAGGGGTTTGGGGCCGGGCAGGAAAGGGTTGGGGCCTGGGCGATTGGGAGAGGGATGGGGTGAGGGAAGGGGCACGGGGTTTAAGCTGCAATTAAGACGCTTCGTTAAACGCTCCATTGTTAATAGAGTTTTGATTAAACAATATTTGGTTGTCAATGACAACAGCGTCTTGCACGACACGACAGATATTTGTCGTGTTGCGGACGGACGGACGTACGGACGGACATCGAGAATTATATAAAAAGATTTTTCGGCTGTTTTTGCGGCCAATTCTCACATAGGGCAGTCCTTACTAAACCTCTAGTAGGACTTGAGATGTCGATCTATAGAAGTCTCAGAAGGCATTTTTAGTGCAAAGATCCGTTCGGTGATATTGCGATCAATTGACACGCGATCAATTGGCGTGCGATGAATTGACCCCGAACCCTATAGCGCGACCAACTCTGGGTGCTTGGAAGGTCGAAGAAGATTTAGAAGGAGAAGAATTATAGGGCCCGAGACATCAAAACAATCTTTCAAAATTCAGGTTGGTATGATATCTAGGGCATACTGACTGGATGGTTACAACTTACAACATTTTTAGTTTTAAAAAGAAACAGGAGTATACCAAATATTAAAAAGAACAACAATAAATTGAGTTAGAATTAAATTGATTTAAAGAAAGAAAAGAAAGCCTACAGCAATTAATGAATCAATGCTTATAACCGTAATAGGCGAGCAGTAAGAGAAAATCTAAAACAACTAGTCCAGTTATAACAACAAATAGCAAATATAGTGTGTAAAAGTAAAAAGTGGATCGATGTTTAACATTTACTATCTCGGCCGCGTGTGTAGTGATTGAAAGATTTAAATGAAATTTATAGGCCATATACTGTACCCTGAGAATGTCTCTGTTGCGATTGCCAAATTTCATGCTGATATCCTTAGCTGTTAAGTCCTCTGCTGATATCTGGTATGATGTCCGAGTTGTAGTGAAGTCTCCAAGGACAACTCTTTCATTCAGAATGGCTGGGTCACTTCATACTTTCCGCTCTCCAGGCTCCTTACTCATATCGCACACCAGATTTTCCTTGCCATCAACTGCAACTTATTCAGAGATGAAGGCAAAACAGATGCCATTTGAGAACAGACTTTGCAGCCTTATCAATCTGCGGATCAATTAGTCTAAATTTTCAAAGATCAACCCAAAGCTGCAGATCTGATCCTGGGCCTCAGCTGGAGCTGAAATCCATGACTTTGTTATAGAGAAGGACACCAAAGAGAACAAATCTTTCAAGCCAATTTTTCTACCTTGGTGAGCTTAAATATGTCTTTGGTCTCAGAATAGAATGATTTTTGTAGCATACAATAGACCTGCTATGCACCTTGCACCTGTGGCGTTCGTAGTAAACAGCACTGCTGATGATTAACATTGACTTCACGTTGTTTTCTTTCTCTTTTGGCCGGAGTCGATGTGAAATCGTCTGAAATGCCAGTGTCAGAAGTTTCAGCAATGTCAGTGTCAGTCATGCAACAACCAGTGGCAGCAGTTGATGCATGCAGGCTGCAGGTTTTCCCTCCGTGCTTCTAATTTCAGTTTTCTCCTTTCTCTTTGCTCAAGCATTTGGGTAAATTTCTTGTCTTCAGTATAAATGAATATCTTTCGATCAGCCCGTTGATCAATGAGGAATTTATGGTCTTCCTCAAGTCGGATTTCTGTCAGTGCATCAGCGTGCGCAATATCAAAGAGTGAGTCTGTTTGTCTTGTGAATTCCAGTTCTTGTTTTTGCTGTACATCAAAAGAGTGGCATACCATATTCTTTTTCAACAGTTGCCAACTTGCCACACGGTGTGGTAGTGTTCTAGTTTTCCACAGCATGCTTCTTGACTGTAACTGGAACAGTGGCTTTGGACTAAACTGCTAAAAGCTCATCAACTGTAAAGTGACTAGCATTGAGCACACACAGACTTGACTTCTTTTAGACGGTAATGGAACGCTACAGCACTTGTCTCAGGGTTGGAAGCTGATGTAGTTTCACTAGTGGATCCAAGTTCCTGGTACCAATAAGAAATATCATTTCACAAAATTGGGTTGAAGCCATTGATTGTAGGCACGTTATGTACTATTAGATACTGTTTCTGTAAAACTGCAACAATTTTATTATTATAGCACGCCGATATAATGATTGCACTTTGTAAATTTATTGCTGACAACAGTCAAACATGTTTCCTGAACATGGAATGTTACACACCTTCGTCCATTTACTGCATAATGTCTAAATCAGTAAGCAGGCAAATGTAACAGAATATTTATGAAATCTGTACAATGGTCAAACTTGTGGGTCATTGAGCACTCCCTTCCAGATGAAATAAGATCCTGAAATTTTTACTTAGTACTACAGTTGGTAAAAGGTACAAAATTAAATGGTACCCTGGTCTCTATCTCATACTTTGTCTTTTTGGGCCACCCTACCGTCACCGTACTGGGGATTTAATTTTTGGAAAAGCGTTCTTCAGAAATGACTGCTGTAACGTTTTAAATTTGCTATATCTCAGGCTATGTAAGAGCTAAAAAGATGAGGTTTGCACCATTGTTTAGATTTTTAATTCTTCTTTCTAACCGTCTGTGCAAAACAAAAAACATTGGGAGTAGATTCCATTTACGGCCTAAAATATCACCCCCTCCCCCCAAAACATTTCAAAGCCCCCTAGCAAAATATGTTCAGCGGTAACCCCACTTTGGTCAGCGGCAACGTTGCAAAGGGATGTCAGGGGAACAAAATAAACCAAAAAGTTTGAAAATCGGTTGACATTTGGCAAAAATCTATCAATTCTAACCCGATGACCCCGATGTTTGAACATAAGTATTATCGGTGAATTTCGCGAAAGTTTTGAATTCTGAGAAAGTTTCATAATTTTTTTGAATTTGCTATATCTCAGGCTATATAAGATCTAAGAAGGTGAGGTTTTCACCATTGTTTAGCTATTTTATTCCTCTTTGTAACCCTCCGTGCCAAAAATGTCCAGCGTTCACGAGCTTTCCGACAATCATGTGAGAATGAGTAGCGGGCTGTTGCTTGGCGTGCAAAAGCAGCACAGCAAACAAGAGAATCAAGCACTGCATGTCGTTCGACACTGCCAAATCATTACACTAACGTTGACTATCATGTTTTAGAAAATTCACGCGAATGGGCGTTAACTCGGTTAATGGAAAAGGCGGCGAGTTAGGGAAATTAATTGCTCAAACTCCTATTGCATTTGCACAAAATTGGGTTGTAAAACAGCCAATCCCCCCGTCATTTTTGACGGGTAAACACCTAGTATATATATAATACTGAGAGAGGAGTTGTTATTATTATACAGGAGTCATTATAATATGCTACACCGGACTGTTGAGGGCCACAGTTCTGGTGGAGTGAATGCCCACTCTGTTTACGACTTGTCGATACAACCTTTATCCGACCAAAAGATCTAAGATTTAAAAAGCTATCTTTATTGCAAATGTGATCAGATTATCAAAATGTTGGAAAAGCTTCGTTCCAAATGCATACCTCTACATCTTTGCCGCTTGACAAATATAGGTTGCACAAATATAGGTTGCCACTCAAAATCTTTAGCAGCCGAGCTTAGAAAGAGAAATAAAAATGCAGGATCGTGGTGTATACCTCATCATTGTAGCTTTCATATAGCCTGAGATATAACAAGTAAAAAAATACGCAAACAAATCTGGTAGGCCTACTCAGTGACTTTTCTCAAAAAATTTTCTGATCGTCAGGGCTCCTTTGTTTGGGATACGTGAGGCTTAATGTGTTAAAGGCGTCGTGAATAGTATATAATTGACATTGTTCCCCATTCATTTCTGAGTCAAATAACGAACACTTGAAGATCGGTTCGCATTTGCCAACATATACAATGGCATGTTTTATTGGGTCACAGTGTATATGACATTGTTACCCATTTATTTCTGAGTCAAATAATAAAAACATTTTAAATTGCTGTTCATATTTGCAAAAGTTATGGACAAATATACAGTGAGTGCGTTTTATTGGATCACACTGTATATTCATTTATAGCATTTTACTTCCGTTTGTAAGTATGTTATCTCTGCCAGGTTTCATTGTTCTACCTGTGTATTTTGCAACCAAAAATATTTATCAATAGTCGTTTGCCTGGATGGTGATACTTGCGACAATATCTTCCGCCTCCGTCTCCTCTTTGCTTAATGAGACCGGGATAGATGCACTTGACATCGAGAAGTTTATAAATGAGAAAAGCAGCAACCATGATTTGAATCCAATACAGATAGGATCGCTTAACAGAAAGAAGCATCCTGAAATAAGAACACCCAGACTGATTGTTCCTCCGCTCCGGATCGCTGCGTTCAACGTCAAAATGTTTGGAGATAAGAAATTTGAAAACACCAAAGTTGTCGATATCATTATAACGGTTGGTGAATAGATAATGAAATTATATTTTAAATTTACCTCTGCTTCCTTTTCGGTTTTAGTTTTAATCACGAATGATCACTTCATAATTCCGGAATTCTGTTCTGTTCTTCAACCATCCTTGATGCGAGGTTGGGACTATGTATAATGTCTTTCCAATTCTGTCGCTCTTCTGCTTTACGAATCGTGATTTAAAGCGAGCGTGCAGTCCATGCTGCTAAGCTACCTAACTCTGCTGTTCTCGGTTTTCCACGTGATCTTCCCCTGTTCCTGGTATTAATTCTTTTTCTAGACAAGAACCTTGCTTTCTCACGATGTATCCTAAATAAGTTAATAATTATTGAGCTTTTGCATTAATATCACGAACAATTATCCTTACACCCAAGAATGATGTTACCACCGAAATCAACCACAGTATTTGTATCCATTATGTATCCATTACCTGGAAATGAAGTGGTTTATTAGAGCATTGACTCTATTGAATCGGATGATCAAAATGATGTTATCGCCTTTCCTATTGAATTTCTTCATGCACAAAATCCATCTGGAATGCCGCGTCATGTATTGAAGTTGAAGCTTGGTTCATTCATTATGTCACTTCGCAAGCTCAATCAACAAAAAGCTTTGCTTAACGGGGCTCGCTTGATTGCTAAAAGCCTCCATCGCAACTGCATCAAGGCTGAAATTATCACTGGCAGCCACAAAAGAGACCGCATTGACTTGGTTTCAAACAACGAAATTCTACGATTCCAACTGAAACTCCGGGTTCGTGGTCAATTCATCGCACGCCAATTGATCGCGTGCCAATTGATCGCAATATCACCGAACGGAGCTTCGCACTAAAATGCCTTCTGAGACTTCTATAGATAGACATCTTAAGTCCTACTAGAGGTTTAGTAGGGACTGCCCTGTGTGAGAATTGGCCGCAAAAACAGCCGAAAAATTATAAGATAATACTAGATAAAAATCTTTAAATTTGGTGTAAATGTTCAAAGTAAGTAGCAGCGTTTAACTTTTAATTTAAAAACTTCTATAGCAGCACAGTTGAAGCGGGAATGCAGCTAGGCAGACTATGAAACCAATAAACGCATAAAGGGACTTTATTTAACTACAGCTTTGATAGTATAGTAGTATTTTATCGTTGATGCGATCAATTGGCATGCGATCAATTGGCGTGTCATCAATTGGCGTGCGATGAATTGACCACGCGATCACTTTTGCGCGACCAAGTTGACGCGATCAATTGGCGTGCGATGAATTGACCCGACACCATTTTACCAAAGTTTTCGAGAAATAGTCGACAACTTCCTTATCAAAACGTTTTTCATTCTGTACCAAGCGCCCTCAGTCGACTAAGCCGTGAATGGGCGTTAAATCGGTGGAAGGAAAGGCTGTGAGTTAAGGACAATTCATTTGCTCAAAATGCTATAACATTTGCAACAAATCGGGTGGTAAAACAGCCATTCTACCCCGTCATTTTTGGCGGATAAACAGCTAGTTTGATAATAACATTCCATCGGAAGTTCTGCATTGGCTTTAATTTTAGCCATTCTTCCCTACGCCTTTGCAGTGTACGAAATTACTGCCCATTTCAATTCTTTGCAACTTATGACCATTATGCCACATTTTCTAACATTGAGCTAATGCATCAACAGAAGAACCCCAGAACATTTACGTAGTGAATAGCGGTGAGGTCTGATATTGTTTCATACATATAAATACTTGGACATCAAATTCGAATTGGTCTCTCACATAAGTAGTCTTACTAAGGATTATGTTAAATAGGATACGGGGGAAAAGTATACTTCGACTTAGCCCCTGTTAAACTGGCTTTAGTCCAAGAAGAGGTTCCAGAGCTCACAAACATCAGAATTGTAAATGCAAGAGGTCGGATTCAAAAACTATGCTTATACCGGTACTTTATAGATTTCACCAAAGCTTTTGAGATGGTAAAACATGTCAAACTCTAGATGACCATGATACAAATGGGCCTCCACACCTCATTTGTTAATCTAGTGAGCAATCTGTGGCGACCCCGGCTCGCGGTCTCGTAGAGCAGCCGGCGGTCGGGCGGCCCCCAACGCCCGCTCGGTTTCCCGATCGCCATCAGCCGATGACTCTGCCTGATCGACGGCGTCAGTTTCCCTTTCTGGTTCTCCGACATCAGAGGAGGTGTCCGCGGCTGCCGGGCAGGCCGAACACTGAGGACGGCCGGTCCTCAACATAGGGTTCTCGTTTCCCTCCTCTGATTCTCTATCCGTTCCGGCCCCTGCCTCGTCCGAGAGACCAGTCAACTCATTCCTCTTATTGCTCGCCACCGCTTGGTCTCGGCGCCTTAAGCGATGTCTATATGTATTCCTGGTCTCTGGCTTCGACTTGGCCCCACGTCTCTTCATTCTCGGTAATTTAGCCGTTTTCCGCTCTCTTATAGACAGGCGGCGTTGTCTCTAACCTGTTGCGGCTTCTTAGCACGCTTTCACCAAACCCGAGGTTATCCGTGCTTGAATGGGCTGCGGTCCACTCTTTCCTTGGCCGTCGATTCACCCAAACTGTCTCCTCGCGTCTTTACGACAGGCGGGCGTCTGTTTCCTCCCTTGGCTCAGAATTGACCTCCTCGGCACTAACGTGACCTCAGGTAGGCGAGGTTCATCACAGCCAAGGCTCGCCTTCACGGACAGTGCGCTGAGACTCCGGCGTCACAGCGACTTTCAAAGACACGAACACAATTTGCCTTTATTGGTTTATTTTTATTTATTTATTAATAAACCAAGCAACAATGACAACAATGGCTACAGTGGCAACACTGGTAACACGGACAAAGACGCGCTGACTAGACGCAGTCCGGCAGCCATAATAACTAGCGCACAGGAACTGCAATCGATAGTCTTTGATACGTCAGTAACAAACGATAAGTTTTAGCACTTTAAACGGGCTCCAAATACTCGCTTTCAATCGCTGTGCTTTCTTTACTCTATCGCCTCACAGTATAAGCGAGCATAGTACGAAAAGAAGATCTCATATCAATGACTGAGATTTTTAGAGTTTTGAAACTTTTTGACGGGCACTTAGGCGGATTTTTCGTCAGTAGTCTGTATTTTCGCGTAGTTGCCGTCATAAGGAAAAAGTAGAGACCTGCTTAAGAACGTTTACGTTAGCGGTGATCAGTGTTTCGTCTACGGCTAAGCGACGCGGCAATAGCTCCTGCCAGCTGGGCGCGCGTCTCAAGCGAACTTTAGTTACAACAGCCGCCTGCGTCCTCCTATTGACGCGTGCTACATAAATTCTTATATTTCGGAGATTTTCAATTTTTAGAGCCAGCCCTTGAGGGCGCTCGCTCCCAAATGTCCCTATCTACGCGTTTTATCCGTCAGAGAGTTCAACTTCGGACCCACCCCTCTAGCGTCGTCGGCAGCGGCGAAAGGCGCCTCGCCGCCGGCGACGCGCATCGCCGTCGGGTCCTGCCATCCAGGCGCCGGTCTCTAGGCGGAATTTAAACTGTTGAGCCACGTCCGCTTAGGTGCCGTCAGATCAGAGAACCTAGGCAGTGGTGTCGTCGTTATAGGTGGTAGGCGACCCCGTCTATGGCCCAACCCTTCGCTAATCACCCCTGGTAACCGGGCGCCGGTTTTCAGGCGTACGCAGCGACTACACAGCCGACCGCTGCCGCACGCGTCGAACAGCCGTACGCACGGTTCCCAGCGGAAGCCTCGCTCTGCGCAGGTTCCGTCAAACAGGCGAGGTTTTCAGCGGGTGAACTCTCTAGTCGCCGAAGGCTCTCCCGGGACCATATTGTCGTTGCCGGTTTCTATAACCTATCTCTCGGTCTTTGGGCGGGCGTGGCGATTCTAGTAATTTTACCGATGCCTTAGCGTCGTAGCCTAGCGCGTGATCTGTCCGTTTCACATGAATTAAAACTTTATTAATTAATTAAAATTAGTACAAATACATTATTATAAACGCTAATTAATTAGATTAAATTGTTATTAGCTAACAAGTTTATGCAGTTAAGCAATCTTTAATAATAACTATAATAGTAATAATAATAATATAATAATAATAATAATAATAATAATAATAATAATAATAATAATAATAATAATAATAATAATAATAATAATAATAATACTATCTGTGGCACATGGTCATACAAATCACTATAGACAGCAAAGAGCAAAACTGAAAATAGATTATCTGAATAGTTTCCAGTTAAGAAAGTTGGCTGAAAACTAGTTCGGCATTTTAAAACCTAATACACACTGGCGGGGCATACTGATGTAAACCAGAGTTAACTTCGCATTTTATACTTTAAAAATGTGTAAATTAGTATTTCCCATAAATTATCTGCTAATTATTTAAACCTTGCATATGTAGATGTGACGACTCTGGCTCGCGGCCTCGTCGTGCGGCCGGCGGTCAGGCGACCCCAACGCCCGCTTGGTTTCCCGATGGCCTTCCGCCACCGACTCTGCCTGATCGACGGCGTTTGTTTGACTTTCCAATTCACAACCATCAAACGAGGCGTCCGCGGCTGCCGGGCAGGCCGCATACTGAGGATAGCTCAACACAGGGTCCAGATTTCTTCGTTTGACGTCTCTCTGTCTATCTTGGCTCTGACCTCATCCGAGAGGCCCTTTAACTGGCTCCTCTTATCGCTGGCCAACGCTTGGTCTTGGCGCCTTAGGTGATTTCTGCACATGTTTCGGTCACTGATTTCGAATTTGTATTACGCCTCTTCTTTATCGGCAGTGACCGTGTTCCGCTCCCTTAAAGACAGGCAAACGTTTGCTTAATAATTATAGACAGTTTTGTTTGTATCTTTATAGATAATAAGGCGATATGATGTGATTTTGATTCAAGAAGTTATGGGCAGCACAGTAGGCAGTCTGATGACGCGCCTAAATAATATAGACAGGTTAGCCCGAAATTTTTGTAGGGTTGCTGTTTTAACTGTTGTGCATAAATTGTTCGTCATTTCTACATGCATTTAAAGCTAGTATACTGAGAAGCTTGAATTGATCATTACATGTAATCTTATTGCTCATGATAGCAATACTAATTTTTATTATTTCTTCTTAGAGTCATGTCAATACAGCACACAATTTTACTGAGAGCTGACACGGAAGTTGCCAGAAAGTTCCCGTCAGTTTGCGATAACCTTTGAGAAAAGAACTACAGGGTGTCTACGAAAAAACACCCAGACATCCAGCAGGAAAACTATGATTTATTAAAAGTTCCTAAATATATTTCTATCAAAATTTCCAAACGTCTATAGCACATAGTTCCCCACCTTTCTGCTTATTTTCATCTCATTTGCGTGTAAGGTGGCCATTTTGTGAGATATCAAATTCAAACTTCGATTTTTATTACTCAGTCGCAGCATGACAAGCCTAAATATCTAGCTTCACAGAAATTTGGCTTCATGTCAATTTTGGTAGTATTAATAGCAGTTGTTATTGTTGCTGTTGCAGTAGTAGTAGTAGTAGTAGTAGTAGTAGTTAGTAGTAGTAGTAGTAGTAGTAGTAGTAGTAGTAGTAGTAGTAAAGTTTAAATCGAATGCAAATTTGTAAAAATGTTTTTAAATTCACAGAATTCGACATAACAATACAAGTTTGACTTAAACTTTCAAAATGGGTAAAATATCGAATGAAGTTAAGATGCGAATTCAGACATTGCGGGAGCTTGGCTTTGGATACCGAACAATTTTTGCAATTAGGGTTAGGTTAGGGTTTGCAATTATGCCCGAAAACCATCTTGAGCAATTGTGTTTTAAGTTGAAATTTCTGGACTATCAATAACATTTTGTCTGTTGATTCGTAAAAATCGAAGTTTGAATTTGATATCACAAAGAATGGCCACCTTACAAGCAAATGAAATGCAAATCAAATTGGCAGAAAGGTGGGGAAATGTGTGCTATACACGTGTGGAAATTGTGATAGACATATATTTAGGAACTTTTAAGAAATCATGGTTTTCCTGAGGGTTTTTCCATACACACCCTGTAGATTATAATTCTCATTGAAGACTGTTCTAAACTTTTAAACCTACGGCTGCGAATTTGTTAATGATGGAAGGCGTTAGTAGATAACTAGAATTTGAATTATCATGTCTGTCACTTTCCTGTCAGGCAGGGCGGAAAAGATGAGTAATAATTATATTCACAGACAAAAATGGTGTTCAAAAGAGATGTTTCGACTGAATCTGTGTTAGTATGACATGTGGATAAACGATAAATTTTATTTGCGAACGCCACTAGACGAGTATCGTTGCTTTATGATAGATTAGAGTATATCTAAGAAATGCGCCGAAGCTGAGCTACGGCGATAGACTCCGATAGTTATGCGTTTCAGAAAACAGTAATTTTCTGTTCGATGGCAAGGCACTTTAAGAACTTGGTGCTACAGCTAAAATAATGGGTTCGCCCTATTCGGACAGGAGTCAGTAGTGTGATTTGAGTAAAGGCGTCGATAAATTGCGTTGGTGGGTGGTAGTATAGTGATTGTCAACATAATCTACATATGTAGTTGTATCATAGCTTTTGACCTCTCAGCAATAAATCATAATCATCATCATCATCATCATTTCCTCTTTCTTTCATTATTTGAAGATGAGGTGACGTCACGAATCAGGCATTTCCAGGTAGTTCTTTCTTTAGATGCTTTTATTGCTGTTGTTATAGCCATTCCAGTCCATTCTTCTATGTCGTCCACCCATCTTCTATTCGGCCGACCTCTTTTTCTTTTTCCTGGCATGATACCTTGTTGTATTGTTTGCTGTAGGCTATCTTTGTTGTTTCTTTGTATATGACCAAAATAACTCAATTTTCGTCTTTGGCAGATGTTAAAGAATTTTCGTTTGGTATTTGCTTTTTTCATGACTTCTTCATTTGTTTGTTTTTCTGTCCATGATATTCTTTGCATTGTTCTGAGAGAAAACATTTCGAAGGCATCTAGTCTTTGTCTTATTTTCTTTTTTGATGGTCAGCTTTCACATCCATAAGTTGCTACACTCCATGCCATACATTCCATTAATCTTCCTTTGTTTTTCATGCTGATTTTGTTGCTTTTCCAGACAGTTTTTAATCTCCTCATTACTTCTCTGCCTTTTTCTAATCGTGAGTTTATTTCTTCTTCAAGATTTCCATTACTGCTGATTATTGCTCCTAGATATTGAATTTGTCCACCTGTTCAAGATTCTTTTCATTAACAGTAATCTTAATTTTCTTTCCATTTGTTGTCATTACTTTTGTTTTAGTTTCATTAAGGTGTAGGACATATCATAATTAGAGTGCCTAAAAGCTAATATCGTGCTGCCTTCCAAACTTCCTAGTCGGATACGCAGACCTCTATTGATGTCTAATAACGCAACCAAATAAGGGGCCACTGTCTCGATAGCCCTCTGGGGAGGGCACAATTAGTGAGGAAACTCTCAAGAAAAATTGTATATAGTGATGGATAAGGTGATTGCGAATAGCTATAGTCTGCAAAGTTTTCAAAAATTTCAAGATAATTGGCATTATCCTATTATGGGGCAGCAGCTGCTCTGCTGAAGACCCATCTCGGGAAATTAATTGCATTGAAACCATTTTTCTGTTTTGGATTGCCAATGTGCTGCCAAAGAACTCTAAAAAAATATGAGCACATTTAAGAATTTTAGCCTAATATTACCCTAAAACTTTAAAATCTTTAGCTGAGGCTCCGCAACAAATTTCGTTCAGAGTGGCCACCACGCTCTCTCTCTCTCACTCACTCATATGCCGATGACACTCAGCTATTCCTTTCCTTCTCACCTCTTTCATTTAATGCATCTATTATTGAGCTTGAATCTGCATTTCATCAATCTCTGCATGTATGTCATCTAATCTTCTCGCTCTTAACCCATCTAAGACAAAGTTTCTTTTAATTGGACTACCCCAACAACTCAAAAGATTGACAATCCTAAACTAGTTTTGGCTCCTGACACGACAATAATCCCTGTTCCAACTGCTAGAAATCTAGGATTCAAATTTGATTCTTTTCTAAACTTCGAATCACTAATCTCCCAACTATCAAAAGCCTGCTATGTTCATATTCGTGACCTTCGCTGGCTACGCCCTTGCCTAGATACTAAAACTACCTCCACAATTGCCACCTCAATAGTCCACTCCAAATTAGATTATTGTAACTCCCTCTACTATAACCTTCCCAAAGCCTCTATCAACAAATTGCAATCAATACAAAATGCACTTGTTCGTGCTGTTACTAAGTCACCTAAATTTTCGTAGATTTCACCCATACTAAAATCATTACATTGGCTTAAAATAATTGAACGTATCCAATATAAGATAATAACACTTACATATACTGTAGCTCACTTCAGTCATCAAAACCTGTCTACCTTAGATCACTATTAACCCCTCAGCCTCCTCGACTCACACGTTCATCATCTTACCTCACTCTGTCACGCCCACTGAATCAGTCATCCCTGAAAATTTGCAACCGTGCCTTCTCATACGCCTCATTTGAACTTTGGAACTCGATTCCAGCTTCCCTCCGCAGACTTGGGCACTTTCAAACATTAAAATCTGATTCCTCATTTCCTATATATCCTGCATTATCTCCTCAAGTCTTCAGGTCTAAGCTTAAATCCTTCCCTTTTCTAAAATAATTTCCTTCATAGCTGTAACAACCTCGCCTCGCTGCCCTTTGGATGTTAGTAAGTAAGTAAGATTAATGTGGTGACTAGTCGACAGACTGCACGAACACATTACATAACTAAATAACTAAATACAGTAGCTAGTTCTGAATAGCCAGGACTTGAGGCGTTTCTTGAATGTGTCGAGTGATGGAGACTCCTAGATGTCAGCGGGAAGCGAGTTCCAAGCGCGCGCAGCAGCTACCGGAAAAGTTCGACCACCGACAGTGACGAGACGCGTCCTAGTGACAATCAGTTCAGCCGTGGTAGAGGATCTTAGTCTTCTTCTACGGCTTCGAGATCCGAGACGCTGCGCAACTCGGTCGCCAGATAGTTCGGTCCTGTTCCGTGCAGGCAACAATAAACGAGACTTAATAGTTTAAACTTAATGCGCTCTTGCACGGACAGCCAGTGTAGATCAATAAGTAGCGGAGTGACGTGCTCGCAACGCGCAGACCGATGAATTAGGCGAGCAGCCCCATTCCGGACTGACTGCAGCCTACCGAGTAGATAGGCAGGCGATCCAGCGAGAACGGCATTTCCATAGTCTAGTCTGGTGAGGACTAGAGCTACGACCAGCGTCTTGAGGACGGCTTGGGAGACTGACCGACGTAGACTCTTGATCAGCCGGAGAGAGGCGAAGCAGCTTGCAACGGTCTTAGCTGCATGCAGCTTCATCGTCGCTGCACTGTCGAGATAAATACCCAAGTTCCGTACGGATGTGACTGGACGTAGCTCGAGATCGTTAATCCTGATACAGGAACGCCGGCAGCTGTTGTTGATTCCGGTCAGTGGCGAGCCAGAGGACCTCGGTCTTGGCGACATTGAGCTGAAGCCTGTTAGACTTCAGCCAGTCTGCCATCTCATCCAGACACCGAGTAAGACGCTCAAGCAGTTGCTGCGTCTCCGAGGGCCAGCAGCCTCCGTATATCTGCGTGTCATCCGCATACAAGTGTCCTTGGAGCCCATGTTGACGGATGAAACATATCAGATCAGCCACGTATAGGGTAAACAGGATGGGTGCAAGAACAGATCCTTGCGGGACACCGCAGATAACGTGTGATGGGTGATTGCTGGAGTTGGAACAACGCACGCATTGTGTACGGCGATCGAGATATGAAGAGAACCATTTGAGGGCCACATGACCAATGCCGTAAGAGACATTAAGCCGACGCAGTAGTATCGAGTGATCCACCGTGTCGAATGCGGCCGTAAGATCGAGAAGAACGAGGACAGCCAGCTTACCCTCATCCAGTTCACGGAAGATGTCTGTGGTGATTTTGAGGACTGCCGTTTCCGTGGAATGATAGGCACGGTAGGCGGACTGCAGCTCGGGGTAGAGGCCAGAGGACGCAAGATAGTCCGTGAGCTGCCTGGAGACTATCCGCTCAAGCAGCTTCGACAGGACAGACAGATTCGAGATCGGTCTGTAGGATCCTACGTCTGAAGCGTCTAGGCCGGGTCGCTTAACCCGCGGAGTGACGAAGGCGACTTTGAACGTCTGCGGCACCTCACCGAGCAGCAGCGAGCGGTTGATGAGCTCCATGATGAACGGCGCTAGGATGTCGGAGTATTCCTTGAGGAGACGGGTCGGGAGCGGGTCGTTGGCGCAGCACTTATAAAGCAGGACTAGTATCTCTGCAGTGATTTCCTCTACTGATATAGTACGAAATACGCTCAGAGAACAGCCCGGTCCAACCAGGGGAGAAGTTGGGAAGATCATGTTCCGAAGTGGCTGTCCATACACCGGACACCTTCTCACGGAAGAATTCGGCGAATTGTTCAGCCGTGAGTGATTCCGGCAGAGGCGTCCGCCCCCCACCCAGGAGCGTGTCAAGCGATTTCCAGAGTCGACGCGGTGTGGTACGCTCGGTTTCCACCTTGCGACACCAAAAGAACTCCCTCTTCCGGCTTAGTAGCCGTCTGTAGGCTTTGCGCTGCGTGGTCCAGTCGAGTACAGATGACGCGGCCTCAGCGGGAGGCGCACGACGAGCACAGCGCTCTGTTTTGCGGAGCTTCCTTTTGGCAGTTCGACATTCGTCGTCGAACCAAGGATCCGATGGGCGTCGTCGACAGCTCACGGTCTTCACCGGGATCAACTTGTCAAGTAATCTGGTAAGCTCACTGTTA
>JACLAT010000085.1:117500-211854 GCA_018105865.1 Metaphire vulgaris
TGGCGATAGTTCAGAAACTGAGTAACAGTAAACTGACTGCGATTTTTGTACATTTCGGTTAACTTTTAAATGTCAATTTATAATAAATGTAATGCCATCTAAAAGAGGACATGCCCGAATTTGACGTTTTTCTTCTTATTAAACACTACATTCTTCTGAGACCTTGAGCGACCTCTTAGAAGTAAAACATTTGTACTAAATTTGGTATGTATACTTCCTATACCAGATGGAAACGTTTTAGGGGGTCAGACTTGAAAATTCTCGAAAAATATTCTCTTCCATAGGAATAAGGACCACCCTAATATATATATATATATATATATATATATATATATATATATATATATATATATACGTCACGATTCAGCGTTTCAACGCCATCGCATTCAGAGGAACATTTCCAAATATGCAACCGAACGAGAGCTAGCACGCTATAATTTCATGTCTCCAGACAATTTTTTATCATAAGTCCCTCGGGAATGAAGTACCGAGGGCATATATATATATATATATATATATATATATATATATATATATATATATATATATATATACATTATAAATATGTCTATGTTAATGTTTATGGTACACATGCCTACACCTAAACAACTTTTGTATAGCGCTATAATGAGCAGTTTAAATCGCCTACATGTAGCGTCAAGTAGCATAACATTCACAATTAATAGACATAATTTGTCAACATACAGAATCATGAAAATCCGTAAACATTTAACAAAATTTAAACTAAAGAAAATATGCTTGTTTACAATATGTTATTCTTTGTTCGCCAACGTCTTCTTCAATTCTCGTGACCTTATATCGTAAAAAGATTGGCGCTATACGAAGTCGGTTAGCATAATACGCCTCTCAAGATCTCTATGGAGCAGTCGTCATCTTTGGAACTTATTTCAGTACGAACGGACTACTTTCGGATTACTTCCTGTTTGCATGCGGATATCAACCATCCACAATTACCCTAATTTGTAATTAATGTCTATAACAGCATGATGTAGATAAGCTAATTTGTACGTACAGTCGTACATATAGGGAAAATAAGGGAATGAGGTCCAAAAATGTACGAGGTGCAACTGGGGTAGTGGGTATGAAAATATGACTTTCTTCATACGTAATATATGAATGGTCCCTGGACTAATACACTCGTTTGCAAATTAAAGACATATAATATTAAGATCCTTGCTCTGTATATCTGTTACCTTCAAGCGTTCTGATTGGTTGGCTGTGTGAGCGTTTTGATTGGTTGGCTGTGTGACGTTCTCATTCGTTACCTTCAAGCGTTCTGATTGGTTGGCTGTGTGAGCGTTCTGATTGGTCGTTCTGGAACCTTAGGCTTCGCGAAGCGAACGGCGACGCGAAGCGAACGGCGACGCGAAGCGAACGACGACGCGAAGCGAACGGCGACGCGAAGCGAACGGCGACGCGAAGCGAACGGCGACGCGAAGCGAACGGCGACGCGAAGCGAACGGCGACGCGAAGCGAACGGCGACGCGAAGCGAACGGCCACGCAAAGCGAACGGCCACGCGAAACGAACGGCCACGCGGAGCGAACGGCCACGCGAAGCGAACGGCCACGCGAAGCGTTTGACGAAGCGTACGTTGCAGTGTCAGTCGTCAGAGCTTGGCTACGTGGCGTATGTACATCATTGAAACGTTGTTCAGCAGCATGAATTCAATGATTGGGTTTTAGTATTATCCTGCACTGCGAGCGAAGCGAGCATCTTTCTAGTCTTAAATTAAATGAGTACATCTGCTGTCTGTAGTAGAAAGAAAGAACCTGTCGATTGGCCTTTAGCTGTCACCAAGTAAACCACCTATTCTTGAATTATTGGCTCTATTAATTAACAATTTTTGGGCAATTCTTGACCAATCTTGTCAACAACTGTCAAATTCTTGATGACCCCATACAATTTTATATCAGACACTTTGAACCCCTCCCTACAAAGGGCCGCCCATTAATTATGTCAAAAAATTAGGCAATTGTAGCTCCTCTTTTGAAAGCAACTGTCAAACTTTCAGTGACCTCCTAACAAATTTATGTCAAAAACTTTGAACTACCTCCCGTACAAGTTACAAACATTTATATGGCTGACTTTTATGCTAAAATAGAATTATGGAATTATTTTTTTTTATTTATTAAATTTATTGTAGAAAATAAATTGCTGACGTCAATTATCTTGACCCTTCCCCTGTCAACAAGTGTCAGACTTTTGCAAACCTCTCCCCTATTTTGTTCACGTAATAAATGGCAATGGCATAATTAGGTCATCCATGCTTAGGGCAAGTATAAACCGATTTTTAAATGCCTTTTCTGCAATTGATTCATGTTGAATGAAGCAGCATATTTTGTCAATTTAAAATGTCAGGCAAGCTTCTATTCAGAATTAAATATAGAACAAGTGCTAAAAATCGGTATGTAGACGTATATACTATATACAAGCGTTTGCAAAGAATTCATAAAATTGCTACCAGCGTCTCACAATTGAATGAAACGAACGAACGAACGAGTGAATGAATGAAAGAATGAACAACATCGTAATGGAGATTGAATTTCTTTAATGGGACATATATCTGTTGGCTATTCCAGCTCATTTCCGCCGCCCATATTGTAGTCTTGTGCACAATAATAATTGGCCAAATTAAATTATGTTTAAATAAGATATAGCCAAAACATGGTTTCATATTTTTTTACTTCACAGCAGCAAATCGTCCTCAATTGAAACTTGACCTCACTGTCTTCTTTAGTCTTTCCTTAGAATTCGCAGACATAGCAGAACGTTTCAGTGCACGGAAGGTCTTCCCATCGATAGAGGAATTTTGGCGCAGCGGCAATGATAGCGCAGTTTTCATCCTTGTAACCACAATTAGGCATTCCGGGAAACCAGTTGGTGTAGGCGAAAGGTATTGGTGCTGTTCCCACTGGCTTCCAGACGTATGGACTTTTACATTGATTTGGATCTGCAGTCTGTGCGCCGAGCCATATTATCTTTCCCGTATCTGCCCATTTATGTAAGTCACACACCGTTGGTGGTAGTTCTAAACATTGATTAGCAGATTACAACTTTCAACGGGCAGGTAGTACAAAGGGTTTGGAAAATCTACAGTACACTGAAAAAGTAGAACAATATGACAGTGATGGATTATTTATTTCCTAATCATAAATAAATTGTTAATTAATTAACTAGAAGTATAATTATTATTATTGTTATTATTATTATTATTATTATTATTATTATTATTATTATTATTATTAGTAGTAGTAGTAGTAGTAGTAGTAGTAGTAGTAGTAGTAGTAGTAGTAGTAGTAGTAGTAGTAGTAGTAGTAATAGTAGTAGTAGTAGTATTAGTCAGGGCTTTTTTGTGACGGTACGCACCTGTACGGCGTACCGGAACCTTTTTCAAGGTGTGAAAAAAAATAATTTTCTTGTGACTTTGCAGTTGTGATTTAGCTAAAAACTTTAAATTTATAATATTACGATTCTTGCTCTGTTTGTCCAGTTTGTCTGTTACCTTCGAGCGTTCTGATTGGTCACCAATCGACGTTGCGAAGTCGAATGCGTAACCTCTGTCCTGGGCTGTGTACGAGGCTGTTGCCATTGACAACCATTGTCTATTGTCTAATCAAAACTGTGTAACAATCGAATTGCGTAACCTCTGTCCTGGCTGTCACGACGCTGTTGCCATTGACAACCATTGTCTATTAATCAAAACTGTATAATATAATCAACGGAGCGTTCGAAGCGTCTTAATTGCAGCTCAAACCCCCGTTCCCTTTCCCTCTCCCCATCCCTCTCTCAAACAAACCCCCTTCCCTCCCCACCCCCTTCCCCTCCCCACCCTCTTTCCATCCCCTCCCTCTTCCAACCCCCCTTCCTCCCCTCCCCTTCAAAACCCCAAACCCTCTCTCAACCCCCTTCCTCCACCCCTCTTCCCAACCCCTTTTCTTCCAACCCTCTCCCCAACCCCTTCCTCCACCCCTCTCCCCATCCACCTCCCAACCAACCATCTCTTTGGTTGAGCTTGGCTGTGTGCCTTCCGTATATACCCCCTTCCCCTCCCGAAATCTACCGCAATTTGACGCAAATGTGCAACGTCATGCCCTATAGATTAGCATTATGAGTTTCAAATGTTCCGTTTAGTACTTTAAACTTTAAAGGTCCCTTTTTTTAATTCCTTACGTTTCTATCGATTCCTGAAATTTTTATCCCCGGGTTTCTTGCAAAGGAATTAATTATTCATCGATTATTAGTTAAAATTAAATGCATGTTTGTGCAGCGCCGAATGGTGAATAGGTGCTTCGTATAGCACCTATATCTCAGCGGTTATAAACGTTAGAAAGACGCGGTTACGCTTCGCTTAAGGCTAATTTTATAGAGCACATTTAGACCCGATTTGTGTAAGCAGTTGATGTTTAATTTGTTTGTTGGAATATTCGTTGCCTCGAACGAAGCGAGCCTGCACTGCGAGCGAAGAGAGAAGCGAGTGCGAGCGAAGCGAGAATTTTTTTAGTGTAATATTAAGATCCTTGCTCTGTATGTCTGTTACCTTGAAGCGTTCTCATTGGTTGGCTGTGTGAGCGTTCTGATTGGTTGGCTGTGTGACGTTCTCATTCGTTACCTTCAAGGGTTCTGATTGGTTGGCTCGGTGAGCGTTCTGAATGGTCTTTCTGGAATCTTAGGCTTCGCGAAGCGAAATGTGACGCGAAGCGAACGGCGACGCGAAGCGAAGCGAACGGCGACGCGAAGCGAACGGCCACGCGAAGCGTTTGACGAAGCGTACGTTGCAGCGTCAGAGCTTGGCTACGTGGCGTATGTACGTCATTGAAACGTTGTTCAGCAGCATGAATTCAATAATTGGGTTTTATTATTATCCTGCACTGCGAGCGAAGCGAGCGCGAGCGAAGCGGGCATCTTTCTTGTACTTAATAAATGATATGCATCATTATGCTTCCAAAATCGCTTCTATGTTAAATTCTAGCCACAGACCACATAATCGTAATGGAAAAGTTAGGCAATCCACTGTGAGTACCGGCACCTATTTTTTTTACAAAAAAGCACTGGTATTAGTAATACAGTGTAGTAATAGTAATAGTATTAGTCAGGGCTTTTTTGTGACGGTACGCGCCGGTACGGCGTACCGGAACCTTTTTCAAGGTGTGAAAAAAATAATTTTCTTGTGATTTTGCAGTTGTGATTTAGCTAAAAACTTTAAATACTTAATAAATGATATGCATATAAGTATTTGAAATGTACTCCTTACGTACCATGCAAAGCATAAGTTGGAGAGATAGGAAAACCAATAAAGAGGTTTTGAAAATGTCAGGCACGGAAAGACGTTTCCTCAACATGTGCAAAAGAAGGAAGCTGCAATACTTCGGACACGTACAGCGGAACAGCGACACTAGGTCAACATTGGAGAGGACAATCCAACAAGGAATGATGTCGGGAACTAGACGAAGAGAGCGACCAGGGAGAAGATGGGCGGATGACGTGGAAGAGTGGACAGGAATGAAAATGTCAGCAGCAGTCAAGAAGACAGAGGATCGACATGGTTGGAGGAAAGAAATTCATGCTGTCACCTTAACTTCAGTTCATGAAGGAACAAGGAGAAGATGATGAATAGTATTAGTATTAGTATTAGTACTATTAAAGGCTAGTTACTTTGTATATTTTTTCAAATTATAGGCATAATTGCTGCCCCATCTAGTTCTAATTGAAAAGAGCAATTAGTTATCCGATTGGTACTTTTTATTTACTAGTTTAATTTGGAATTATTAGCTTTTACATATGTTGTATCCTGTGGTACTCAAGGACACAACGAGTCTTTTCTTCTAGTGACCCTATCTTGTCGATATTCTTTGCTCATGGGTTTATATTTGATTTGTTTTTAGGTAAATTCCAGGAAAACTAATGCAGAATTCAAATCGCCATCAGTTGCAAAGTCTTTCTTGCTGTGTTTATATGAATGAAGAAAGCAGTATTGAGATAGAAGAGTTGAATAAATTTTATAAATAGGGCTATCCATTAATTAAGCCAACAAGTCAAATGGGGAGGGGTTCGAAAGTTTGACAGTTGTTGACACGGAAGAGGGGTTGAGAGAAGTTGACGCCAACAATTTCATTTTTTACAAATAATTAAACAAATATAAAAGCTCACGGAATATCATTTATTGCAACGGAAAACAACCTGACAAAAAGGTCATCACCACCACATTTTGACATTTAATGAGCAAAGAGAAGACAGGTCTCATCATTGCAGAAATAATAACCTGAACCTTTTAAGGGACCCGTCCTGATCATAGGGGCGCAAAAGCTTTGACATAATTAGATGGGGGTCACTGAGAAGTTAACATTTGCTGACAATAGGAAAAGGTCAAAAATTGCCCAAATATTGTTGACGTCATTAATAGACCGCCAAATACTTGGAAATTATACACATTATTATCACAAAATCTTCAAATAAACATTGTTGAATTAACCATTTCCAGTAATTGTAATAGTAGCACCAATTTAATTATTGAGAGTACATTTGTGTCATCGAGATTTTAGCATTTTGTTGGATGATTTTTTGCAAAACATTGTAATTTCGCAAATTGAAAAATGCTGTTTACACGTTCTTTAAATGCAAATACATTTGCGCCACTGAACCTCTGTTGTAGGCCAATCAGCTATGAGAATGAAAGCAGCAGAAAACGGATAGTTGTTTCTGTGGCAGCTATGCATAGCAAAATTGTAAGGCAGTAGGCCTATCCTTAATATGAATAAGTTTTGTTTCTACAGCACTTTGTTAAAGAAGCAAAAAACATCGATTGTAAAAAAATTATTCGCCAAAAATATCCCAGCGTAATCAAGGAAATATAAGACTAGAGCAGCATAGCTAATAATAAACGACAGTGTCCATGATTGACAAAATGAAAGAACTCAAATGCATCCAAATTCGAAAGCATTTAGTTTAAGTCGTTGTCTATTCTTAAATAAACCTGTGAATAATCAGTGGCGTAGCGTGACTTTTGGGGGGCCCGGGGGCATCTTTGCCATGGGGGCCCCAGAGTTTCGAGCTGACGAGCAAAAAAAACACGTTATCGCCTCCTTTTTCATCCTGACGATCAAAAAAAGAGGTCGTCAGCACATCATTTCTAGGGTTAGGGTTACGTTAGGGTTAACCTAACCTAACCCTTGCTTAGACCCTCTTCGCCCCGCCCGGGGGCAGGGGCTGTCAACAAAATGCCCTCCCCAGCCCCTAGTTACGCCACTGGAATTAATACACCCAAATAGATTTTCTAACTCCTGCAACAGAGCAGGTCGCAAACCTACAAACCTACTAAATACCTAGGCAACAACTTTTATGATTCTGCAATATGCGATTGCATGTTTCTGCAGATTTTCAGCATGTAGTCCATCATAAGACAATTATAAAACTTATACAAGTACACAAGAAATACAGTAGTGTCACATTGAGAAACCGGAGGATCAAAGAATACCTACTTCGTAGGCACTGAATATTTGAATAGTTCAATGCATTTGAACAGTTGAATGCTGTGCTTGCAGACACCTGAACTATGAGCAATTGGCTGTTTCTGCACTTAACTTCCGTTATTGCAACATATAATAGAGATGAAGGATAATTTTAATACATACAATGAAATTAATGAACAATAATCATTGAAGAATATTTGGAAAGTTAAGAAATTAAAACTTACGCAACCGCTTAGATTAGAGACTAATTCAAATTGCTTACTGGTAAAATACTTCGACAAATATCGTTCGACTACTGCCTGTTTCATCGGATCTTGAATTGTCAGCAACCGTGCTCTTCTCTTGAGTTTTGGACAGATCCGTTGAGCCACGCTCCAAGTCACAGGCTTCCGATTGAAATTGAGACATTGGTTGATTTCAGGCAAGAATTCAAAATTGTCAGGGCAAGCTGCGAACAAGTCAATCGTTGGGAAAGCTATTGAAGCGGCTGCTTGTAACTTTATACTGTGGCCTGCTGTATCATTAGAGGAGATTCATTACGGCAGGTATTTTCCTACACCCCCAGCGTGGGAGGGATTTCAGCCGACAGTTTGTGACAGACCCCCTGCCCTACACTCCTTCCTAGAGCTGATGTCGGATATCACAAAAATAGACTGAAACTATTCATTTAAAATTCTAAAGCGGGAAATTCACCTTTGGAAAATGAAATCTGAGCCACAATAACTGACTCCGCACAAATTAGAATGGACAGTATGAAAACGGAGGAGATGACAACGGAAATCATAATTTTTACTTGTATTTTCCTGTTTTCCATGGACCAAGCATTCCCGCCAAATTCTATTCCCCTTTCCTCTTGGGTCCACGGAGTCTAGATAAAACACTGGACATTAACACCCTCTGCAATTATGGGACACTCCCGAATGCAAATTCCTGGGAAATAGTCTGCATTACGGATTGATGCTGCTGGTTCATTGTAGACACACTCGAAATGTATTTATTTGTAGAGCATTGAAATAAAAGTAAAGACGATGTAGATGTTTTCAATATCGTCTTCGTCTTGTCGCCGTGGACTCAATTTGAAATGATCGTTGCACAACTTCGGTTTATTGAATACTACTACTACCACCACTACTACTACTACTACCACTACTACTACTACTACTACTACTACTACTACTACTACTACTACTACTACTTTTACTACTACTACTACTTCTACTGCTACTACTACTACTAGTACTACTACTACTATTGCTACTACCAGGCCTGAGAAGAGGGGGTGCAGCCGGTACATTGCAGAGATGGACATGGGTCCATTTTTTAGAACCCAACCCAACCCGACCCATCAAATCTCCAACCCAATCCAACCCAACCCATGCCGGCAATTGCAAGTATTCACCCAACCCAACCAAGCTACAAGTAAACAAATTCAGCAAATTTATTGATAAGCAACAATTTGTCAATTACTGCATAACATCCTTTTAAAAAATTACCTCTCATGTGTCGCTGTATAGGGCCTATATTTTCCGCCATTATAATTATCAGTGACGTGCAAAGGAAGGTTGACGTCCGATTTATGATTTGTATTTATACTAACTAAAATTCAGCTTCAAATGTTGAAAGACTAACGAATAAGGAACCCTAGAGCCATTATAACATTTTCTTAGCAAGTTCGCACGCAGTATAGCTCATAAATGTTATTGGAGGTAATAAGAAGATTAAGATGGACTTACAGTGGATGGTTAAAAGAAAGTGACTATAATACAATATTAACCTTAATTCATCAATTTCGATTCTCGATTCCAATGCTTTGAAATATTTACTCCCACCGGTCTTATGCAAATATCTCGTGGCTGTGGGTTAACACAACCCATGTCCATCTCTGATATATTGTTCCGGGCCCCATGGAGCTCACAGGGGCCCGTGCCCGATAGGTTTTTTTGATGCTTGTCGGTCGGACTGTTTTGGAGAGTTGATAACGTTTAACTTTTTTTGCTTGTCAGACTCTTTTTGGAGAGGTGATAACGTTTTTTGGTTCGTCAGGTTTCTAGAAGAGATGATAAGTTTTTCTGGGACCCTCACAATTTTTTGTACCGGGGCCCGGAACTTCTCTCAGCTGCCCTGACTATTATTATTACTACTACTACTACTGCTACTACTACTACTACTACTACTACTACTACTACTACTACTACTACTACTACTACTACTACTACTACTACTACTACTACTACTACTACTACTATTACTACTACTACTACAACCTATCGTAAGAAGCACTACAAAGTCCATGTCTCACAGCCTGCTTCTATTACATTTTTTCAAAGTGTGTCATTTTAGACACTTTTCAAAACCGATTGATTTGATTTAATATCTTGTTCGTTTCCTGTGTTTCAGAACTCATTCCGTATGTCTATCAGTGCTTGTTTATACACTGTATGTGTATCTGTCTCCTGAATCTGCCACGTCGACAAGGTCTGGCATATTAGTTCTAAGGTCCACATATCCGCTAATAGGCCTGCTGAAACTCTATAACTATTGCAAAATGTCACGTCTACTCATAGACCACGTAAAGTAAGGACTAACGGCAGCAATGCTCGGGTCCGCGAACTTAGGTCCATTGAGTTTCTAGCACGATAGCAGCTATTAAATGCTGCAACTGGACTTTGCACAGTAATACAGCTATGAAATTTGGTAGTCATACTAAGAGATTAATTGTCTACTCAGTTCAAGCAATCGCGGTTGATACTATCAGGGTTTCCACTACAAAGCAATTATTCGTATTCGTAATCCCTAATTTAAACCATCATTTCTTATCCCATTAACTTAAATAAATTTACATTTGTTTAGATGTCATATTTAAATGTAACCTAAACAGCGGAATATCCAGAGATAATTACGTCTTCAATGCACAAGTCATGAGAACCTTACGGCGATTTGGCCTGTAGTCCTGCCAGAAAATGTCAACATAGACTTCTTGCAATGACGTTTCAATTATGATGGCACATCGACATATAACGTTCAGAGATTTGCTTAACATTGAATCGGTTCAATTTAGTAAAAGCAACATACTTACTGATGCAGACGTATTTCAGTTGTTTGGTGCAATTGGTGTTTTTCCAGACGCCTCTGCCTCTGTAACCTCTAAGACTCAAGATAACGCAATTTCCTTCTGTCTCTATTGGAAAACCGTTGGCCCACTGTTGACATTGACGGCTATTCTCAATTACGAAGTCTTGAGAAGTTTTCCAGTGGCTTCCGTTTAGTTTCTCAATACCAATCCAGAAATCCTCGCAGTTCTGTCCTTTGCTGCATGCGCGACTACAACATAAGTCACAGTATCTCAATGTTTAAATTATCTTGATGTCTACTGCAGAAAAAATTGTTTTACGGGTTCTCTGAAATTTGAGCATCACAAAATCCTATTAAGTTTTTCAGCGTTAACAAAGGCAAGGTTACTGTAACCTACTGTATATGGCGACTATTTCTGCCAATATAATAAGACAAATGGTCTTTATTTTCTCCGATCGCGTCTTCATAAAATTGTCATCCATACAGTAGGTAGATTGATAACTTGATATGTCGCCTTTATTTATGCACACCAGTACGAGAAATACCTCAACTTTTTTGTAATAATTGTCAACTGTACACTGTATATTGATTGAATGTCATTTAGGATTAAACATGTAAGAATTATTTTGTAATGATAAAATAATTCTGATGATACACATTAAATATCCGGAGGGTTAGACTTATTAATGTTCAATTGCCAAAGCGAAATGTGCAATTTTGATAATCAGCCCATCAAGTACCATCCAAGACGTTGATTTGCGTAAATTTCAAGCATCTTCTTAACTAATCAAAACGGATGTCCCTTTGTTTACATAATTGCTAATCTTGGGAAAGTTCTTGACTGAATGCTTCGAAAAATTTTATAAAAGCTTCCGTTCGATTCTGGGATGGTTTCTATCACACATTTTCGTCAAAAACCTTTTAGATTCACCTTCGTTTGAATTTTACCGAACCGCAAGATGAAGCACTACTGAATGTATTGGGCTCAATAGTATCATAGCTATTAAAACAGCTTCGAATACGATCGTTATTAAAACAGTCGTCAGCAGAGTTACTGGATTCAAGGCTGAAGGAAAGAATCTGTTGGTCCCGGGAGTCACGATCATGCTTCGTGACAGAGAGAAAGATCTTCTGAAATATTTCCATATGGAAGAGGAGCTCGTAAACTGCATCAACATCAAAGGACTTATTGAATCAATGGGATGTGGTTGCTACGTAACCAGTGGCGTAGCGTGGTATTGTGCCGCCCATGGCTTCTGAAAAAATGCCGCCCCCAATCTGCTGCAGTAGCGTCATTTCACACTTTTCTTGGGGGGCGAGACAATTTTTTGGCAAATATTTTGCAAATTTTTGGCAATTTTTGGCAAATTTTTGTAAATTTTAGGCATTTTGCAAATATTTTGCAATTTTGGCAAATGTTGGGCAATTTTTGTTTTTTTCTATATAAAATGGACTGGCAAGCTAAAAAATTCATCGCCGCTCAATTTGCCGCCCCCTTCATGTGTGCCGCCCATGGCTCGAGCCATAGTAGCCATTGGCACGCTACGCTACTCTATGTAACCGAAGGCTTTCTATTGACAGTTCAAAGAAGAGTACAAAGTTTGTTTTACTTCACAATGGAAATAAATTAGTTTCCATCCCCTATTCCTCGCTCAGTAAATCTGAAAGAAACTTAGGAAACCATGGAAACTATTGTCCAAAAAATAAAATATAACGACCATTGCTGGACTTTGTGTGGCGACTTGAAGTTTATCTTCTTGTTTCTAGGGCAACTAAGCGGATACACCAAATTTCCTTGCTTCCTGTGCCTTTGCGACAGTTGATCAAGGGCAGGACATACAGTGTAATACAAGGAAAGAATGTCCAGTTAGAGAGCAATTCAAGGTCGGCGAATACAATATCAAGAACGAATCACTTGTTAATCTTCATAAAGTGTCGCTCCCTTCCTTGCATATAAAATTAGGACTCGGGAAACAGTTCGTTAGGAATTTGGATCGAGATGGTGAATGCTTCAAGTACAACTGTGCACAATTTCCTGCTCTTTAAAATGAGAAGTTTGAAACTGGCATATTTGATGGCCCGCAAATTAGACTTCTGACCAGAGACAAAGAATTCCTTAATACCATGAAAACCATAGAAAAGGGGGCTTGGTCTGCTTTTTCCGACCGATTACTGACTTTCTTGGCAACTTGAGAGCCGATAATTATGACCCTTTTTATTTTAAATTATGTTGATTGCTTTTCAAAGACTACGAGCAAACGTTAGTGTCAAGTTGTATTTCCTTTATGTCCACCTAAACTATTTCTCTTCAAATCTTGGAGTCATGAGTGAAGAACAAAGAGAAAGTTTTTATGAAGACGTTGAGACCATGGAAAGTATATGTCAATGCAGATGAAACTCAAACATGATGCTTACAACGTGACAGCTGTGAGCATATCTATACCAAAGCATCCACAAAGAGAAGATTCCTGCCTCAAAATTTTAATTTATACAAGTAGCTATTGCTCTTATTGTTCTCTTGTTTGGACGAAAGACTCGTTTCTAGCTTGAATAAAACATATTGGGTGTTATCACTTCTTCAGAACTTCTCATCTTTTAAATTTCACTTTAACACCTTTAATAAAGCATTCATTACTTGCGAAAAATCACTTATTGTATATTTTTGGCATCATAGCTGGAATGAGCACCTTTCATTTTGGTAAATCAGTAAAAATATTTAGGCCAACAATTTTTTTTCAAATGACAAAACGCAACTTAGTAATTATGTACAAACGTATTCTGAGTAGGGATGCCTATTAAAGTGCTGTCCATTGCATAAGGAATAAACAAATGTTCACGAAATTGCAATAATTGTGACGAAAGTATTTGAAAGAATGAAGACATACCCTTTTGAAGCCAGTAAGCCTCTCAAGTCAATATGTTCGTCACATGTCATGGGTGGAGCCAATTGCGAGTTCATTGATTCACATGCATTCTTCCCCGTTTGGTACGTTTCAAAGGTAGAACTGATGTAGAAACAGCGATCAGTGCCAAGAAACCTAATCCAGCCCTTGGGGCAACCGGCGTCTAAATGAATATACAGGGTGCAAAAGTGAAAAGGGCACCCCTGTATGATATTTAATATCTCGGCTGCGTGTATAGCGATTTCAATTAAATGTATAGACCATATACCTGAGAATGTTTTTGATGCAATTGCCAAATTTCATGCCGATATCTTTAGTGTTTGCCGAAATATGGCAAAAAACTAAAGAGACCCACATTTTGAAATTGACATTGGAATATAACGTCATAATAAAGTGATAAAAAAATTCTTTCTAATTTATTTGGCCCTGAAAGGGCCGTTTTAAAGAAGATTTCAGATGATTTGCTACGGGAGCAGGTGCTCAAAATGCCCCTCCTCAGTCTTCACACATGCCCACAAGCGCTTCTTCACTGACAGTATCGACTTCTTGATCTGGTCCTCAGGCAAACTCTACCAGAACACCAAGATATTCGTCAGCACAGTCTTCAACTCCGTGATGTTTTGTGGCTTTGGCTGATACTTTTGATATCTGTCGAGCATGATTCTCCAGACGTGGAAGTCAAGTGAATTGATACCTGGGGAGTTGGGTGGCCAGTCATCTTTCTTGATGAAATCTGGACATTTTGCTACAGAAAATTCTGGGTCCTGAGAGCAGGGTGGGCAGGTTTTCCGTCTTGCTGGAATATTAAATCTTCTCTAAGCAAATCATGACAGTCCTGCAGCCAATCATAATGCTGCTGTGTATATCTGTTGGCCGTAAGTAACCATTGACCTTGTCTGGCGCGATGTCAACGACGCAATTTTAGACTTAAAATGATACAATTTACTATGACGTTATATTCTGTTTGTCAATTTAAAAATTTGGGTCCTTTAGTTTTTTGGCCATATTTCAGCAAACACTAAAGATATTAGCATGAAATTTGGCAATTGCATCAAAAACATTATCAGGTATATGGTCTATAAATTTCATTGAAATCTCTATACACGCAGCCGAGATATTAAATATCATAAAGGGGTGCCCTTTTCACTTTTACACCCTGTACATATAAATAAATAAACATTTGTTCAGCATTCCCAAAAATTGTGTTAACTCAGAAACATAAACATGACAACAAAATGAAAGCAGCATACTGCTTCGTGTAATAATATAACACCGTAGTATTAGGCATTTATTGAGTCGTGGCTACAGCTACTTACACTAGCTATGATCTGCCAACTAGTGGTTGGTAAAATGGTGGTCCGGTTGCCTTTGTCGGAGCAAAATTTGCGGTGGAGATATGACATAAATAAGCAAATAATTTGGACTATTTTGCCTTTGGGTTTATCTCGACCCTTTCCTACCTTGAAAGTATTTTTTGAATTTTTGCACGATTATTTTAAAAGGGGCTAAATTAATGTTAGAGATAGAACGTAAATAATAATTTATCATTTTAAAGTTTTTACTTGAGGCGTAGAACCCTTGGTAGAGAGAGAAGAGAGTCAGTAGAATAACAATCGACTTCATTTTTAACCAATTGAATCTACAACTGAATGATATCCACATGGCAATTACTTAAAACTGCAAGAAAATTGTCTTGAATTATTAAACCAAGCATCGATCGGCAATGATACTAAAGTTCTGACAGTAGTTTCTCGTTTGACAATGGAATTTTAGATTATCCTGACCTGAACTGAATTAAACTGAGGTTTATTTCCTACTCAACTTGGCATAGGCCTGTCTGACAACAATTGCAATAGATGTCATCGAAATAAATGACATCAATTGAATTGAACTAAGATGTAGACAATTTACAGAATATTCACAAGACTAATTTTGGTCTAATTTTGATCATGTCATGATAAAATGTAATTGTTCCGATGATGACGATGGGAAGTTTCATATAGCGGTAACAATCAAGAACGAAAGAATGACGACCTAGCCAGATTTTGGCTACCACGAAAGACGCACTTTTTGTTTTATGATGTTTTGTTAGGTGTTCTAGAATTAGTTCGTACGAAATGCCGCTTTAATCAGTTGGCGATTATTACTGTATTATTATTATTATTATTATTATTATTATTATTATTATTATTATTATTATTATTATTATTATTATTATTATTATTGTTATTATTATTAGTATTATGTCAACAACTGTCAAACTTTTTAAAACTCCCGCTCCCCTTATTTTGTTGACTTACATGTAAATAATGGACAGTCCCAATGCAGAACTTCCTGTTTCACTAAGTTTGAACGAATGACTTTAAAGACATGATGCAAGCAGCGTGGTTATGAGCACTCAGCGATAGTTATTCTAATATTCAACCATAATTTTTCTTTCAAGTCACATTTCAGACACAATTCTCGTCCACTCCCTGGGTCGTTGCACTTGCCATAATGTTCCGTCCTCGACGCCCCATGAATTCGACGACTATTGCCTATCTGACAATTCACATCGGCTTTAGATGTTTTAACATTTAGATTCAGCGCCTAAACATAACTAGCTACTATAGAACTACTTCTGTGAACGATATCATAAATTACGTACGATTTGTTATATATTACTAGATAGCGTAGCCTACATTAACATTGTACCTGCCACAGATCTGCTATGAGCCTTGTTGCCTGAAATGCAAATCAATCGCTGAATGAATTCCGACTGTTTTCATGTCAACTAAAAGTTATTTCATTAAGCAAATGCAACTGATCTGACATTGCGCCATCCGGCTTCTATCCCGCTGCTTTGCAGCTGCAGATGATATGTTTGATTAAAAATTCATTTCTTATCATGTTCGCCTAGTGAACACTCGTGTATGAATTTCAAATAGCTCTTATTTTATCAGTACAATTGTTGGTTTGGTGACAGTTAATCACTTCTTCTTTCTTCTTCTTTCTTCTTTCTTTCCTTCCGTCTTTCCCTATTGTGTTGGAAGATGGGTCTGAATGAATTCCTTCCACTTCTGTCTGTCTCTTGCTGCTCTGGTCAATTGGATGAAGTTCATGTACATTTCTTCTGCATCCTCTTTCAAGTTTGCTATCCATGTTTTCGTGATAGTTAATCACACCACAGTTAATCATGTGAAAGTTAATCACTTGGACATTTAATCATGAAATCATCATAACACTATGTGACCAAGGTCGACTCGTTAGGATCGACCGGCATGCAGAGAGGTGACGCCTCTAACCGCTCGATAAACAGAACTAGCCTAAGGTTGCTTCCAAGTTCTACGGTGTATCTTAGTGCACGCGGGGCTGCAGGTGGTGACTGGTAGATTCCAATAAATTAGTTTATGATTGGACAGCCCGACGTCGACCACGGTGACATCGCACAAGGCGCTGTCTTCGAGCGCAATCATATCGTCTAAGAAGTCGCCGAGGTCACGAGTCGGCTCTCCGACATGATGCTCCAGCTGTTCGAGCCTCGTGCTCTCTTCAGTATTTAATCTAGACTCCTGGACTCTGAGGGGGGACTGAAAAAGCCGAGAGAAACTGACAAAGCGGACGAAATTCTGCTAGGGGCCGCTGTTAGTCCATGTAGTATTATAAAATTTCAGGGGGATTTGAAATTTCCGGGGAAAAGGGCAATTTTCCCCCGGAAACGGCCTAGATTAAACACCGGTATAGTATATTATAATGACTCCCATATAATAATAACTCCCCCTCATTATTATATATATAATAATGACTCCCCCATCATTATTATATATTTATAATATTAAGATTCTTGCTCTGTTTGTCCAGTTTGTCTGTTGCCTTCAAGCGTTCTGATTGGTCACCAATCGACGTTGCGAAGTCGAATGCGTAACCTCTGTCCTGGGCTGTGCACGAGGCTGTTGCCATTGACAACCATTGTCTATTATTTTCTAATCAACGGAGCGTTCGAAGCGTCTTAAATGCAGCTCAAACCCCGTTCCTTTCCCTCTCCCGTCAGAGCCCATCCCTCTCTCAAACAAACCCCTCCCTCCCCCCACCCCTTCCCCTCCCCACCCTCTTTCCACCCCCTCCTCTCCCAACCCCTTTCTCCCCTCCCAACCCCCAAACTCTCTCCCCTTCCCTTCCAACCCCAAACCCTCTCCCAACCCCCTTCCTCCACCCCTCTTCCCAACCCCCTTCCTCCCAACCCTCTCCCAACCCCCTTCCCTCCACCCCTTCCCTCCACCCCTTCTCCCCATCCCTCTTCCACCCCCTCTCCCCATCCATCTCCCAACCAACCATCCCTTTGGTTGAGCTTGGCTGTGTGCCTCGGAATATAACCCCTCCCTCCCGAAATCTACCGCAATTTGACGCAAATGTGCAACGTCATGCCCTATAGATTAGCATTATGAGATTTTTACATAGCTACGGAAATCTACCGCAATCTGACGCAAATGTGCAATGTCATGCCCTATAGATTAGCATTATGAGATTTTTGCATAGCTACGGAAATCTACCGCAATCTGACGCAAATGTGCAACGTCATGCCCTATAGATTAGCATTATGAGATTTTTGCATAGCTACGGAAATCTACCGCAATCTGACGCAAATGTGCAACGTCATGCCCTATAGATTAGCATTATGAGATTTTTGCATAGCTACGGAAATCTACCGCAATCTGACGCAAATGTGCAACGTCATGCCCTATAGATTAGCATTTTGAGATTTTTGCATAGCTACGGAAATCTACCGCAATCTGACGCAAATGTGCAACGTCATGCCCTATAGATTAGCATCATGAGTTTCAAATGTTCCGTTTAGTACTTTAAACTTTAAAGGTCCCTTTTTATAATTCCTTACGTTTCTATCGATTCCTGAAATTTTTATCCCCGGGTTTCTTGCAAAGGAATTAATTATTCATCGATTATTAGTTAAATTAAATGCATGTTTATGCAGCGCCGAATGGTGAATAGGAGCTTCGTATAGCACCGATATCTCAGCGGTTATAAACGTTAGAAAGACGCAGTTACGCTTCGCTTAAAGCTAATTTTATAAAGCACATTAATTATTCATCGATTATTACGGTAGTTAAGTTAGAGGTATTTTTGTGCAGTGCCGAATGGTGAATAGGAGCTTCGTATAGCACCTATACTGTATCTCAGCGGTTATATACGTTAGAAAGACGAGGTTACGCTTCGCTTAAGGCTAATTTTATAGAGCACATTTAGGCCCGATTTGTGTAAGCAGTTTATGTTTAATTTGTTTGTTGGAATATTCGTTGCCTCGAACGAAGCGAGCCTGCACTGCGAGCAAAGTGAGAAGCGAGTGCGAGCGAAGCGAGCATTTTTTTATAATATTAAGATCCTTGCTCTGTATGTCTGTTACCTTCAAGCGTTCTCATTGGTTGGCTGTGTGAGCGTTCTGATTGGTGGCTGTGTGACGTTCTCATTCGATACCTTCAAGCGTTCTGCTTGGTTAGCTGGGTGAGCGTTCTGATTGGTCGTTCTGGAATCTTAGGCTTCGCGAATCGAAATGCGACGCGAAGCGAACGGCCACGCGAAGCGTTTGACGAAGCGTACGTTGCAGCGTCATAGTGTGTAGGCCTACAACTCGCGAAGCGAACGGCCACGCGAAGCGAACGGCCACGCGAAGCGTTTGACGAAGCGTACGTTGCAGCGTCATAGTGTGTAGGCCTACAACTCGCGAAGCGAACGGCGACGCGAAGCGAACGGCCACGCGAAGCGAACGGCCACGCGAAGCGTTTGACGAAGCGTACGTTGCAGCATCAGAGCTTGGCTACGTGGCGTATGTACGTCATTGAAACGTAGCCACGCGAAGCGTTTGACGAAGCGTACGTTGCAGCGTCATAGTGTGTAGGCCTACAACTCGCGAAGCGAACGGCGACGCGAAGCGAACGGAGACGCGAAGCGAACGGCCACGCGAAGCGTTTGACGAAGCGTACGTTGCAGCGTCAGAGCTTGGCTACGTGGCGTATGTACGTCATTGAAACGTAGCCACGCGAAGCGTTTGACGAAGCGTACGTTGCAGCGTCATAGTGTGTAGGCCTACAACTCGCGAAGCGAACGGCGACGCGAAGCGAACGGCCACGCGAAGCGAACGGCCACGCGAAGCGTTTGACGAAGCGTACGTTGCAGCGTCATGGTGTGTAGGCCTACAACTCGCGAAGCGAACGGCGACGCGAAGCGAACGGCCACGCGAAGCGTTTGACGAAGCGTACGTTGCAGCGTCATAGTGTGTAGGCCTACAACTCGCGAAGCGAACGGCGACGCGAAGCGAACGGCCACGCGAAGCGTTTGACGAAGCGTACGTTGCAGCGTCAGAGCTTGGCTACGTGGCGTATGTACGTCATTGAAACGTAGCCACGCGAAGCGTTTGACGAAGCGTACGTTGCAGCGTCAGAGCTTGGCTACGTGGCGTATGTACCTCATTGAAACGTTGTTCAGCAGCATGAATTCAATGATTGGGTTTTAGTATTATCCTGCACTGCGAGCGAAGCGAGCGCGAGCGAAGCGAGCATCTTTCTAGTATATAATAATAACTCTCTCTATATTATAATAACTCCCTTAGTTTTTCAGAAGCCAGCTGAGATACCATGGTCTAGAACACCAAAAGCTTTTTTTATATCTAGGATTGTTCCAATAGTGTGCTTGTGGGATTCAAAATTTGTTGTTTTGGTATCAATTAAATTCGTTATTGGCATTTAGGTGGAGAAATATGGCTGAAACCATATTGATCAGTGGATAGCATATTAAATGCATCTAAGTAGTTTAACATTCTGGTAAGCATTGCCCTTTCAGGAATTTTAGGGAAACTGTGAGATTGTAAATGGGCCCATAATTTCATATAACCATTTTAGAGACATTTTTATAAATCGGGGTTATTTTTTTCAATTTTTAGGCCTATTTCTTCTGGGGAGTTATTATAATATAGAGAGAGTTATTATTATGTATATATATATATAATAATGAGGGGGGAGTCTTTATTATATATATAATAATGAGGTGGAGAGTTATTATTATATATGGGAGTCATTATAATATGCTACACCGGTTGTTTCTGTAGGTCGCTCCAGACGGATGCTCAAATCGCCTACTATCTCTATCTCACAATTGAACGTAAACAATGACTCCAGCAAGGCCGAGAGGTCGGTGAAAAACTGCTTCCGGACGCCAAGTGAGCCAGGACGGTAAATAGCGATAATGATCATCAGCGTCGCAGGGCCACTCGCAAGTCGGCAGCAGAGGAACTCGAAGGACATCAGCTTCAACTTCGTATCGACTTTAGCGATGCTCGTTCCGGGTTTCGAGATAACGGTGAGGCCACCATGATTGATAAATGTTCATTGTTCAGGTTGGCGCTCGGCAGCAGAGCACGGAGCGCTTCGACGACGTTACATCCCGTAGAGCAGAGACGTCTGATGGCGACGCTACGCGGCGTCCTCGTGCCACGTTTCAGTGAGGATTAACATGTTCAGCGAAAACTCGTTGAATGAATCCGGAATGTTATCAAGTTTGTTATTCACCGAGCGAATGTTTAGCAAACCGGCTTCAGTCAAAGGAGATGATGTGGCGCTCGATTTTCGGGTAGATGAGTGACGACGGGGGACGACCAGGCGATCTGGATGGGCGATGATGATGGTCAGTAGACGTCATCACCCTAATGGTTCTCTGCAGCCGCCGCCCCACCCTGCGGCCACAAGGTGACCCGCGGGAGCGAGAGTTAATAATAATAATAATAATAATAATAATAATAATAATAATAATAATGCACTTCTATAGCACCAGTTCTAATACCCAAGGGTATCAATCAATGTTACTTCAAATCCATCCGGAACAGATCAGGTCATTCCAGAGATCAGTCAGAGGGAAAGTGTAAAAACCGACTATAGAGGATAGAGTTGGCGAAGAGATGGCCAAGTCTCCGCCGAGCGGCATCCGGAAGGTGGGCGCCCGTCGAGATTCGAAGGTAAAGTAACAAGTAACTCCGCGGCTGTAGGAATATGCCAGCCTCATGGCGTCAGCGCACTAAGAAGTGGTCCTCTATCGAATGTGACGGCTAAGCGATGGCCGCCGGGAACCGTTCACCGCATGTAAGTTGACAGTCGGAGGCATGGGTGTAAAACACGGGGGGACGGCGGGGGACGGTCTCCGCGAATAATTAGTTGGCGGGAGACAGAGTATCAATTAACCCCAATGTTTTGCGCTATATGGTAAAAAATACTATCTTGCCCCGTAATAATAATAATAATAATAATAATAATAATAATAATAATAATAATAATAATAATAATAATAATAATAATAATAATAATAATAATGCACTTCTATAGCACCATGTTATAATGTTGATGCCAGAATCACGCCAAATGCGTATTCTCTCATTTCGGAGGATGACCTTTTTTTGCTTGTCAGGGTATTTGGAGAGGGATAAATAGAAAAATATCAGGATGACCTTTTTTGCCTGTTAAGACGTATTTCATGGGCGATTTTAAGTCCCCACCATAATATGCAATATCTCCCATGATGGAGGGGGATTTTTGTATTTCTGGGGTCAACTTTTAAAAGTTATTCTATCCCCAATGTTGAAGCCAGGTTTACGCCACTGGTCGGAGGCCAAAATGGAGTGACGGCCCAGGACGTAGTCGGGCCCCGCAGATGCACGAGCCGACTGAGAAGAAAGCCGCTCCCGAAAACTTCCGCGAAGAACGCAAACGACGCACAAAAACCGCTTAACAGGCCGGTCGCAAAACACCTGCAGGCCGTTGATAAACAGCGCCTCCTAGCGATCAGCATGTTTCTATTAAATGTTTGAAAATCTGGGTCACTTGAGAGTCATCGAGACCGCAATTTATCAGCCTCTAACTGCCACTGCGTTTCAGATCTCGTCACTGTTTGTATCAGATCGTTAAAATTGAATATAATTTGTCTTTATCTCGATCGGTCGTGTGTTTCTCTGGTTTGGATAGTAAATCAGCGTGTCCCTAGGCCTATTCCATAATTTAGTGTAGGCACTCTCTCCTTAGTCTGTCTCTTCGGTTGTCTTTGTCTATCTTGCAAACGTTTCCATCAAATCACTTTTCTGTTTTGGTCTTGATTCTTTTTTCGTATCTTTGTGATATTTGGTCTCTGTTGCCAATTGATATATTCAGTATTCTTCTCTAGCATTGTATTTCAAAGGCGAGATAGAGTTATAGTGGATAGCGTTTTAACTAACTGAGATTATGTAGCGCCAACACCACTTCAATAGTATGCCTAATATTCGTGGGTGGTCCTTTTCCATTCGCCTTCTTCTTCTACCCCTCCATAACTAATGCTTCATATGAATCATATTCTGTGTGTGGTCTTAAACTGAGCTCGCTTGCATGCAGCCTGTCGACTGCCTGACTACAGTCAGAGCTAGCCTTTGTAGCATGATGTAAGTTAATATTAAATATACGGAGTTGACAATTGCTCGTGTCAGACGGCCGATGACATTAAAACGATCAACATCTCAAGAAGGTCTTGTACATTTAATAATGATAGGGCGATAGTGTTTGCCACTATAAATGGTGGTCGAACCGGATTTTTTTAAAGTTTTCGTTCGTACGAACAGTTCATAACTAGCGATCCGCCTCTCGTTTAAAAAGTGTGTTACATATGTCGACTCCTGACAGTTATCTAACTGGTCATTGTCAGCCTTGGAGCAGTTCTATCAACCTGAAGGCACGTGAGAAATGCGAGCCAACGTTCATCTAAGGGCTGAAACAGTCGCATTTCATTCGAAATGAATTCTCGAACTACGCCAGAAAATCATCTCGGGAAAACGTACAGTCTACATCAGTCAACGCAACGTCTGCTAGTCTTCGTCCTCCTCGTCCCCACCAGCCGCCCTTTCTGAGAACGCAGCGGGGCCAGAAAACTTCGTCTTCGGCAGTCAACGTCCATTTCATCGTATCGCAGTCAGTATCAATATCGTTTCATTCATCGTCAATAGTCTACAATGACGCAGAATTCCACGTCTGTGTCTCAGCAGAGTTTTGAATGGCTCAGTGTCTGTCAACCTGCCGTCAAAGTTCTTCGCCAACCGTCTTCATTCTTCAGTAGCTGTCGTGTTTCCGACGCGACGCTGTACCACGCCGATGTCATCTCGCCAGGAAACATCGTCTTCAATCTGTCTCACAGCGCGTTCCTTTCCTGCCTGTCAGAGAACAATTCCTCATTATCACGTCGTCGGTAATCAAACCAGTCGCTGAATCCTATCTACGCCCTCCTTCCTTCCTGGACATTATCATCGTCGCCAATCTCTCTGTTGCTGGACGACAGAGACCGCCAAAGTTCCGATGCAACACCAGGAAAGAAAACATTCTGACAGTAACTTTCTAAAAACATTTTCCCCTCCCTGAACATTCAATAATTCTTTCATTTATTCATTAATCGTTCATTCATCACTGTAATATTTTAAAATTTTTAACTCTTAACTACAGAATAATTATAACAATATCACTCGTTCATAATAGTTAGAATTGGAATTTCATATTATGTTTTGTTCATTTTCGTGAATTTTTTTGTCTTCAAGGTATTTTAGTTATTTATTTTAAGTGGATAAAGTGCTATGTGTAAATGTTTAAAGGAGCTTATGATAAGTCTAATTGATTCCAGATTGCATTAGTTATGGCATTTCAAAGTTAATGTAAAGAATGAGGCAAGCTCTGACATCCGAGTTCAATGCCTGATTATTTTTCACGTTTCTATACGAGTTGTTTGCAGAAGTCATAACGATATCAGTGACCGGGTTTTGGAACGGAGCAGCCACGCTTGTTTTGCGCGCGCAGTGAATAGTCAGATGTACCATAATGGGCCACTAGAAAAGGGCTAGTATAAAAGATAAAGGGCACCCAGTTTGGGCCACTTGGAGTTCGAGAGTGTTCCTGTGAAACAGTCCTACTTTTAGTCGACACGTACAGGGTTTTTAAACACTTACTCCGTAGCGGTGGCGTGCTTTGGTTTTGAGGTCACAAGTATTGTAATCTTTAAGAAGAGATTGATTAGTAATTCTCTTAGATGCAGTGTCGTGGAAAGTATATCAGAATTTATTAACATCAAGAGAGCCTCTGCTCTAGATCAGATTTCATCGTCTTAACGTTAATGTTGGTTAAAAGTCATTGCAGGTGATTTTCAGATGTTGGTACACATTTGCATGTTATGATTGCAGAATTTTTTTTATTTTTAAGGCGTTATTTTGTGCACTAGGTGACCCTGATCAAGTCCTTAGAGTACATAAGTGATGTCTGTGGTCGAAATTTTAAGATAAAATCTTTATTCAACAGTTACAGTCATTATTTCATTCAATAGAGTCAAATGGGTGGGTACCGTGTGTTTTGATTATGGCAGTTCAAAAATTGCTTTATATAGAGATAAATCGTGAGAATGGCGTTGCATTATTTTAAAAAAATACAAAAAATTGAACAGAACAGAGAATATGTGAAAACACAGAAAAATCTCATCTTACCCTTAAAAATATAGATTTACATTTTAGTATATTTTTGCTAGAATGTTTGTGTCTTTATATTAGAAGTCAAGTCATTTTTATGATAGAAGAGAGTGAGATTGAATTTCAAGTTTTGCATTATTTTAGATGAATCATATGTCTCGACGCCGGTTGTCAATACAGTATTCAAATAATGTCCTAAGTAATGACAGAATGCTAGACACGTGAAACCTCTTTATGTTAGCCGTTAGCGCTTCGGGTTTCCAGTCGGACAGATGTTCCTTGAGATAGTGCATTTACTTAAAATTTGTGGATTTGTTCAGTGATTGAGACAGTTTGAGACAGTATTAGCAGATTGAGACAGCATTAATTTCAGTTTACCATCAAGATTCAAGATTATTTCGTAGTTAACATATAAATTTTTAGCATTTTGCATTATTACGTTTCATATCAATTATGCTTACCTAAAATTTGTTTGTATAAGTCGTGTTGAATTATTTTGATTATTGTTCACTTTAAATTCATATTCTTATTTTAAGCCGTGCTATATAACTTTTGCCAACATATTCGTTTTATCTCTAAATCTAAGTGGATTCGCTTAGACTCGCTTTTAACATTTCCGCCTTAATCGTTTTCGAGTTCCTGTCCAAATAATCTCTTATTACATTTTGATAACTAGTGTCGTCGGAAAGAATCGTATTATAATCTGGCCCGAGTCCACAAATGACTTTCCAGAGTTTGGCTTTCCACACATTCTTTTGAAGTATTGTATTCGCTCATGATCATTAGTTGCCGGATTTGTCTTTTGACGTGTGTTTCTTAACTAATGCGTTTTCAGTTCTTCGCAGTTGCCAACTTTTCTACTTCGTGTTATATGCTATTTTCAGAGAGATATTGGTGTCTTTGAAGCGATAGTTTTCCTTTGGTTTCTTGCCAGTTGTAATCGCGAGAGTTGATGTATACTACATGATCGTTTCAGATTATCGTGTCGCTTATAGTTTGTTGATCTTAGATTTTATGTCCAAAATTTTTCAGCAGATAACGCTTAAACTGTCGTCTCTCTTGCAACTAGAGATGTGCGGGTACAGCAAAATGCATACCCTACCCGTACCCGTGGAAAAACTTTTTTACCCTACCCTACCCGTACCCGCTAGCGCTATACCCTACCCGACCCGTACCCGTAAGCTGTGTACCCGTACCCGTACCCGTACCCGTACCCGTACCCGTAACCGACTTTGGTTGGAATTTGGAGTTTTTTGGATTTGGAATTTTGGACCCGTACCCGCGGGTGCGTTTACGCGGGTACAAGTACTACAAGGACCTGTACATGGACCCGTGGACCCGTATCCGTTCCTAGAGACTATAGAGAGGCAACAGTGAAATCGGGGCTACGAAATTTGGATAACTATTCATTGTAAATAGCACGCTTGTTTAGATTAGGACAGATCTAGTACTTAGGAATCAGGATAATCAGTCAGCTAGCCTAAGCCGACATGAATGGGCTTGTTTAAAATATTTAGTAGATATCATTTATCTATGAGCAGGCATTAGAGCTCAAGTTAAACCTCAAAACTTTACCAGAAGAACTTTTTCGGTCAAAGAGTCCTCTATGAGCAGGCATTAGAGCTCAAGTTAAACCTCAAAACTTTACCAGAAGAACTTTTTCGGTCAAAGAGTCCTTGGAGGAGTCAGAGGACGCCATTATAGATTTATTACTGAAGATGTCAGATTACGTCATCTGTATTTCCTTTATGTTTTCAGTAAGTAAAATGCATGCTGTCTGACAAACTGAACGCGATGTACAAGTTATACTAATACACTTTACTCAATATTATTTTTCTATTATTGCATTGCTAATTTGCTATAGTAGTGAGAAATGAAAATATAACTTTTCGGGTAAAACGGGTATACCCGTACCCGTAGCCGCTATACCCGTACCCGTAGCGCTGTACCCGTACCCGACCCGTACCCGTAAAATGTGTACCCTACCCTACCCGTACCCGCGGGTACGGGTACGGGTAGGGTATACCCGCGGGTACGGGTATACCCGCACATCCCTACTTGCAACTCGTCTAATCTGTAGATGTGTTTATTTTAAACCATGCTTTATCAGAGTCGTGGCTCACGCCTGAATCATTTCCTTGTTGTTATTTTAGCAGCGGTCTAATAGTGACATATCACTTAGTTCCCAGATCACTTAGCTGTTCTCATATTTTCATGTTTATCTTATATTCTACCGCGATGCAAAATTTTCAGATTTCAAATCAGTTTAAACTAATTAGTCTTATGCATTGTGGTTGTTCCATCGACATCCATTGCTAAGTTTCTTGTTGCTTTAACTTTGTGCTTTGATAAATTGTTTTAGGAATCATTTTCTCTTATTGCAAGTCATTACTACTTTTGCTGTATGTTTCCGGTATCGTTCGCCTGAGACTCCTGAGTTTGATTTTGAGTCGCTTATCTTATGTTGCTTAGTCATAGGCTACCCTTAGTTTTAAATTACGTAGACTCAACTGCTTTTATGAAAATTAACACTTTGCGTCAATACTTTTATAGGATTTATATTCGCATTATTGATTTTAAATTTAAATGTCTTTATTGTTAGTTAGGTTTTGCAATTATTTTCATAGTTAGTGATTGATATGTTTTAATAAGTTCTTATGAGGCATTCAGTACCTATACCCATTGGAAAATTCGTCCTTGCGAATTGAATATTTAGTGACAGACATTTGTCAAATGTGGGAAAATTTTGGACTGTGGATTAGCAAAAATTTTATACCTATGGAGATATTCAGAATAATTTTGGAGTAATCGATAGTTGTTACCAGTATTTTACATTACAGGCGTAATGTCCATCTTTTCAACGACGGGGAATTATAGTGGATAGCGTTTTAACTAACAGAGATTATGTAGCGCCAACACCACTTCATATGAATCATATTCTGTGTGTGGTCTTAAACTGAGCTCGCCTGCATGCAGCCTGTCGACTGCCTGACTACAGTCAGAGCTAGCCTTTGTAGCATGATGTAAGTTAATATTAAATATACGGAGTTGACGATTGCTCGTGTCAGACGGCCGATGACATTAAAACGATCAACATCTCAAGAAGGTCTTGTACATATAATAATGATAGGGCGATAGTGTTTGCCACTATAGAGTTCTTGGTCTATTCGTTCTTTCTGCGCTATAAATTGTAAAAATTTATGCAGACAATATTGAATAACCACACATGATATACGCAAACAGAAGGCCTATAGACTATAGAGAACTCTGCGCCGACGTTTGCTGCTATAGCAGCATGAAGTGATCTGTTATACCAAGCCAGTGTTCCTCATTTGGTGCTCCGAATCCTTTGGCATAGTCCACCCACCCACGAAAGAAATCTTCCTTCCCATCACTGTGCCTTTGAAATACCTATAACACAAGTTCAGCGACCACCTTTCTAAAATGGCTAAACAGAAAGCAAAACTTGACTTGTTACACTGGTCAACAAATTTTATGCAAGTTTTTGTTTCCTCTACAAATTTTGGTGAAACTAATAGATTCTGACTTGCTGAACACAAATATGTAATTAGAATTTCTGTATCACGTAAGGTTTTTAAGAAATCGACAATTTAGCATTTAGTATTGTAACGTCTTCTGCAACATAATTCTACAGAAGGATCTAGGCAATAATGACAAGACATGAGAAAATTAGAAATGTTTTGCTGTAGATTTTCGTTTGTAGTCACTGTCCTGTGCTTCACGTATCAGTGACCAACAGTAGTCTCCGAGCATAGACGGACTCCACTTTCTCTGGTAGCGTTTCTCGATGCTGACAATGTCTTTGTGAAATCTTTCACCATGTTCATCACTGACGGCGCCGAGATTGTCCGGGAAGAAGTCCAAGTGAGAATGAAGGAAGTGTATCTTCAGTGACATGTTGCATTTCATTGCCTTGTAAGCTTGTAGCAGATTTCCAACTTGTTCGACATAGTTTGGCGCCTTGTAGTTGCCCAGAAAGTTAGCAACAACATCCCTGAAGGCTGTCCAGGCAACATGCTCGGCACCCTGCAGAAGGCCCTCAAAGTGACTGTCCTTGAGCATCTCTTGAATCTGTGGGCCAACAAAAACGCCTTCTTTTATTTTAGCATCACTGGTGTGTGGAAACCTCTGTCGTAAGTATGTAAAGGATTCACTTTCTTTGTTCATTGCTTTGACAAAGTTTTTCATTAACCCAAGTTTGATGTGCAAAGGTGGGAGATAAATGTTCTTCGGATCAACGAGAGGATCATGTTTAACGTTCTTCTGTCCTGGAACCAAGTCCCTGCGAGGTGGCCAGACCTTTCTCACATAATGTGAATCTCTAGCTCGGCTGTCCCACTCGCAAAGAAAGCAGCAGTACTTGGTGTAGCCTAGCTGCAGACCGAGTAGAATTGCAACAACTTTCAGGTCTCCACATATATTCCAGTTGTATCTCGAGTATTCTATGTGTTTCAATAGCAGCTGCATGTTCTCATATGTTTCCTTCATGTAAGCAGCATGTCCAATGGGTACTGAAGGGTATGAATTGCCATTATGCAGCAAAACAGCCTTTAAACTTAACAGCGAAGAGTCAACAAAAAGTCGCCATTCGGATGGATTGTGCTTACAGCCGAAAGCAGAAAGCAATCCATCAATGTCAATGCAAAAAGTAAGACTGTCGATTTTTTGAAGAATCGAGTCAAGTCTTCATGCCGTTTACGAAATACTGAAATTTTTGTACCTGGAGAGAGCAGATTCCATCCTTGCAACCTAGATCCAAGCAATTCTGCTTGATATTTTGACAAATCTAAGTCTCTGACCAGATCATTGAGCTCTGCCTGAGAAATCAAATGAGGATTGCTGGATGTCGATGGCTCAAACTCTGGGTCTTCCGTAGCTGAATCATCAACTATCTGCAGCATTTCATCTGTCTCTGCGTGCTCGTCCTCGTCCTCCAGTGTCCAAAACTCGGGGGGAGGGGTTGGAACAGGAAGACTCTCGTCGTGTGGAACTGGTCTCATTGCCGAGGCAAGGTTAGGATACTCAATAGACTTCCTATTCTTTGAAGAAAATCCTGTAACATTCGTCATGCAGAAATAGCAATCCATTACATGATTATTCTGCTCCCTCCATATCATTGGTATGGCGAATGGCGTGGATGGACGCTTACCTGCAAGCCAAGCTCGCAGACTGGTAGCACAAGATGAACAACATATATGAGGTGCCCATACTTTGTCCTGGTCGCCAATTTTGCATCCAAAGTATAACTCATATCCTTTCTTTATGATTGCTGTCATACTCCGCTTCTGTGATTTCAACGTAAACTCTCCACAGATGTAGCAGAACGTGTCACTGCTATTGCGACATCGACGCGACATTTCAGAAACTTTAATTAAATTAGTTAATATATTCAATTCACAGCCTTTAACTAAACAGTTATATCTCATCAAATAGAAAGACTGCAGCTGCTTCCTTGTGCTGCTTGGTATTTATATAGGACTGCATAGCCATAGCAACAATACATGCTAGGCATGTAGTCTTGAAGACAGGTTTGGGCGCGTCTGGGCATGTCTGGACATGCCTAATTATACTAATTTTCAAAATCCATGTAGTTAAGTGAGCCAGCAGTGCATATTACATCTGTTATGGCGGTCACATAAGATTCTTGCCTAACCTGAATACCCATAACTCAGACAACTCTCGAAAACCACGATTTTAAAATTCTTATAATTTTAAACTTTAAAGTCAGATTTTTCTCAAAAAACTTACGTGATAGGAAAATTTCAAAATTATTCCTGTAATCAGCATGACAAAATCTACCTGGAACACCAGAAATTGCACAGGAAACAAAAACCTTGTTGACCAGTGTTACCTTTTGCAAAATGCTGAAATAGAGCTAATAATAATAATGATGATGGTGATGATGATGATGATAATGATGATGATGATGAGAGTAATAATAATAATAATAATAATAATAATAATAATAATAATAATAATAATAATAGTTTGAAGATTGGCTGTTCAATAAGGACATTGTCGAAACCCATGCCATCCATGCAACCGAAACCAATCCTGAAGCGTCTGACCTGATTGAATTGTTTGAAATGTAGAACTTTTGTGGCGACCATGTGCCACAGATAGCGATAGCATTATTATTATTATTATTATTATTATTATTATTATTATTATTATTATTATTATTATTATTATTATTATTATTATTATTATTGTTATTAGTAGTAGTAGTAGTAATAATAGTAGTAGTAGTAGTAGTAGTATTTCCTAATTATTATTATTAAAGATTGCTTACCTGCATAAACTTGTTAGTTAATAATTTAATATAATTAATTAGCGTTTATAATAATGTGTTTTGTACTAATTTAATTAATTAATAAAGTTTTAATTCATGTAAAACGGACAAAGTATACGCGCTAGGCTAGAAGACGCTAAGGCTTCGTTAAAATTAATTATTAGAAACGCCACGTCCGCCCAAAGACCGAGAGATAAGTTGTATAAACCGGCAACGATATAGGTTCCCGGGAGAGCCTTCGGTCTTCAGCGACTAGAGAGTTTGACCGCTGAAGATCGTCGCATGTAAGACGGAGGCTGCGCGGTGCGAGGCTTCCGCTGGGAACCGTGCGTCTGGCTGTTCGACGCGTGCGGCATCGATCGGCCGGTTGTGTAGTCGCTGCGTTCGCCTGAACACCGGCGCCCGGTTACCAGGGGTGATTAGCGAAGGGTTGGGTCGTAGATGGGTTCGCTTACCACCGATAACGACGACACGGCTGCCTGGGCTCCCTGCTTTCACGGCACCTAAGCGGACGTGGCTCAACAGTTTAAAATTCCGCCTAAAGACCGGCGCCTGTATATCAGGGCCTGTTGGCGATGCGCGTCGCCGCCGGCGAAGCCTCGTATCCCCGCTGCCGACGACGCTAGGGGTGTGTGTCCAAATTTTATCTTTCTGACGGCTGATACGGGGTAGTGGGGCTGCAGTGGCCGAACGCCCTCAAGCGTCGGTCATAAAAATCGAAATTCTCGGAAATATTGGCAATTTTGTATCACGCGTCAAGGGGCAGGCGCCGGCAGCTGTTGTAGCTAAGACGTTTGAACCGCGGCGCCCAGCAGGTAGGGAGCGATTGGCTGTAATTAAGCCGAAGACGAAGCTCCTGACCACCGCTAACGAAAACGCTGTTAGGCAGGTCCCTAGTCTTTCCTATTGACGGCAATTACGCGAAATTACAGACAACTGATGCGAAATCCGACTGAGTCAAAACATTTCAAGCTCTCTGAAAATTTTCTAAGATGAATACGAAATGTGCTTTTCGTGGTCGCTCCGCTTATACTGTGAGGCGATAGAGTAAAGAAAGCACAGCGATTGAAATCGAGTATTGGAGCCCGTTTAATTAAGTGCTAAAGCTTATCGTTTCATATCGACGTATCAAAGACTATCGATTGCAGTTCCTGTTTGCTAGTTATTGTGGCTGCCGGATTGCGTCTAGTCAACGAATCTTTGTCTGTGTTACCAGTGTTGCCACTGTAGCCATTGTTGTCATTGTTGCTTGGTTTATTAATAAATAAAAAATAAACCAATAAAGGCAAGTTGTGTTCGTGTCTTTGGAAGTCGCTGTGACGCCGGAGTCTCAGCGCACTGTCAGTGAAGGTGAGTCTTGGCTGTGACCAGAAAAGAGTTCTTGTATTTTATGTGGTTGTAGAGTTAGTTCCCTTTACAATTTTTATAGCAAGTCGTTTGCCCGTTAATGTGGAAACGCCAAACCTGGTGCCCAATGATTCGGCCATCTCAATAGCCTTGGATAGTTTAACATCTGCAGAGGAAATAGGTTGCCATCCTGGTACAATCGGGCCTAGATTTCCTCCTGGTTTTGAAATCAAGCTACTGTAGTTTATCCATAGCCAGTAGATTGCATCCCCGTGCAAGGCGTCCATCACCCTTTACCTTACCACACTAACTACCCCCTAAACCTCGTTCATTCACTCACTCACTCACTCCTAATAAAACCTGACCCGTCACAAAAGGACCTGTAGGTTACATTATTTGCGTATGAAAAATAAAGGAAACACTTTCTTTCTATCTATCTTCTCTTTCTCTTCCCCCCCACACACACACTTACTCTGCGATTAAAAAACCCGTCACAGACGCTTCTCTATACATGCAGTAGTTGAACATCGACATGATTAGCGCATATCGATGTGAATGGCTGCAGAGAAAGCATTTTACTGATTATATTTTATCTTGTCTGAACTCGTATGTAAAGCTCTGTTAGAGAGGACGACGGGCGAATTAGGACGCTGGATCGAGTTCCTCGCCCTTCTGGCGGATGATCGTTATTACAATGAAGCAAAAACACCTGTTTGTTGCCGGGACAGACATTCTCGTTCATTACCGATGATGACAATGATCGGTAAGTGTAAAATACAGACAGCGACACCAATAATTTTGTATATGTTTCAATGGCCTACTTTCACTCTTTTGGAGTAAATGCAGGCAAACGAATATCAGCACTTAGACCTTCATTTTCATAATTGGATCTAGAAAAGTTTGCGTCAGATGGGTAAATGGAGTGTCACGACTGACTATTTACGGACACACGCCCAGGAAGAAGTCTGGTTGAAATTAGACATATCTATTATAATTTGAACACAAGTACGCCTTATGGCTATGGCTAAAAATTAATGTCCTAAACAAGATGTTGTAGACAAGCTAATTTGTACGTACACATAGGAAAGTGGGTCCATTGGGGGTCCAAAAATGTACGTGGTGCAACAGGGAGAGTGGGCATGAACATATGACTTTCTGCGTACGTAATATATGAATGGTCTCTCGACTAATGAAATCGTTTGCAAATTCAAGATATGAAATTAAATCAGTGCACCTGTTGTCTGTAGTAGAAAGAAAGAACCTGACGATTGGCCTTTAGCATATGAACATTAGTCACTGTCACTAACAAATCATCTATTCTTAAATCGGCTCTATTAATATTTCATCATTTCAATTTCTGAAACTGAAGTGTTCGAGCGTAATTTGAATTTCTAAATCTTGATAGCATCTCGACTATCAGATTATATCAGACGTGTCGCTATTTAATGAGAAACCTCCGTGCATACATTAACGGCAATGATTACATAATTGCGAGCAGGTGTTAATGTTGAGAGCTGAGATGTAAAATTTCAGTTATTATGGAGTTACCAAGCAATTTGGTCTATGACGCAAGGAGAAATCTTCCGAACAGTTTGCATCACGCTATCCGTTCTTCTCAGTTATGACAATAGCCGTACAGCAATATTAGTGCGCAATATTGTGTTCAAAAATTAAAAATAGAAGAGCTTTTGGAAAATTCCTTCATGATGACAAAACATACAACCTCTTATGCTTATTGAACCTATATCCTTACCATTACCGTCGCATGTACCATCGCCGTTGTCCAAAAATTAAACGCAACGCTAACTCCGCATACATGCGTATATATATATATATATATATATATATATATATATATATATATATATATATATATATATATATATTAAGTGTCCCTTACGTCAATGGTATAACACATTTTTTGTGATAAATGCGGTCTGACCCCATAAAATGGTTCAGTTCATGGAAAAAACACTGTGTTGAAAATTTTGTTCAAGTAATGAGACATTTAGAGGTTGCTCAAACACTAGAAAATGTCCTTAGCTAGACTTTCATTGCTCACTGTCGATGTTCAGTTTGAATGCATTGCCAAATCCTCATTTTGACCCATTAACAAACGTTTGAGGGCCTGTTGGTATTGTTTTTGACTCTTAGCTATGACCTGTAGTACTGTAGGTACTGCAGCTGTTCTTCATTCCTAGTCAGACTGCCAGAGAACTGCTGAATCAACGCCTCGCTCTGTGTGGTCATTTGTGACTGCAATTTTTCGAATGGTTGAAACAACTGCCTTGTATTCATCGTTACTTTCCCACTCTGAAGTTGGTAGGCTCAGAAAGGTCTAAGTTAATTTGAACTTAGCGAAAAATGACCTTGTGTTTTTCATCACGAAGTCAGCAAGTGACTTGTTTTCCAATGCAGGCAGCGTCATTTCGAAGAGTTTGACACGTTTGTGTGGAAAATCTTCACCATCAACTTGACACATGGCTGTAACCATGTTGTGCTTGACATCATTTGGTACATTGCTGTCAAAGAAGGCCAAGACGACCAACTTCTCTGAGAGGTACGACAAGTGATCTGCGAGCTTCCATCAGATTGTTCGAGAAATTGCTGGATTGACTGATTGGTATGTCAAGAGTGACTTCATAAGTGTAAGGTCCTTAAGAGGGGCTGCAACAGTGAACGGTGCCATGACCCAAGCTTTTACATATAGCACGCATAAAATATACACAGGCCATGCAGACCTTTCTTCTCTCGACCAGTGTGAGCGAACAGTGACCTAAACATCCATATACATTGAAGGCGTAGATGACTTTAGCCATCTAACATTACTTGTGCATTGTGCGGAAATGCCATTCATGAAGTGGTGAAACACAGAAAAAAATGAGTTATTTCCATCAGCTCACGGTAATCATCACGTGGTTGAGCTTCCGTCAGAGCTGATAATAAGAAACTCACTAATTTTTTTTGCTGCTGGATATAGGGCCTATAAGATGCAGCTACCTCGTCAGTCGACGAATCCTCAAATCAATCTTGAATAATGTGGGACCAATTGGATTGAAATATCTTAAAGAGAAGGATTTCAGGTGCTGAAGATGAACCCATTGCCTCAATGAAAGCAGCACCAGTGTCCAGTTCCAATATATGGTGTCAACTTGCTAAGTGCAGAAGATCACGCCCAAGCAACTGTTCTAGTATTGCACAAGTTCCTAATTCAAGACCAGTGTTGCTGCTTGTCGTATCAAGGCACAATCCTTGCACGTTGTCAACAATTTGCCACGAATTGAGTGTTTCAAAGACAGCATTTGCTTGTGCAACTCCAGTTCGTGCAGGAATCTTTGGCGCAGCCATTTATAGATCCTGTATAAGGATCTATAATTAACAATATGGGAAATCTGTTTGCAATGAGAGAAAATATAGTTACTGGACAGTTTAGAGAATAAAAGTTGCAACTCTGAAATAAAGAGAAAGGTTCCCTATTGAGAGCTAAACATTGAATATCAGGAAAGGAGTAATATTTTTCTTCTATTTTTGTGACTCTGAAGTGAGGACACTTTTTCCAAAAGACAAAGTCTTACTCTTGTTTTATAAAATACTACTAGTAGTGAATAAGTCCAGAAAGTTTCAGCCCCCTAGCTATGATATTTCTGAAGTTATAGAGGTCTGAAGTTGTGAGATATTTAAGTGGCTGCCGCGAAACGCCAAAAACGGCCTACCCCAGGTACAATAAAAGTTGAATATCTCAAAAATTATTCAAGAGAGCAGGCTGAAATTTTGTAATCTTTCAGATGGATGTTTGGGGAGCATTTGTGGCAAATTTCATACTTTTTGAGATGATCGAGCTGGAGCCATTGGTTGAATTGGTTTGGAATGACTCAAATTTAATGTTTCATGCAAACTTTGACCCATTTGAGCTACCTGTAAACAGTGAAATTTTTCTTCTAATTTTTACTAAATGTTTTTTCATCAGAATGGAACCATTTTCAAAGGTCAGACCTGATTTTTTTTTTTTTTTGAAAGTTGGTTTTAAGGGACACCTAATATATATATATATATATATATATATATATATATATATATATATATATATATATATATATATATATATTAAATGTAATTATAAAGCCAAAAAATGAATTCCAACCAAATTAGAGCATACATATATAGCCTAATCCAGAATATAACAAGTTAATATTGGTGATTAAAATTACAAATTTCTCAAGCGCAGTAGCGATAATTTAAAAATATGGAGTAGCATTTCAGTATTTCAGTACAGGGTCGGGAAGTTAGCAGAGTGGTAACAACGGTGGGTGATTGAGCAGGAGGTCGCGGGTTCGAGTCCCGCATGAGCCCTAAAGGTCGACTCGGCCTTTTTCGCCGTGCGCTCCCCCAGACCCCCTGCCTGTCTTTCCTACGGCCTTGTCAGCTTCCCCTGAGTCCATGAGTCTAGATTAGACTCATGGACAATAGACTTCCTTTGCCAAGGCCACCAATTGTATGGACGATTCTAGAATAATAACAATAATGTGATTAAAGTGGTTTAGGAGGTTAAGTACTGTAATACTGATAGATGTGTTTACGATTTGATTTCATTGTGAAGATTACACTGGTTTACATCAAATTTATTGTCTAAGTTTTTTTAACAGATTAAGGACAATTTCAATGTCCTAAATCCAAATATAACATTGGTTTTGCTCAATCAGGTCAACTTTTTGATATATCGCTACTTTATGATTTTTCATGTATACATGTGTTTTCTATTAACGCCATGCAGATTTAATTATAATGAAATGGTCAACACACAGTTTGTTGCCTGCAAAGTAAGACCTGCTCTTGATTAATTTTGATGCCCTGATTCCAAAAATGTTAACCGTTTTGCCCCATCAGCTCTAGTTTTTGAGATACGGCTTAGTCGTCCTTGTATTTTGGTTCTACTAAATTGCGTTAACTGCAGAATCCTTAATCTATTCAAATTCTATAATTGAACAGCAAAAATCTTCAAAGCGACAACTATTACATATTTAGATACAACTATATTAATGAGTGAATTAGTTGTAATTCATTTTGTCACACTAGAAATCAGAAAAAAATGACACTTCAAGCATTTAACATGCAATTGTATTTCTAAATGTGTCCTGGAGGTATGTTGCTGCTCCTGCGTCCACAATAACCTCAAACAGTTGTTATGAATCATGTTTATTTAATTAAATAATATAAGTTATGATACTGCACATATTTCAATTGATTTATTCTGGAAATATAAAACCTTTAATGTTAATAACAAAGACCTTTAGGTGAGAGCAATCAAAAGCTACATAGAGCAAATATATGTAATCATAATGCACTTCCAATATAGGATATATGGCCATATCTAAAAAAACTAGAGCTAATAGAGGAAATCTGATGCCATATTTGGAATCAGGACCCATAAATATATTAAGAAACAGGTCTTACTTCTAAGACAACAGGGCAACACAAATTTTTGTTGTTGCCATGTGATATAGGCAACTATCATGCACTTGCAGTCTATGGTTATATGACCGTATCTCAAAAACTAGAGCTGATAGAAACAACTTGATGCCATATTTGGAATCAGGACCCTTAAATATACTAAGAAACAGGTCTTACTTCTAAGGCAACAGGGCAACAAAAACTTTTTTTGCCATGTGCAATTATCATGCATGTCCGGTCTAGAATATATGGCCGAATCTCACAAACTAGAGCTGATAGAAAAAATCTGATGCCATATTTGGAATCAGCACCCTAAATATACCCAAAAAGAAGTCTAACTTCTGAGAGAACTGACAACAAAATTTGTTGGTTGCCCTCTAATGTTACAAAATGCAGTCGAATTAGTTATAAGACTAGATTTTTTAAAACACTTTATCAAAAAAACCTGACCTGATTCAAAAAAACCAGTGTCATTTTCAGTTTTAGCAGTACCTAATTATCATAAATCAGTTTTAAAAACTTAGACAATTTTCAAAAACATTTTTTTTGTAAACCTGTGTTATCGGACTGCAAAACCACCTTCTTCAATTTATCTTCCTGTAAAGCAATTTCATTTGTTTTTTAACGATATTTGCATGGGCGAACGCACCTGTTTAAATTGCATATTTGATTAATTATATTATTATTGACGAGGTATCGTTAGATAGCTTTTGGTATTCAACTCAACAGGACTGCCTTAAAATTTAAACGAGAGATGCAGTCATGATTAACTTTAGAAATGTTTTCGAAATATGATAATTATGTTTGGAACATTAATTGATTTTTATGATCTTCATGAATGATGTATGATTGCATAAATAGCTGCTGTACTGAAAGCAATCCATTGCGATTGACTGCAGTCATTGGAACAACTCAGTGACTGAAAGGAAGACATCAGTTCGAGCAATTTGAATCGTCAAAATATTTGATTACATTCTTCGTTTCGTAAGTAGTAACTGATTAGAGCTCAAATATTATGACAGGCATCAAACGTCAATGCTCTTTACAAGCGAAATTTAACCTGTTTTATTTTAATTTTTAAAATTATTTGTTAGAGGTTTTTGATCTTATCGTGAAATCAAAAGCATCTGAAGAATCGCATGTTTCATTATAATTATAAAGTGACAAACTGATAGAAATATTTCGCCAAATTGAATAAATATGCCTGATTGAACACTTCAAGATGAGTTTCTTATAGTTTCATATTACTTTCATACGCAATATCATTCAGCTTTAGATTCTATTGGTGACATATGAAGTCGATTATTGTGCTCGTGGTTCTCTACTGTCTTGACCAAGGGCATGGAGTCAACGGTAAAAACCTTTTAATTTTGCATTATTTATGTAATGTAGTGTAACATAGCATTTGTATAGCGCTACTTTTATTTCTTCTCAGAGGCGCTCCTGGCATTGGAGACACATGATAAAACAGTGAGACTTTAGCTTTCGCATTGAACAGAGCGAGGGAGTAAGAAGTGGGACCCTATCATTTAATAACAATCATTTGAGATCGGTTAGATAAATACAGTAGGATGAAAACCACAAAAGAGCTTGATCAGAAATCCCAATTGAGAGTTCCACACGTTTCAGCAATATGTCATGATCAACCGTATCAAAGGCATTTGAGCCTTCAAAACAGGCAAGCAAGGTAAGCTTGGTGGCAGAGTAGACATCAGAAATAATCCTAAGGAGAGTCGTTTCAGTTGAGTGAAACCGTTCGAAACCAGATTGTATAGACGGAGAAAGGCTTTCAATGTTCAGGTAGTGTACCATTTTGCGATAACCCATCTGATCCCAACTTTTAGTCTTGTATTCAAAATTAAATTTAATGCAATATTTGCAGTGTATAAGCTAATATTAAAGCATATCCAGACCAGTTATGAAATATTTTAGTGGTAACTCGGTTTTTAAAGGTGTCCCATATATGGGACTGTGGGATCGTACGGGTAGGGGAACTTCAATTATAGCGTTTGACTTAAAGTTCAACTACATGCTGATCCTATATAATCAGGAAAATGCCTAGAGTTATAACTAATTTTCAGCAAGATCAAGGATTTTATTTGAAAAGAACAAGACTCCAGACAGTAAGAAATAGTATAATGGATCCATAACGAAAGATTGACGACCGAAATTTTCTAAGTTGTCACATGCTCTTCTACCTCTTTGACGTACGGTGAAGCATGAAAGGTGAATCCAATGTTGCACTTCAAGTAGAAAATTCGTTCTTTTGAAGAACAGTATTCACAGGGACGGTGGGTGGTACTCTCGGCAGCCCCCTGTCCCACTTTGTCTCACATCCGACAACACACATACACCATGAACAAAACAGTAACGATAGGTCTTGTTCGCATGGAAAGAACTTTTCATTTGGCTGGTTCAGACATAGCAACACTTTTTCCAACTTGTATTCACTCAAAGTGTTACTGTCGGCAGATGATTATATCACAAGATATAATTGAATCCATTGCTTTGAAAGGCATTGACCACCAATGAGTTTGTGGCTTCGGATGCCACCTCCCACAACACAACAGGCTTCCACGGATGAGCAACTCTATCACCATACTGTAGATCTTTTCCATTCAACCATTCCTCTCCTTGATCTGCTTGAAATATGGCTGTAGTATTTTTCACCTGATATTCGTTTTTGCTGTCTTGTCCTTCCAGGACTGATCCCAGACCTTAGGGATTCAGACACAATATAAGAAATGTCAAACTGACTTCTGTGCTGTCATCAGCACTGCCCACTAGTATTGCAAGTCCTGACTGTAGCTGTAGCCAATGCAAGAAGATGAACCACGGACTTATTGTGTTTCATCAGGGAAGGTCTCATTATTCATCAGCACTGTCTTTATCTCCACGACAGACAGATGGTCATCTCATATATATATATATATATATATATATATATATATATATATATATATATGCTACCTGCCATTCATCTGAATGTTCCAGAATTTTAAAACTTCGTGAGTGTTATAAAGATCTGTAAATATAGTGAAGATGGTCAGATTATACTAGCAGCAATAACAGAATACATGCTAATGTAAATCTGAAAATATGTGATAATATACACCATTCAGTGCAATACAAAAACATGAAATGGCAGAAGAGAGTCAGTATGATGGATAGAATTCCATGTTTGCAACAGGCATTGTCCATTTGTAGTTTTGGCATACTTCAGCTAAACACAGTAAGTGCTTATATGCATAGTATCTACCCCTACCCGTACGTTCCCACAGTCCCATATACGGGACGTGAGTTTCAATATACATTTTTTATTGAAATATTATATTCACTTCCAAACTTTTTATGAACTAATAACATACATAACAGTTAACTAATTTATACAAACAAAATTTGGAAATATTGCAAACAAATATAATTTATTACAGCTTTTATCATTGAAAATTTCTGCAATCGAAAACTTGCGATATCACGAAAGTTTGAATTCTAATAACATTTAATTCAAACCACATAGGCAGCTAAAAATTATCTTGAAATGTTACCTATTATCACCTGTAATAAACGTGTAAGTAACAGGGATTTATTCACATACGCTTGTCTGTGTGAGTACTTATGTGATTGTCCCTAATATGGGACCGTGGGATCAAATGTTCTTGAGAGAAAATGAAGGTTGGAAATGGGAAGGTTGGAAATGGGTCGGAAGTTGAGTGGCTCACTAGCATCAAGGCCAGGCTTCTTGTTGACAGGCAGTACTATAGCTTTTTGGGATTTAAGGATACAGCCTTCTTTCAAAGAGCGGTTGATCATGAGGAATGGAATTAATTCATCTAAAACTTCCACAAGAATGAATGGTTGCAGGGGATCCAGTTCACCTGATTTAAGCTTTGAGTTTTTATGACTGTCCTAAGTTGCAGTTCTGTCACTTCATTGAAATTTTAAAACTTCGAGTTTGCTGACGAGAATCTTGGTTGTGGCATTCCAGCAGCGTCAGCACGCACTCGGTCTATTTTCGCCGACATTGCATCTTGATATTATTGACAGCAGTGAAGCTTGATGGCTCTGGGGCGTTTTGCTGGTGCTAGGACAAAGCGTCTGCGGACAAAATGTCATGGGACAAAATGTCATGGGACAAAATGTCAGCGGACAAAATAGAACCTTAACTCTAACCTAACCCTAAACCGTGATATTTTGTCCGTTACATGTTGTCCGCTGACATTTTGTCCCCTTGACATTTTGTCCGTGGCATTTTGTCCGTGACATTTTGTCCGGCCACGGCTTGGCCGCCTGCCGAGTATGGAAGACAATGTTGACCAGAGTTTACGTGGATGGCCAGTGTGCTGATGTACAAGAGTTTCCCAGTACTGCAATTTTTTGTGATGGTAACTTTTATGAGGGTTTCTGGCAAATATAATCCATTCATCACCAACGAATTTTTTTAGCAGGGGGGTGCATTTTCTCAGAGGCGTCGCTAAGAAAATAATAATTTATCATAAAAAGCTGCAAGCAAACAAGGTCATCTACCTTCCTTTATCTTCTTTTCAAAAATCGTGATAATCAAAAAATAGCCTCATCTTCCAGGGGGTGCTTTGCACCTCCTAACTTTTTCCATGGTTGCACCTGCACCCCACGCACCTTCACTTCCTAAGAACCTGTATATACATATATATGCATATAACATATAATCTATGTATATATCATGCGATTGTAAATGTTTGTGTGTAGGCTCAGATTGTCCGGAAAACTGGATAAAGCATGGTGATACTGCTGGTTGTTATTACATCAGCGATGACTATGCCAGCTTTGATGTGGCCAAGAAACAGTGTGAGTCATTGAATTCGCGATTAGCTTCAGTCTCAACATCGGACGAAAAATTTCAGTTGGATCCATTACTCGCATTTGAACGGTATGCAATTCGCCTAAATTACTTCACTACACGTAAGGTTGTTGCTATTTTATTGGCAATGTCCAATTTCTTATGCAATGGACTTCGTTTTAAAGGGCATCCCTACACACGCATGTGGTATTGTTTCAAGGTATGTTTAAGACCAAATTACGACCAGTCAGTCCAGAATATTTACCTTGTTGCTTAGGGTGGAGGATTGCCACTCTACCGGGTTTTCCCAATTTTTTACAGTTATGATAACTCCATGTTCTTTTGGATACTTTAAGGTACTTTAGGGGTCGGCTTGCTTAATAATTATGTTCAATATAGATAGCCTAACGCTAATGCGGATAATAAAGTATACCCTATGCTCATTTTACCAAATGGATCCCCGGATGCATAGGCTATTATCCAAGAAATATTCCGTTATTGGGTGATTTTTGCTAATTATTGATTACAAGATTGATGACAAGGTTAACGGCGTTCGTAGCAAGACCGCCAACGCCGGCCCAGCCGAGTACAGCAAGTGTAGCGTATACCCTCTTTCTCCGATTTCGCCGCCCCCACCATGTCTGATGTCACGGCGCTAGTCAAGGCTGCTCCGAATAAACAGTGCCCATCGGGTCCTTTTCCGACCTGGTTGCTGAAAGAGGCCATAGATACATTGGCCCCGTTCGTCACTGCGATTCTTTCAGCCTCACTTTCGAGTGCCGAGTTTCCAGCTCTGTGGAAACACGCCATCGTTCGCCCTCACTTGAAATGTCCAGGACTCGACCCGTCGGACGTTTCTAACTTTCGTCCAGTGTCAAATCTCCCGTTCCTGTCCAAACTGCTAGAGCGTCTGGTTAATAGGCAACTCGTGACTTACCTCATCAGAAACGGTCTATTGCCAAAACATCAATCGGCCTATCGTCAAGGCCACTCCACCGAGACAGCCTTGATGAAGATACTTAATGACATCTTTGACTCGACAGCTAACGGAGGACTGTCGCTCATATGTCTGCTCGACTTCTCGGCCGCTTTTGACACGGTAGACCATGCTACGCTTGCTCGTCGTCTTGAACTTACCTTCGGGGTCACGGGTCCAGCGTTGGCGTGGCTGAAAGACTATCTTGCGGACCGCACACAGTCAGTGTCCTGGGACGGTTCCTTGTCAGCCTCACGCAGAATTATCAGCGGCGTGCCGCAGGGGTCAGCCCTCGGCCCACTCCTATTCGTACTCTACGTGGCGGATGTCGGGCGGATCGTCGAATCGTTCGGTTTATCCTGGCACGCGTACGCCGATGATGGACAGGTATATTCCTCCTGTCTGCCGTCGGAGACTGATCTTCTCTTGAAGCGTCTTAAAGATTGCATATGTGAGATCGCGCGTTGGGCCGCCATCAATCGCCTGGCCCTGAACCCCAGGAAGACCGATCTGATCTGGTTCAGTACACCGAGAAAGAAATATCTGATCCCTCGTACTGAGCTTCACCTTGACGAAGCCGACATCCAACCGTCGACGGAGGTGCGTCTGCTCGGAGTACTTTTAGATGAGACGCTGCCGTTCGTGGGCCATGTCGAGAACGTGACACGAGCGTGTTTCCGGCAACTCCGAACGATCAGAGAGGTACGTCGATTCATCTCGACGGCGGCCGCCATACAACTGGCTCGCGCCTTCGACGTAGCACGAATCGACTACTGCAACGGGACACTGCTGGGCCTTCCTGATCGTCAGCTCGCTCGGCTCCAATCAATCCTCAATGCCTCCGCTCGGGTGATCTTCAGGGTGCGGTGGCATGATCACGTGACCTCACTACTCCGGGACAAGTTGCACTGGCTACGTGTCCCGGAGCGAATCGTGTTCAAGCGCTGCTGGTTAACGTTTCGGGCTCTACACGACCCATTTTGCCCGGAATATCTTGCGACGCTTGTTCGAAGACCGGCATGGACAGATCAACGGCTCCACCTTCGTTCCAGAACTCGAATTCAACTTTATGTTCCACCTCCGTAGAAGACCGTCAAGTTTGGAGAACGCTCTTTCTCGCGCGGAAATTTTCTCCTGTGGAATTCACTGCCGGACTGCGTGTCGTCCGTGACTTCCTTCGGAGAGTTTGCGAACAAGTTAAAAACGCACCTATTCAACATCTCGTTTCCACGTTTATTGTAAAGCACCCTTGACTTTGGCCCTTGCTATGTTACGGCGCTATATAAATTGTCATGAACAATAACAATAACAATTATAAAACAGTATGATCAGCGTTATAAACCTAGCCCCAACACTAGCATGAAATGTAAGTCATTTGCAATGGCTCATGTCAAATCGAGTAGAGCAACGAAACTTTAATCCTACTTTGAACCAATCACTTCAATGCAAAGTGTGATGTCTGTATGCAGCGCAGTGTTTAGCAGCCCCTACTCATACATACTCGTAATGTACTTTATGAGATTGGCATAATTACCGTATGTTTGTTATCACATTTACCAGATATACTGTATTATACAATTTTCGGATATCTAAATTTCATTAATTTCTTAAATTTACTATAATACAGATGGTCGTTACCACTACTATGCCAAATTACCACGTAATTTTAGCATTACATGAGTCTAAAACGCAAAAATCTGAAAATCTTCTATTACATGAAATAAATCAAATGGAATATAGATTTTATAACGATTTTAATTTAAACAATACGATGTGTACAAAAGTACAAAGTTTTAGAGTTTGGAGTGAATTAAATAGAGGTGTTTTATACTTTTTAGTAGAAGACGTGAAAAAATAACTAGAAGCGCGAAGGACAACGTCAATAACCATTAGTTTAAAGCATAGGCGTCAATCCCGTGATGGTCCTTGGGTCCGGACCCTCAACAATTTGGTTATGAGAATCCACAATGCACTGGACCCTCACAGTAATAATAATAATCTATCATATTAAGATCCTTATCTGTATGTCTCTCTGTCTGTTACCTTCAAGCGTTCTGATTGGTTGACTATTGGTAGACGGTTTAGACCGTTTAGTCCTTACGTCGCGATGCGTTGGTGGACGATGTTCGAAGACGACGTTGCTATTGGTAACAATTGTTCGTAGAATCGTAGTTTAACACGCAGCGTCAGAGGGCTGGGCGTGCGACGACGTTGCTATTGGTAACAATTGTTCGCAGCCTGAGGTATGGTTATGGTTATGGTTCTGGACAACTTCTATAGCGCCGTAGCATGGCGAAGGCCAAAGTCAAAGGCGCTGTCAACAACGCTGACAAATCGACATGGAACGGAAGATTGTTTGTCTTGAGGGAAAGTCCGCTCAGATAGCACAAAAGAGTTCGCTGCCGTGTTGAAATCGGGCAGTGAACGCTTCAGAAGGCGGTCTTCCGCAAGAAGACGTTCCGTCGAAGAGTCAGCGAAAACGCAGAAGGATGTTGAAGGACCGCATGGATGCTGGGAAAAATTCTCCGCGTGGCGAAAATCAGGCTGCGAATCCTTGAGGGCGGTCATCTGCGAGACAGTAATCCATCGCCGAACGTGACGGGAACCGACTGAAGATGGAATTCCGCGCACGAAACCGGAACAGTCTTTGCCCTTTATGGCCTGTAGGCTCCGTCGAGTGACTGGTGGCTCAAAATGGCGGTCCAACCACGCCGACACGGGCGACGTGAATCCGAGCGTTCGGCGCAGAGAAGACGCAAAGACGATCGCCGACCGCTTCGAAAACGACGGCTAAGCGACGATCCGCGCGATTAGCGCAAAGAAATAAGCGCAAGACGTCGGTAATTGCAACGTACATTTTAACGTACACAAAAATACGTGTACAGCGTCACAAATGGCCACAGTTGCGTGATTTTAACGTACATAGGCCTAATTATTACGTGGCGCAGAGCTTGGCTAGGTGGCGATCATTGAAATGTTGTTCAGCATGAATTCAATGATTGGGTATTAGGTATAGGTATTGGATTAGTATTATCCTGCACTGCGAGCGAAGCGAGCGCGAGCGAAGCGAGCATCTTTCTAGTAATAATAATAATAATAATAATAATAATAATAATAATAATAATAATAATAATAATAGGCCTAATAATAATAATAATAATAATAATAATAATAACACAAGATGGGCACCATGGTCTCTCCTGTCGGCTAGGACCTGGTCGAATCGCCCGCCACGCCGCTCTGAACGATATCGTATGTCGTTCGCTGATAAAGGCCGGTTTCCCGTCGTCAAAGGAACCTTCAGGTCTTTCAAGATCCGACGGAAAACGACCGGATGGCTGCACTCTCATCCCACGGAGGACAGGAAAGCGCGTTATTTGGGACGTTACGGTCGCAGACACTTTCGCCGCTTCCTACTGTCATCAGACAGCATCAACTGCGGGTGCTGCAGCCGAACGTGCAGCCGAAAGGAAAACGGCCAAATACCTTCAACTGTCTGGGTCGTACCGTTTCATCCCTCTGGCTCTGGAGACGATGGGGTCAATCAACGAAGAAGGTATCCGCTTCTTAAAGAAAATCGGCGGTCTTCTTATGCGACAATCCGGAGATGAAAGAGAAACATCCTTTCTGCTACAGCGAATATCAGTGACACTCCAGAGATTTAACGCTGTCGCCTTCCGCGGAACTTTCAATACATAATAATAATGATAATAATAATAATAATAATAATAATAATAATAATAATAATAATAATAATAATAATAATAATAATGTGATTAAAAGTGCATTAGGAGGCTAGGTTATCGATGAGTTACTTTCAGATAACGCGTAAAACAAGTTTTGTTTCTGTTTTAGACTTTAGAATATAATTAAAACATTGAGATACTAAATCTGCCACTAATGTTGTAGTGACAAATGCGATGGATACGGCAACTGCTTGGAATTCTGGATCGGTGTACATGACATCAACGGAGACAATAAATGGACAACTGTCCAAGGCAAACCAATTGAGGAGAGAAGTCAATTCTGGGCTAAAGGATATCCAAAATACAGTGGCCGCTGCGTTCTCGTGAGTTTTGAAGATAGCAGAACCATAGGTGTCTGGAAAAACGAAAATTGCGAGAGACCCCTGAAATTCGTCTGCATCAGTAAGAGTAAGTCCGTTGATTTAACCGGATTGAAGTCTTTCGAGGTTAAGTACAGTACAATATGCAACTGTTTTTGTATGAGAGGCGCATGTGGCTGTAAGTCCAGTGTTTATTCTAGGCCTTCTCTGGGTGGAAATTTCTCCCGAAAAGTTTTAAAATTCCCACCATTTTTAAAAATGTTGCACGGAGGATGGAAATTCCCTCTAAGTGTGACGACGGGGGGCTTTTTCTAAATCCCCCAATGTCAAGATGGCTAGAATAAACACTGAGTCCGTACATCCAGCTGGAAAATGAAGCATTTTCAAATGAACTGTCTGAGTGTCATTGCTCTCATGCCAAAACGAGATCGTTATCAAAAATACGGCAGTTTTGCATTTCCGCCAGCAACTGTGGGAATATTTTCGTCCGAATGTCTCATTTTTAAGATACTATCATGTTATGTCACTTATAGACAAGTTTAAGTTCTTCGTTTTAGGTGAACCACGTGACTGCACAGATATAAAAAAGGCTGGAAATACAAAAAATGGCGTTTATAAGATTACTGTTGGAGATTCTAAAACTTCTCTAAAGACCATCGACGTATTCTGTGACCTCAGCACTGGAGACGAAGGATGGCTGGTATTTTGGTTCTCTTTTTACATCAATGACATTCTATATTAAATAGACAAATCTATTGAAACACGAACATATACAGTGAGCAATTTATCGCATACGATTACGAACAAAAATCTCCACCAGATGAGGAGCGTGGCATGAATTATCTTGGCGAAAAATGCAATTGATTCTGGAGTTATAAAGACTCTGCATTAAGAATGAAATATAAGATAAGATAAAGCATTCATTCAAAGTATAGTTTTTTCTTTAGGCAATTGTCATAATTATAATAACGTCTCATTCAAAGATATTATTATTATTATTTCTAGACAATTTCTCCAGTGCAGTAAACAAGGCTAAGGCCTACGACAAAAGCACTTTGACATAATTCTATCAGTTAAATCCTATATTAAATAGGTGTGTTTTTAAGTTCCTAAGAAAGGATTCCACACAGACAGCTTCCGACACAACGTCAGGTAACGAGTTCCAAAGTACGAGATTCCCTTTGGAGAATGACCTTTCTCCAAACTTGGAGGTCTTTGACGGAGGAGGGACAAGCAGTAGGACTCGACGACTCGACCGAAGCTTCATTCTCGACTCATTTGACGTCGTTCGCTGCACCAGCGTACTCAGATATTCTGGGCAGTGTGGGTCATAAAGGACTCGAAAAGTGAGCCAACAACGCTTTTAAACAATACGCTGTTGAACGCGTAACCAGTGGAGGCGATCTCTCAGCAGTGGCGTGATGTGGTCATTCCAGCGACAACCGAAGACCACTCGTGCAGCCAGATTCAGTACGGACTAAAGTCGATTTAGCTTGTTTTCCGGTAGGCCTAGCAAGACACTGTTACAGTAGTCCATTCTTGACAAGACGAAGGCCCGTACAAGCTGAACGGCCGCACTCACCGTTAGATAGCGCGGAACCAGCTTGACCCTCCGTATCTGATAATGGCAGCATCGGATAACGTTGTTGGCGTGCACATCAAACGATAGCGTTTCATCCAAAAGCACACCTAAGAAATGCACACTCGCCACAGGAACAATAGTGGCATCACCCATCAATCATCATCATCTTTTACAGTTCCAATTCCAATAATATTAATAATAATAATTTATAATCTTCTTTATTTCGTGACAAATCAAATAGAACAAAAAAACAATAAAAAACTAATAACATCAAACCACAGCATAATCAGTACAAGAGCATTGTCTGCAGCTTGAATTCATAAGATTTCCCCGTTCACTTCGATTGCCGCTTTACATACAGTATAGGTGATTGCCGCTTTTATAGCACCGTTTTAGTTATGCGCTTATCATGTCGATGGTCAACTATGGATGTCGACATTGTGAGTTGGATTAGCTATTCATTTGTTATCCTTGGCAATAAAGCGAATGAAAGAAAGAAAATTGTAGAGATACGTCTGCTGCGGGTTTCTCTGTTTTGTTTTCCTCGCAAAGAGAGAGAGAGAGAGAGAGAGAGAGAGAGATAGAGAGAGAGTGAGGGAGAGAGAGAGTGTGTGTGTGTGAAAAAGAGATCAGGAAAGAAAGAAAGTGCAAATAATGCAAAGAATGTACAGATCTTTAACGGATGCATTTTGAAGCATCGTGGATTAATATTTTCAATACAATTAGAATTGGAACTGTAAAAGTGCATTATTATTATTATTAGTTTATTATTAGTTTTTATTATTAGTTATTATTATTATTAGTTTTTTTATTGTTTTTTGTTCTATTTGATTTGTCACGAAATAAAGAAGATTATAAATTATTATTATTAATATTATTGGAATAGGAACTGTAAAAGATGATGATGATGATTATTATTATTATTATTATTATTATTATTATTATTATTATTATTATTACTATTATTATTGGCTCTATTTTAGTTTTTTCAAAAGGTAACTAGTCAAGTTTTACTTTCTGTTTAGCCATTCAAGAAAGGTGGTCGCTGAACTTGTGTTATAGGTATTTCAAAGGCGGAGTGATGGAAGGGAAGATTTCTTTCGTGGGTGGGTTGACTATGCCAAAGGATTCGGAGCACCAACTGGGGAACACTGGCTCGGTATGACAGAGCACTTCATTCTCCTATATAGCAGCAAACGTCGGCGTAGAGATCTCTATAGTCTATACCAGTGATGGGCACAAGTTTTTATCCGAGGGCCGCAAAAGTGTCTGTGAAGAAAGCCGAGAGCCGCACAAATTTTTTCGACATTTAGAATTAGGTCTACATTTTTAAGTAGTCTCAAAACGAATTTACCATAACATTTTATATAAGCCTACTGTGCTGTGTAGGCCCAAGTAATTATTATTATAAAATATACTTGAATGTACAATATTAGAATGTAGATCAAGAAACTCACAAGTATATAGCAGTTAAAAACAAAGTGTCAGACATAACATGAATAGGTCATCATGTAATCGTAATAAATAATAACATTTTTATTTAGACTCTAAGTGGGTTTTCATGACACCAGACAGTCACCAGTGCACTGTATGCTGTCGTAACGTGGACAGTAACTGTTGATACTTGCGCGTAGCTGACATACCAAGTGGTCTTGAGTGAGTCTATTTCTAAGTTTGTTCTTTACAAAATTTACTTGTGAGAACAACTGTTCACAGCAATAAGTACTCCCAACCATACAAAGCAGTTTGTTTGCTGCCATCTTAAGTGTGGGATAGGAGTACTGATTAACAGTCTGCCAACATTCAGCTGGAATAAGTTTATCGTGTGATTGTGCAAGTTCATCATCAATTTTAATCTCCAGTAGTTCTAACTTTGCTAGACTAATGTCATTCACGATGGCCTCACTAAGGTCATTCGGATCAAACGTGAATGGATTCCTGAAGAAGTGTAGGGACCTATGTGCAGTTTCACGTTAGAACAACCATTAAACCTTCCTTCAAACTCCTCCAACAAAATGTCTAACTCAGCAACAAAATCACAGTTTTCTGGATAATTTTCCTCTCTCTGCATTATTTCTCTGAGACAAGGGAAATTTGTCCAGTTCATGACAGGTAAATGTGCTTTAAACAATGTAAGTTTACTTTTAAAAGATTCAATTGCCATAACCATATCTGGCAGATATTTATTATGGCCTTGGAGTTTTAAATTCAAGTCATTGAGATGTTTTGTGATATCTGTCATGAACGAAAGCTTCGCTAACCAAATGCGATCACACAACACCTCATGCTCTCTATTATTGTCATGCAAAAATGCAAGAATTTCAGTTTTCAAACCAAAGAATCTTTGAAGCACATTTCCGCGTGACAGCCGCCTTATTTGATTGTGATAAGTGAGGTCAAGAATATTTTTCCAAGTCGGGGGGCCGCACAAAAGGGCACTTTGCCCATCCCTGGTCTATACTAATTGCGTATATCATGCGTGGTTATTCAATATTGTCTACGCAAACTTATACAATTTAAAGCGCAGAAAGAACGAATAGACCAAGAACTCTATCTAGCATTTGAAACAAAATACTAGAGAAGAATACTGAATATATCAACTGGCAACAGAAACCAAATATCACAAAGATACGAAAAGAGAATGAAGACCCAAACAGAAAAGTGATTTGTTGGAAATATATATGCAGGATGGACAGAGACAACCAAAGAGGCAGACCAAAAAGAGAGTGCCTACACTATATTATGGGATAGGGACACGTTGATGTTCCTATCCAAACCAGAGAAATAAACGACCGATAGAGATAAAGACAAGAACGTAGACAAGACCGTACCCGTGTGTCGACAGCCAAGCTGTCAACACACGGGTACGGTACCCACGGAGCTGGATGATGATTCTATACATTTGTCAACTGCAGATTCTTTCAAGCATTGCGACACGTTGTCGAGCTACAATGTCTTCTCTGGATCAGATTTAATTTCAGATGTTTCTACTTAATCTTTGCATGAGGCCAATAGTAGATGCACGGGCTATTATTGAGAGAGATCTATAGCGTATGTAGCTATAACGACATTCTTGATGTTACAATGTCGGCAAGAGCACAAGTCGCTTTAGCTTACATTCTCCGGGCTAAGTGAATATGCAATTCGACCGGCATCCTTTTATTACGAAGAACCAGCCATGACGTCACATTTCCAGAACAAATAAATTGATAGCGAATAGCTAGAACTATCATCATAACTGCTACGAGCGCGCCTCATACATCATTCAATACAGTTACAGCACCGAGCGATTTTCTAGATTAATCAACCAGCAATTCTATATATTAATTAACCGGCAGTTTTAAGTTAATACGATTTTCATCAGTATTATTAATCAACACATAATTCCAAAATGTGTATACCATACAGAAACTTTCTAATCAAGAACATTGGTGAGTAATCATATCTATACATATATGTGATTAAACCAACCTACGTCCCCTCCAACACCTTCGATGGAGAAGACCACCCAATATGCCCAAAGTTTTAATCTAACTAATTTCCGGTTCCTCGAGCCGTACGACATTTGGAAGGTCCAACTAATTTCCGGTTTTCCCACGAAATCGACTGGAAAACAATATTTTGCCTTTTCGCGATCCACCCAAAACTAATCACAATTAATCACAAACTAATCTAGACTTAATCAAGTCCATACTGTACGCTGAAGATAATCATATTCAAAGCACTTTATGCTATAGATCAATGTGCGGTCTTAAGACGTTATGCCTAGTTTAGTGCAAATGAAATATTTTACAGGTAACGACTTTCTCCATGCAATTACAAGCTCTGCTCACTACAAGCTACGGGTTGATCTGACGGATTTTAAAGGGAACAGACGCTTTGCAGAATACTCGACTTTTTCGATTAGTTCGGCATCTGACAAGTATCGACTTGACGTTAGCGGCTATTCAGGCAACGCCGGTGAGATACTAGAAGCCATTTCACACTTCCTAGTTTTCCTAGTTTTCTAAAGGATAGTCGAAAAAGAGCGAATGAAATCGTCAGTGATTCCTCCAGATGCTAGATAACTACTAACAATGATTTATGTAGCGTGAATTTAGTTTATGTATGCGTCAAAAATAGGGGAAATAACATCGGAATCATCATCATCAGCATAGATGTTCTTACTCTAAGAATGTGGATCCTGTGTCTTCCTGACTTCAGCTGACATTTGCTGTCCTATCCACTCCTTTACGTCATCCGCCCACCTTTCTTTTTGGTCACCCTCTATGTCTTGTTACATATATAACCCTTGTTGGATTGTCGTTTTCAGTATTGATTTAGCGTCTCTATTCCGCTGTACGCGCCACAAATATTGCAGCTTCTTTATTTTCCAAATGTTGAATTCTCAATGTTTGGAATTGTATTATAACCGTGGCCTCCATTCACTTGACAGATAGCTGCTAGTTCAGCTTAAGTCACACTCAAATATTAAAACGGCTCGCTAGTTCAAGCGGTCCAGTTGAGAATTTGCAATAATTATTACAGCATTGTAATACAAGAAGCGTATTTAAGCTAATCCACAGATATCCAATCCCTTCCATTTCTTTTTCTAGGCTTTGTAATTTTCCTAATTGAAACATGCTTCATATGTTCCAAGTTCCTAGTTTGAGCCTTGATCTCATTTCTAAACGTTGTCTTTGTCTTTCTTCTATTTCTTCGTGTTTCATTTCAGTCGCCAATTTTTCGACCCTGCCATGGTTTTCTAACAGAGAAAAGCGGACCTTGTTTGACTGGGCGACGTCCGAGCCAGGACGCGTAAAAAATTCAAACTCTCATCAATTTTGCTTTCGGTAGTTAGGATAGCTGGATGGTGGGTACCAGGCTTTCCATCCCGCAGTGACAGACCAGTTACAAGGGGTGTAGGACATTCTCCCTCTGGACGTAATACCCCGGACATTATCATCCCTCCGGTACACCCTTTGAAATGATAATGCCGGACATAATTCCCCCTCTATGGCCTTTGACGAAAAGCAGTATATGCACCCTTAAGGGGTCATATAATCATTACCGACACCAAAAATCAGACACGAAACACTAACCCTAAACGATACTGACGGCAAAATTAAGATCTATAATATTGATTTACATTGTTCATTACTTCATTGCCGGGAGGGGAATATGTCCAGAGGGATAATGTCCGGGAGATAATACCCGGAGGATTATGTCCAGAGGAGAATGCCCGCGCCCCTTTCCAAGTAATATTCGTACTTTGCTCTTGTCTTTTGTGTCAAGCTGCTGTTTCCTTGATTCAAGCCAATACTGCACCACCTTCACTATCCTCAATGCTGCTGTCCCGTTGAGAATTTGGAATTACAGCAGTGTAATTCCAGAGGGATATAACTTTATGTTAGGTCAAGCCATTGTGAATGCAATTGAAGGTAAAACAAGACCAAGTTTTGCGAAACAATAGGCTTATATTCGATTGCTATTTGAATATCAACTTACTAAAATTAGTGCATGTCTAACTGAGTGATTCTGATCATACTTCTGTCTATTTGTCATCGTGCAGGAGACAGTATGGCGGTTCACAACGGAATGGACTTTACTACAAAGGATGCCGACAACGACCTCAAGGACACAAACTGTGCTTTGGAGAACATAGGTGCCTGGTGGTATAAAGCCTGCTACGAATCAAATCTAAACGGAGTGTACATGGATGAACGCAATTGTATTGGGTCTGTGTATGCTGCTGTGAATTGGGCAACTTTTAATGGTTTCTGTCCTATGAAGACCGTTGAAATGAAAATCGCTCGCTTAGATTAGCGAACAGAAAGTCAATGTCTTTGCAGACGTCTACTCTCTGAATAAGATTTAAATTTTTTCGATGACAGTAGTAGCCTATGTGACTTTATTGCCATATTGGTCAAGCACGTAATGACAACTTTAAATTGCATGCGCATTTTACAACTCGCGGTTGTGTATACCCCCAAGGCGAACCTTCTTCCTGCATTATGATTAAAACAATCTATCAACATTTTAGGCTACTAAAGCAATAAGTATAGCGTGCAGCAAAAGAAAAGTAGAAGTAACGAAATGCATTCTTCCAGCTTATCCCGTTAGTGCCCAAATCATTACTGGCAATGCCAGCGTTTTTGCGGCGAATATACTTATGAAAGGGGACCATAAGTAATAAGCGAGTGCTTTGCATAACATTAGAATTCATCAAAGATATCGCTAAGTGGTTTGCCTAGCATTCGACTTTATTAAACACACCGCTTTTCAAATATGTGTAAGACTGCGTGCAAGCAGCTGATGCATTTGATTATATAATTGTGCATTTATAGTCCTGTTCCTGCTCGGCTAGCGAGAACTAGCTTATAAATTATTATTCAAATAGCTCTTCTTTTATCAATGATTTAATTACGGTTGGAATATATAAAAAGGGCAACCTTAAAGCCCAACACAGAATAACATAACATCTACGATTTCTCATACAAGAACTTAATTTAACGTTTTCTTCACTGAGGTAGGCCTATTTATAAGAGCAGAACGTATCTGCAAGTGGGAGTTGTAAATTCATTACAGATGTTTAGATCAAGATTAAAACTCCATCTTTTCGACCTGGCTTATCCACCATAGACCCGTTTGTTCGGCCGGATATCCTGGATTTTACATGAATCTTAAATTACTTTGATTTGGTGTGCCATTGGCTCAATCTCATCTGTATTAGGCCTATGGAGTGGTGCTATGGAAGTTTAAGATTAGATTAGATTAGGTTAGATATTGGTAACAAAAGGATTATGCAGTTTAGTAGTGTTTATATCGGAAAGGCGAAGATTACAACTGTTGCTTGAAAATTTTATATAAAGAACTCAATGCTTTGAATAATGTAAAAGTCGCATGCGATTATACAAGCATCATCTGGTCAACAAATGCTCTGCATGCACTAAAATTCCTCAGGAACATTGAAGACGACGTCCAAGTTGCACGAATGAACGAGCATATGAATGAATGAATGAATGAGCAACATCGTGATATATCGATGCTTTGTTTACTATTTCAAGATATTTTTCTTGAAGTTTTAAGTAATTGTCCTGTGCGATATAATTCAGTGATAGATTCAATTGGAGACAAATGAACTCGATCATTGTGGTGCTGGTTCTCTTGTGTTTTTACCAAGGGCAAAACGTCAAAGGTAAAACATTAAAATGCTGAATATTGCAAAATACAAGTTAGCAAGACTTATAATAATGTGATTTGAGTATCTAGTCTTCATATCGGCTAATCTTTCGTCATTAAAAAGCGTACTGTCAGTCTATCTCAGCGCGATATAATACGTATAATAATGTGATTTAAAGTGGTTTGGGCGGCAAAGTAAGCCTATGTGGAAACCACTGTTGTAGTCTAACTCTCCGCATTCAATAGTCTATTTTTCCGCGATAGCCTTTGAATCCGTTTGAAGCCTTAGTCAGATAACTGAAGCAGTGAATAAGTAAAACTCCTTGTATTACAGAGTAGTGTAAAATTATTATTTTAGCAAAATAAATAAGATCGATTAATTGATATTAAGATGTTTTTGTCGCATTTCATTTGCGACGTATTGCGACAGAGTAGACTTACAATCAAAAATCATCAACTCATCATAAAAACTAAGAAAGCATTTGCTGTGATTTGAACCCTAACAACTTTATAGCCATTCATTCGTTGATTCTCATAACAAAGTTCTGAATAAAAACGAAATTAATAATACCGAGTTTGGCATTATAACGCGTAATTATGCTTGTATATAGGGTGGGCACATAAAACCGGTACTGCCTGATTCATTGTAAATATTCGCATAACCTCTGGGTCAAAACGCATTAAAATTGGTGTACATCTGCAATGTTTTTACCAGTCTTACTCATGATTTCAGAAAAAATTAAATATTCGTTTACGCATTGATTTGGGAGACAGAAAGCTTGATCATGCACAGAAAAATGTGAGCGGGCAAAGTTTGGAAACAAATGAGTGAAATTAGATATATATATATATACATATATACACTTATATATATATATATATGTGTGTGTGTGTGTGTGTGTGTGTGTGTGCCTAGACGCAGGTTGTCCGGAAAACTGGATAAGGTATGGTGATACTGGTCGCTGTTATTACATCAGTGATGACTATGCCAGCTTTGATCTGGCCAAGAAAAATTGTGAGTCAAAGAATTCGCAAATCGCTTCAGTCTTAACAAAGGAAGACCAATTTCAATTGAGTTCAATACTAGCACCAGAACGGTATGTACTTTCGCCTAAACTGCTCCAGAACAGTTTTAGCAATTTTATTGACAACGGCTTATTTCTTATGCAATGGACTTCGTTTTAATGGGTATCCCGCGACACGTGTATCATGCGTCAAGTTAAGATTTAAGGTCAAACTGCGATCAGTCAGTCCAGAATTGTTATTGCTTTGCTGCTTAAACCTCTCACTGGGTGGAGGCAGTAGAGTAACGTGCCAATGGCTACTATGGCTCGAGCTATGAGCGGCACACATGAAGGGGGCGGCAAATTGAGCGCGATGACCTTTTTATTTGCTTGTCAGGTTGTCGAAGAGTTTTAGCGTAGGGGCGGCAAAATTTGAAAGGGGCGGCAAATTGAGCGGCGATTACCTTTTTCGGCAAATTGAGCGACGATGACGTTTTTTGCTTGTCAGTTATAATAGAAGCAGGTTTGAGGCGGCATTTTTTCCAGGAGCCATGGGCGGCACGAGACCACGCTACGCCACTGGGTGGGGACTGCCTCCACTCGCGCTTTCTCCATTTTTTTTTAAACAGAAGTGATAACAACCCCAAGCTCTTTTGGATTCCTTACGGTATTTTATGGGTCGGTTTGTTTAATAACTACGCTCAATGTTATGGTAATGCGGTTAACAAAGTATGCTCATTTTACCAACTGGAACCCGGATGTATATTATCCAAAGAATAGTCCCATATTGAATGAGCAGTTGATCGATTAATTAATTAATTAGTTAATAAATCAATGCATACTAAACTTTGGCTTTCCACCTCACCTTGTGCAGATTCTTCGAGGCCTTTCTAAAAAAAACAAATGGCAGTTGTCAAAACAGAAGGACTTACAGCTGTATTTCTAGTTTGGTTAGGATAAAGAAAAGAGCAAGGCAAGGATGCGTGATATCACCATTCACCATGTCTATTTAACATCCTAAAGTAAAGCATTTAGATGGATATGAAAAGGGTTTCAGAATCGGGGAAAAATTAATCAAAAATAATCCTCAATATGTAAACGACATCGTACTAGTTGCAAAATTCCCAAGCGATTTGCAAGATTTAATCAACCATCTTGAATTAGAAGCCTCCAGAAACAATATGCTGATAAACTCATCCAAGACGAAGATAGCGTCATCCAACGGAGAAAAACGTACAATTAGAGGAAATGGTCGGATCTTGGAGCAAGCAGTCAGTCCTGTATTTGAGTGTAATCATTACTGTGCGTGGAGATTGTTCGACCGAAATAAAAGCAAGACCAGATAAAGCATCCAAAATAGGCTACTTACCGAACTGAAAATTGCTTTAAATACAAAATGAACAGTAAGAACACCTGCGGCAAACTAGTTAAAGCACTAGTTTGGCATACAGCCTCTTACTGCTGTGAGAGCTAAACGTTGAAAAAGACAGATTAAAAACGTTTACAAGTTTATCACACATTGTGTATATTGCGCCGTGAGAATGACAGAGGAAAAAATAAATCAAAAAGGAAATTTAAATAAGTGGACGATTTCTCAATTGATTGATTAACCAAGTTTAAACTATGATATTGAGCATTGAGATTCATTAAAAATTCAAATCACTACTAGACGTAAACCTACACCACATGGTTAAGCGCTTTTATTTCAATGTTACTGCCCTAATGCTAATTTTGTCCATAAATGAGTAGGTATGGTTTTTTCAGTTTTTGTCTTTAGGGTGTAATTAAAACATTGAGGTGCTACAACTGTACTAATGCTGTAGTGACAATTGCGATGGATACGGCAACTGCTTGGAATTCTGGATTGGTGTACGTGACGTCATCGGAGACAAAAAATGGACAACTATCCAAGGCATACCAGTTGATAAGGAAAGTCAATTCTGGGTTAAAGGATATCCAAAATACAGTGGACGCTGCGTTCTCATTAATTTTGAAGATAACCGACTCAAAGGTCTCTGGCAAAACGAACATTGTGAGAGACCACTGAAATTCGTCTGCATCAGTAAGTATGTTGCTTTTAGCAAATTAAGTTCTCTCGAGGTTAAATGGATGTCAATGCATTACACTGGTCTACATTTGACAAAATTTCTGCTGACCTAACTATTTCTGCTTATATTATCCACAGGACAGGTGCTGATTCTAGATGTGAAATCATAGAATATGCAATACGTCATTTTTTCGCAAATAAGGACTGTTTTATTAAAAGTGCGAAAGTCGAATATCAGGGATAACAAGAAATTCTGTAGAAGCGATAACACGCAATATACAGTGTATTTGATTCAAGCAAAAACGACATTTTAAATTACTGTTTGAAACGGTATAGGAGTGAGCGATAACAGAATAAATTTTAAAATATAATTATAAACCCAAAAAATGAATTTCAATGAGAGCATACCGATATAATCCAGAATATAACAAGTTAATATTGGTGATTAAAATTACAAATCTCTCAAGTGCAGTAGCGATAATTTAAAATTAACATGTAGCATTTCAGTATTTTAGTACGGGGCGGGAAGTTAACAGAGTGGTAACAACGTTGGGTGATGGAACAGGAGGTCGCGGGTTCGAGTCCCGCAGGAGCCCTAAAGGTCGACTCAGCGTTTTTCGCCGCGGTAAAATGAGGAGTAGTGGTAAAGATCTCTGCGATAAGTCAAACAGGTACGCTACGCGATACACTAGCCCCGTGTGCGTGGCATTGCACGCCTGGCTGAGGGCTATAGCAACGGAGATCAGCGCCGCCTTAAGAGCCCGTGAGGTTCAGGAAAGGCTGACTTTTTGATTTGAGTATTAGATCGGCAACAGCCAACATTAAAATTGAAATAGAAGTATAACTGTGCGATTGGTCAATGGTTTTGTGCAATAGGGATGACGCACAAAATGCGTTTTCTGAATTAAAGTTCAATGTTGGTATTTTGAATTTTTGTGGCCATTGACAATTTCATCTTGTGCGTCGGGGTTAAGAAATACGTCGTTGTTAGTATCAGCATCCATCAATTGCGTTTGTGCATCGTGGGCTTTTGGTTTATGACGGAATAGTTCCCTTCAAATTCGACAGTGTTGATTCGTATCAGCAGATTTCTTATTTTTATGACTGTTCCAATGTCATATTTGACCCAATATCATTCATGGCAGCTTATATGAGACGTTGATGAGAATTGCATTTAGCCCATAACGAGGCCTAAATAAGCGCCACTATAAATATATTTGACGACATTAGTATGACAGGTTTACTATTGCACTTGAGCCCACTACAACACAACCTAAATTCAATGAAGGCGAAAGTTTTGCCAAATTTTGAGTCAATTTCTTGTTCTTCATAATATTTCTTTTAGCTCTGGTTTTTCTATAACTTACAGCTGGAAACTCTTCCGGATCTTTAGAATCGTCCGAATCTTCAAATTCTTCCGAAATTTCAGCTCAAGACAATTCGAATTCCAAGGAAGAAGGTGAATTAATCCATAATATTTTAAGAGGAATTCGAGAAATTCATAGTAAAGATGTAATAGTTGATGAGTGACGTATGAGCATCGTTGGTACCCTAACTTTCGACTCGGTTCAAAGGAGGAATTCAATGGCGGCGAAAGATTTGCCAAATTTTGAGTTAGCGCTTTGTTCTTCATATTGTTTCTCTTAGCTCTGATGTTTCTATATTTTACAGGTGGATCTAATTCAAATAGCGGAATTAATGATGCTCAGAGTAACGGGTAATCTGTCGGATCTCTCGAATCGCTCGAATCTTTCAATTCTTCCGAAACTTCATCTTTCTTTAAGTTCTCTGCCCAGAAGCAGGTCCTGGTTCCCATTGGCGCCATCTATCTCTGTCAGCAGCTTGGGTCTTTAATCCTTTGTATCCGTCTTTTGGCATCATCCAGTGCAGTAGTGATGTACGTGGTCTTCCTCTGTTTATTTCCCCCCCATGTGCCCTTCCAGTATTGTTTTGAACAACGATTCTCCTCTTAAAATGTGGCCCATCCAGTTCCTTTGCCTTTGTTTTATTGTTTGTATTATTGTCTTTTTCTCTTCCACGATATCTAGGACTTCTTTATTGGATATATGTTGTGTCCAGCTTATTCTTTCCATTCGCCTCCATATCCACATCTCGAACGCCTCCAGTCTTCTGATGTCGTCTTTTCTCATCGTCCATGTCTCTGAGCCATATAACACCACACTCCATATCAGTGTTTTAATCATTCTCTTCTTTAGCCCTTTATCGAGATTACTCCTCATTATTTCCTTCCTTTGGTAGAATGCTTCCTTTCCCATTGCAATTCTCCTTCTTATTTCCTTTGACATCTGGCATCTTCCGTGATAAGGCTGCCAAGGTAGCAGAATTGTTTCACTTGTTCTACCTTCTGTCCATAGATTGTGATGTTTGCCTCCTTTCCTTGCTCTTTACTGATGACCATCACTTTCGTCTTTTTATGTTAATCCTCATACCATATTCTTCGGATACGAAGGCCAGTCTATCCATGATGTTTTGTAAGGCTTTTTCTTTGTTTGCTAACATAGCCTGATCGTCTGCAAATCGCAATGCTGGTACCAATACTCCTCCTACTTTGATTCCTTCTTCCAATTCCTCTAGTGCTTCTTTGATCAGTTCTTCGATGTATATATTGAATAGCAGTGGTGACAGCAGGCATCCCTGTCTTACCCCTCTTCCAATCTTTCCCGGTTCTGTCATGTCTCCTTCTATTCTTATTCTCACTGCTTGTCCCATGTAGAGATTACCGATTAGCCGTCTTTCTCTCCAATCCACTCCAAGTCTTCGCAATGCCCTCATTAACTTAACCCAGTCCACTCTATCAAAGGCCTTCTCATAGTCTACAAAGCATATGTAGACATCCTTGCCATGTTGTATACTTCTTTCACTTAGTACTCTTAAAGATCCAATGGCATCCCTAGTCCCCATTCCTCTTCTAAATCCAAATTGATCATTGCCAAGGAAGTGGATGCTATCAACTTTGCCTGTATTCTTTTGGTGAGAATTTTCAGAACAATTTTGGCTGCATGACTAACCAAGCTGATCATTCTAAATTCCTCACAATTTACTGCATTCAATTTCTTCTCTACAGGAATCATAACTGTCTGTAGGAAGTCTTCTGGCCATATCCCAGTTGCATAAATGTCACGACAAATTTGATATAGTACCTTCCTTCCCTTCTCTCCGAGTGATTTTAGCATTTCACTGGGTATGTTGTCAACTCCTTCTGCCTTGTTGTTTTCCATTTCTTCTATGGCCTTTGTTATTTCTTCTTCTATTATGTCTGGTCCTTTATCCTCCAGCTCTTCATTATATTCTTTTTCACCTAGGTCTATGGGTCTATTATCTTTCATGTAAAGCTCTTCAATGTACTCTTTCCACCTTTTCTTCACAGTTTCATGATCAGTTAACAGTTTTCCTTCTTTATCTTTAATTGTATTACCACTTCCTCCTCTTCCCGATTTCTTTGTCAGTCTTTTTACCCTTTTATATACTTGATCATATCTTCCTCTACATTGCATGTCTTCTATTTCTTTGCACTGTTCCTCCCACCATTTCTCTCTTGCACTGTCTGTTGTTTTCCGTAATTTGTTATTTAGTCTTCTGTATTCCTTCTTTGCTTTCTCTGTAGTTTGATGTTTCCAATGCCTCCTCTCCTCCATGAGCTTGATCATTTCTGATGTAATCCATGGTTTCTTTGCACATTCTCCTTCTTTGTAGCCTAATGTTTTTATTGCCTCTCCTGACATAATGTCCTTTAGTTTCTGCCAGCGTTCCTCAATCGTTTTATTACCACTTGTTTGCTCAATTCGTTTTTCTATGCCTTCCGATAGTACCTGTCCTTTTTCCTTAATTGCTTCTCTATTCCATTTCTTCATCAGAAACTTCATCAGAAGAGAATAAAAATTCCCAGAGAAAAGGTGAATGAAAACGGCGCTGTCATTGCGATACCTCCACACCTTGATTATCAATGGGAAGACAGTGGATGCTATGATAATCTCTGCTCAATCTTCGAATTCTGAAGAATATCTAGAAAACACATTGAGCTCAAGTATTAAATAAGAAACGAGTTCAGTTGTGAAATAATAATTATAAAATTATGTGTATTTGACATACATCTTATTTAATCATAATATTATCTGACCAATAATTGTTCATGCTGCTACAATATGAACAATCGACTTGGTGATGCCGACGACGATGATGATGGTATTAGTAGAGAAGAACTACTGAGTTCGCGGCCTCAAGAATAGAATACTATAGTCCCTTAATTGCACCAAAACCATATTGTTCAGAAGTTGGCGTGATGATTTCGAAAGGATTAAAAACTACATCACAGATTTTGCATGAAAGATATAAAAAAAATTGTTAATTTTCAGGAGAAAATGTGAGGTAATGCACATAATTTCAATAGAAAAAAATGAAAATTTTATGATAAAGCTATACCAGTTGATCATCATTGACGCTCTGTCATTCGATCTGAACAGAAATTTTAAAAAGATAATTATCAAAAAATTTCAATACCTATTTCTATCTTTTGTCTTATTCGTCAAGAAATGAATCATTCTGCTCTATATATTTGCCAAACGGTCTTCTTTATTTTGCAGGCTATGATAATAATAAGGGACGCGGCACGTTACAAAATCTATGAAGTGGGCCGCAGTTTAAAAATGTCTGGTAAACTCTTTGCTAGCAACATAGCAGTAAAATACGTTATGCAGGCAGTTTTAATGTAATAATTCTGTATTGAAATTACAGATTATCGCTTATTTTCATGAAAGGATTGAAACGACGGATATTCAGTCCAATATTGCATTTCTGACATTTTTCCTGGTTTTCTTGCCACACATTGTCCACGGTGCCTCTGTATGCAAGAATCAGTAAAATAATTGCCTTCCACTGTTGCAGCCTATTTCCAAAGGCACGCACGCAGTTGTCGAGGGATTTTGGCTTTCCAAGTCGACCAAGTTTGGTAGGATTGGCATGACGCATCAAGTACATAGGAACTATTTCTCGTGACTCTTGTCTAAATCCAAGAATATCCAATGATTTCTCTTTATATGATGGTGAACGTCTATACAAAAGTTTGATGGCGTAGGCAAAGAGTGATTAGTAGGCCTGCAAGGGCAGTTTTGGTAGATCAATGCATGCTGGTATTAGGAACGATGCGATTACTACTATTATTTTTATTATTAAGGCACGTCTGTAGCACAGGCTATATCTCTACCCTGCACCCTCCAACTTGCAAGTCCCCGAGAACGGATCGGAGACAGTTTAGCGCTATTCTTAATAGTATTATTGTTATTATTATTATTATATTATTATTATTATATTATTAATATTATTTTTATTATTTTTATTATTATTAGAAACTATTTTTTAGTATTGTTGACAATACTATGATGGAGAACCGCTCAATAAGTCGTTTGTTTTCCACTGGTATTAAAACCCAAGCCCTTCCTCAGTAGGACACCAAGGAACTTGTAATTGTCATAACCTTGGTTTCATCTGCATTTATCTCCAGGTCATATTTTTATTATTGCTCTTTAGCCGGTCTAGTAGTTCCTGTAGGTCTTGTGCAGTTGTTGCTATCAGTACTATGTCGTCTGCATATATTAGGTGTGTGATCAGATCTTCCTTCCCCCTATATTATTATTAATTCCGCCTTCGTAACCTTCTAGAGTTTCTCGCATTACCATTTCCAGAAGAATGTTGAATAGATATGGTGACAAAATGCAACCTTATCTCACGCATTTGCCGACCTTAGCACCATTTTTATGTTGCTCCTGCCGCTTTAGCATTTGCCTGTTGTTTGTAGTATAATTTGGAAATTAGTTCGATAATGTGCTGCGTAAATCCCAAGTAGAAGAAGTCTTTAAGAAGTCGCTTTACTTTGATGATTGTATTGCTAGAGTTTGTCTGAGGGCAGAGGCTGGAGGTACTGTATGATGAAGTGTTAGTGACAGTTAGCGATTGGGGCTCGTTGTAACAAGTCTACTTATAACAGTAGTCTGGGTGTATTTAGCTTGATCGTGTTTGTGTTTCTGTTCTACTGTTTATTTTTTATGCTGTTCTTGAAACGAATACAATTTCTCATAATGACTGAATCCTGAGAAAAAGCGGGTAATTTACTACTGTGCAATTACATGTAGCTATTACTATTATTATACTATTATGTAATAGTACAACCGTAACTTCTTTTCTGACCCAACCCAACCCACCATTATTATGAAAAAGTCTGACCCAACCCAACCTAATCCATCCCAACCCAACCCATGGACATCTCTGAACTGTGGTAGGCCTAAATCTTGTATATGTGACACTATAGAGATTCGTTATAAAGTGTGCTGACTTCAATTAGAACATAACATAGCTATGCGGGAATGTTGTCTTAGTTGTTGGCACTAACAGTCCTAGTGTTTTGCATTGTGGCACTTCAGCATAGGCCTACAATAATAAAGTAATCGGTCCTTCACTCCGATGTAATTTTCACTGTCTTTGTTGACGATAGGCGCTGTCAAGCAGCCTCGAGACAGACTGGAAATAACCAGATCTACAGTAGTACCGATACAATAATTATTTTCAGTTACTTCCTCTTTCTCACCTGAAGACCACTCCAAAGCTTTCTATGAGTCTAAACTTTGGAATTCCCCTTTAGAATTACTCACCTATTCGACATAAATGCATGTCTAGTGTCTCTAATAGCTTCGAAAAACTGCAGACTATTATTTCACTACTTCTAATGGTTTCCGTGACACTAGATTGGCTATATGAACGTGTAGCCATAAGTTGCAGTGTAAATAATATTGAATTAGATTTGTTACGTTTGACCTACTTCCAGCATCTTTTCAATTGGTTCAGGATGCATATTTTACAGTTGTTTAGCATTTTAATATGACTCTAAAAGATTCATTGCAAGATAAATTAATGGAACCAACACAATATTGGAAAATGGATTCTGCCATAGCCATGTCCCAATCAGGGACGTAGGCAGGAATTTGATTTGAGGGTATAATGTGATTTGGGGTATAAATCATAAAAAACTTTGAAAATCTTAAAAACACATTAAAAATTTTAAGGTAGTCTGATTTTGGGGTGGTATATAAACCGATATACCCCGTCAATACGCCCCTGGTCCCAATTGAGAGCAGTAGGCTTAGATATATTTATAAAATGTAGTATTTGTAATAGTTTGAAAATAGTTGACCCTACTTCGGAAGGCATTTCGCATTAATGTTTGTGGTTTGTGAGAACAAATCAGCCTTAATTTGCCGTTAAAATTCAATCTAAGTTTGAAACGAATTTGCCTTGAAAATATTAGAATAAATAACATAGGGCCTACATTATTTTAAAACGGTATTTGACTCTTAAAAAACAAATACGACAAGCAGGAAAGAATAGATTAGACCACAAAATGCAGTTCAATATATAATGACATGACAGGTTTTGTGGGTTAGCAAGCCCTTAGATGCGTTACAAACCATTATGCGGGCGATGTAACTTGGTTTAAAAAGAGAAACAAGGGCATAACTTAATGCATACAAGTTTTCAGCTGAAGGTTTAACTATAGTTTTCATAAGCATACAAATATAGTTTATCAGAGCACTTGCACTGTACTTTTTGAATGTATTGCTGGCAATGCTTCTTCGCCGCTTCCGGCTTTAACGCTTTGCAAGAAAGTGTTGTCAATGAACGCGTCTGATCACAATGCTTTGAATAAAACAGTCAGTTCTTCTCACTGAAAATTGAGCTCTGGGCCTCGACTCGAAGCTAAACTTTCTAAGTCCTTTCTAAATTTACAGTATCATCCAATGAGACGGATGAATGTTTACTCATAAATAGACGGTCACGTTTAAGGACTTTCACTGAACTTGATCCTTTTCACACTTTCTTCTGCGGAAGTACGTGGGAACTTCCAATGAAATATTCCTCAAACATCGTTACAGACCTTGACGTACTGTCATATTGCTATGATATCTGTGCAATTCCTTGGAACAGAAATCCTCCGAAAAACACCCAATGCACGATCCTCAGAATAGACAGCACGGAAACACCATCAGGATATGCTAGACTGAAGGTCGATGGAGACCGTACAAAGGATAAGCCATCATACAGTTCATACTACCGCCGACCGCCCATGTTAGCCAACGTAAAAAGTGGCGGCGCGTCAATAAAAAGTGCGAAAACAATTATCGCCAAACCTTGGAAATCCTGTAAATCTGAAATTAGAAGCACCAGCGTGGACACCGTCTTTGCAATATACTGTCCTTATTGGCCAGTTGAAGCCGAAGAATGAAGAAGGCGCAAAATATTTCACGGAAGGTCGAATGAGAAATTGATCGCCAGGATAACAAGAGGCGGTTGTCATTTTGTTTCTAAACTTCGTACATGGAGCTCTTGTGACGACAGAGAATGGAGATTCTCATTCTCAAAAGCGGAACTTCTATTGATTCACAGTTGGACGAACGTTCAGAAGCACGTATATCATATAATTCGATTCATCAAAAGATGGTCGGGAAAATTAAATGGAAGCAAGGGTTTTCAAACCAGTGTTATTTAAGTTATGGTTTTTCAGTTTCAGTTTCAGTTGTGTTTTTTCAGTTTAAGTTACAGTTAAAGTTAAATTATTTTTAAGTTACAGTTAATAGTTATTGATTTTCCCGTTATAGTTACAGTTAAAGTTCTCTTAGTCTCATATCCCAATTCATATTATTTAATAAAAAATACAAAACAATATATTTGCGGCATTTTGCCAAATCAGTCAGATACCATAATATTTGATTTTCATCTTAAGAAATGCAGTGGCGGCTCCACCGGGAAAGCCAGGGGGCCCGTGCCCCCTATTGAGAGCCTGGCCCCCCAGTGGCCCCCCCAGTTGGGACCCTACACTTAATGCTATATACATTAAACAACAAATGGTTGGCCCCCCATGATTAGAAGTTGCTTCCCCAACGGCCCCCCCACTTGCCAAATCCTAGAGCCGCCACTGAAGAAATGCCACATCCTCCAGTCCCTGCGTTATTATTATTATTATTATTCGACGATTTGTGAAGCGCCGTAACATGGCCATCGGCCAAAACCAAAAGCGCTGTACAGTCAACAGTCAGCCTGTTTCTTTTCCCCGCCAGACGCCGCTTTCACGTCTATGCCCACTATGCGGTTTAAACATTTTGCGCAAATATTAAATTTTTATTAACTAAAATTTAATCGTAAGAAAAGCACTGCCAGTACCAAAAGATGGGTCAGATGGACTCAGTTCAGTGTGAACTGTGAACAATGAAATGTAGACCTGTTAGTGCACCTGCCCTGTTGCCCATTCAGCAGTCTGGCATGACCTTGTCCAGTTCACCGGGTGCAATTAACCATAACAACCGTGTTTACTGTTTATATGAGGTCTGAACTTTAGTCCTGAATCGTGACCCAGAGTCCCAGACCCACAAGTACAGCTGACACAGAAGACCGTATTACTGATTAATAACACTGGTCTACGTCAATTTTGCTGACTTGAAGACAACATGTGATCTTTATGTATTTTGGTGTGCTGAATCCAAAAATCACACCCATTTCCTCCTATCACGTCCAGTTTTTCCGCAAAACGCTGTTTACTGATTTACTATTTACAGTAATAACGTAACATTATGTATTATAATTCTTTAGCTATATTGAATATGCAAAAAGATAAGGATGTGCAAAAAGATATGCTTAATATGCAGTGGACATAACTATTTAATAATACAACAGTTTAATAGGCAGTTTTAAACTGCAGACGTCAGTATTTTATGGATATAGGCCTATATAAGCAGCGTGAAACCGACGGCAGCATTCAGTCATTCAAAAGGCTTACAAGTCGCAGCAAAATTAATTCTTTTAAATGGGTTTCTGTGGAATATGTCAACCAGCACTCGAACACTTCGTAGACGGTGCAGGAATTATCCTGACAAGTTTGGGTACATATGTGGTTGTTTTACAACACCTAAACAAAGAAGAGATATGTCTGAATTTGTGCATAAAGCTTATAATGCAAATTTCGCAGTTAAATTGGGTGACCAGGACAACCTTGGGCACCACATAAAGTGTGCAGGACATGTGTTGAAAGCCTCAGACAGTTCATAATGTGACTAAAGGTCAGACAATGGACTGAAGGTTAGAGAAAAAGTCTTAGCTTTGGAGTTCCAATGGTGTGGCGAGAGCCTCGAAACTATGTTGATGACTGCTACTTTTTGCTTTGTAACTATTGCGGGCATGTCCACAAAGACAAAATCTTCCATCCAGTACCCAAATCTCCCCTCTGCTCTGAGACCGGTTGCTCACTGTGACAAAGTTCCTGTGCCTATTTGCACTACTTTGGGAGTTTTCGATGACGATGAATTTTGTCTGTGAACAGACACCGATGGTGAAGATTTCGTGGCGTCAGAAGTTGACGCTGGAATGCACGCAAACATTCAACCAAGCTGAGTTGAATGACCTTGTACGAGATCTAGATCTGCCGAAGTCGTCAGCATAGTTACTGGGTTCAAGACTGAAGGAAAAGAACCTGTTGAGTGTTGACTCCGGGTAACCACGCTTATGTATCTTGGCAGAGAATGATCTTCTGAAAAATTTCCATGTGGGAGGAGGAGTTTGCATACTGCATCAACATCAAAAGGACTTATTGCATCAATGGGATGTTATAGTTGTAGACAAAATGCTTTTACAACCGGATTACTGACTTTCTTGGCAACTTCAGAGCTGAAATTATGACCTTTCAGTTCAAAATTCAAAGATTGCTTTTCGAAGGCTGGGAGCAAACAATGAGTGTCAAGTTGCATTGCCTTCATAGCTACCTGAACTTCAAATCTTGGAGCTATGAGTGAAGAACAAGGAGAATGCTTCCATCAAGACATCAAGACCATGGAACGTAGATATCAAGGCAGATGGAACTCGAACATGATGGCAGACTACTGCTGGTGTTTACAGAGTGACAACTGTGATCATAACTATATACCGGACTCCCGGAGCATCCAAAACGAGAAGATTCCTGCCTCAAAACTTAAATTTAAGCAACTAGCAATTGTTCTTATTGCTCTCTTGGTTAGATGACAGACTAATTTTTTGGCTGAATAAAAAAATTACGTGCTATCAGTTCTTCAGAATTTCCATTTTCCCTTATGTTTGACTTTAACACCTTTAAATAAGCATTCCTCATTTGCGAAAAAATTTGACGTATTGCATAATTTTTGACTTCATATCTTGAATCAGCACCTCTCAATTGGGTAAAATCAGCAAAAATACTTAGGTCAGCAGAAATTTTTTTTAAAAATGTAGACCAGTGTAATCATACTTACTGTACATATAAATTATTTTTCAGTTTTGATAACTTTTCTATTACTTAACTTTTCAACTTTATTCTATTACAGTTATAACATAAGTTATTAATCACTTTTCAGTTACAGTTAAAGTTACAGTTAACCGACATTTTGTTCCCAGTTATTCGGTGTTTTCAGTTACCGTTATCGTTAACTTGAAGAACACTGTTTCAAACCTATTATTTCAAAACTCTCATGTTTTGGGCTTGCGAAGAATTTTCTCCCGAATTTTGGAGAGAAGAAAACATGATCACCTGTATAGAAATATTGCTTTCTAGGTTTCTCAGATGTCTAGAAAATAAATGGTTTCTTAGTTATTTTATCCCAAAATGCAATATAATGTGCTAGCTGAAAGGTGAAGGAAGTTTTGAAGAAGAATTACAACTTATGCATAAAGGCTTGGAAAGAGGATTTGTAAGGATTCTCTGTAACACGACTATGCACGAAGGGACGAGTTTAAATCCCTGGTTGATTTCTTTGGAAGGTACTTGTCTCAAATTTGTGTCGTCATCAATTCCCATCAATGAAGATTTAAATGGACGATTTTCTCAATATCTAGTCGAATGTGAATGGGTTTTTTTACCGGGAATGACATATCTTCATACAGCAGTTGAAGCACATCTTCGTTTGATGTCCATCGAAAATATTACTTCAAGAAAAGAACACAAGGACTGCACTGAGTGTCTTGAAAATTGTAACTGTGCTTTGATCAGAAAAGACGACTTTAAGTCTTTTAAATACGTAAATCCTGAGTTGTCTTTTTACGAAAACTTCAACGTAATTTTGGTTCGAAAACTAAACAAAAACTCGATTCCAAATCTATCGTCGAGACCTTGGAGACAGTTTTGAGGATGATGCTTATGATCCGATGCATAAGGATTCGGATCCGCCGCAATTATTTTGCGTTACTTTGGCTTACCAAGCAATTTTTTACTTTACGGCCATGCAGTCGCACAAAGAATCTTTGACTGAATTCAACAGATGTGTGGATATCATAAACAAAGCGAAGTCTGTACTTCACAATGAAAATCCACAGCGTTATATTCCAAGCATACCAGTTTTGATCTGCAAAAGTTTATCACCGATATATGATGAACATTTGCAGGTAATTATAATTTTACGATTTGCTACTTTGCACCGAAATATCTCTCCATTCGAATCATCGGTTCGTTCAACTGGTCACGAAGTGTGTTTAAAAGTCAATGCCTGGAAATTTCTGAAATATCTCTGCATCCAATCCGAACACAAGTTATCTGCAGTATGTGCATGACTGATTGTTTTAATTCTTCAAAGTTGGATTTCTTCTTACAACCAATTATGTCCAAACTGAGGGGAAACTCTGTAGACAGCGGAATCATACTCTCTGCAGCTTTACGTCTAAGCGGGGCATATGCAGAGCCCTTAACCTTAAAAACGTTTTAAACTCTTATCAGTTTAGTTATGTGTCACATACGTCAACGATCGATGTCTGTTGGTTTATTAGTAGTAGTTTTACAGTCCAGAGGCACAAAGACGATAGCCATGAAAAACATACAGTATGATGCAGCATATGTAATAGCACGGTTGCCAATTTTGAGAGATGATTGATTCAGAGGACAAAAGGAGAATGACATGAGAGGAAGCCGAGTGGATCGAAGATGCTTGCGGGGTTATCAGATTTCGTAGGTAGACTGATTATGAAGTGGGTTGTAAGTCATCAATATAACTTTTTAATGTGCTTTGTTATTTTCAGCCAGTGTAGAGGTTTGAATAATGGCGAAATGTGGAAGAATTTTGGTAAATTGATGACTGCATGAGCTAAGAAATTTTAATTGATTACAGTTTTCAGTTTATTAATTTTTGGCTTCGGTCAATTTTATACCCATATCCTGAAATATGGACCTACAGAAATGAATAGCATTAGGCGATTAGGCGACAAGGTGCATTATGTCCAGTGGCACGCCCTCAATGTTCCACCGTCTCGTAGACTCTTATCTGAAAATACCCTATTTTAAATCCTAATTATCAGAATGGGTAAATGTAACAAGACAAAAACTCGTGCAGCTCCCAACACTGATCAGCGATTCTGACAGAGAAACAGCTAGACGAGCAGTATCCTGCAACCTTTCTTGGTTCCAAGCACTCTCACATTATCTCCCCCAACCTTCATAGTAAATTAAGTAAGGCTATAGATAAAGGAATTCATATACAGTATTTTCAAGGAACATATATTAGCTGCTTTTTAAGGCCATGAAAGGCTAGATGACGCATCACAGATAGTTGTGGAAGACTTATCTGCCTAAGGCTTTGGACACCGACGGGCGATGTGCCCAGTGAAGATAATGATGATAATGATGATGATGATGATGATGATGCTGATGATGATGATGATAATGATGATGATGACGATGAAGATGATGACGAATTGCTGCAGCCAATCACAGCTTTTGAGGAGACAGTCCAGGAGAAAGCGAAAACCAACAATAAATGGATATCAGATAACATTCTCGAACTGATGCAAGAGAAAAATCTCTTATAGACTAGACGAGACCTGTCACACCAGGCAGAAAAAGAGTACAAATCAAAATGCAATGAAGCTAAAAGCGCCACAAGAAAAAACAGGGTAAAAGTGGTTGGAAGAGAACTGTGAGAATGTTGAAAAATGCGATGCTGAATACAAGACAAGAGAGGCATGCAAGTTAATACGAAATATTAACAGAAAGTGGAATCCGAAAAAAAACGGCCATCAGGAACAAGAGGGACAAAGTCCTAATGAATAAAAGAGAAGTCGCTTAGAGATGGACGGAGTACTGCAGTGAGCTTTACGAAGCGCAGATGGATCCAATTACTCGGCAAGAACTTGTGAAAGAACTGAAGGACATATCACCGTCAGGTGGAGAAGATCAAAATGAAGGCAGTATTTTAAGAGGAGAAGTTGAAAGGGCAATTATTCATCTAAAGAATAATAAGAGCCCAGGCACCGACATGATCACATGAGATATGATCAAACATGGAGGAGACGTGTCTATCTATGAAATGTATAGGCTATGCAATATGGCGTGGAACACAGGAAAAACTCCGAATGAATGGTCAAAGCCTATTTAGTGGTAATACACAAAAAGGGAGTATAATGGAGTGCAAGAATTATAGAAACATAACACTGTTAAGCTACTGTACATAAGATATATATATATATATGTGATGTGCCGACTGTTAGTTAACTCAATGGTTGAAGTTATCAAGTTTTATTACAAGAACAAACGTCAGATTGATCGGATAAAGTTTTACAATCGCAGCGCGTGTGAACAGCTCCTTGCAGCCATCATGACCGGAAGCGCCCGGCGCGCATGTCTATGTCAAAACATTTTATAGCGCATTTTATAGCGCTACAATCAATAATACAATGTTAACTAATAGCTAATACAATGTTAACTAATACAATGTTATGTTATAACATAACATAACAATCCTGACATCTTCCCCCTAAAAAATGTTAATTACTTTACAATATGTAATCCTTAAATCTAACAGGTCTTGTAATTGTTCTCCCAGATCTGGTTACTGGAATTGCGCAAGGCTCAGCAGTTGCTGGAGTGTTATCAGGACTCTCGGACTGTTTTTCCTCCTGAGAAGCAGTCTGGGTTTCTGAGAAATCTGAACTGTCCATTTCTGGAACAACAGTCTCCGGAGAAATTGGCGGTTCCGCGGTCTTTATGAGATCCCGGCGGTTCCTGCGCAGTGTTGATCCTTCCTCAGTTTTAACAACGAATGATCTCGGAGCTGGATGTTCTTCTAGGACCACAGCCTTCTGCCATGATCCACCGTGACGAATTCTGACTGCCTCACCTTTCCTCAGTAGTGGAAGGCGTCGAGTATGTCTGTCATAGAAATGCTTCTGAGATTGCTGACGACGTAACAGCTGATTACGATCTTCCACCGCTTGAGGAGACATACAGTCTGGAGCAACCGGAAGTTTTGATCGGAGAGCACGACCCATCAACAGCTGGGCCGGGCTGCGAGTCATGCCTGCTATAGGCGCATTGCGGAACTGCAGCATCGCGAGATAAGGGTCTGATCCATCGTGCTCAGCTTTCTGAAGAAGGCGCTTAACCGTCTGGATATTTCGTTCCGCGAGACCGTTTGATTGCGGATATCTAGGACTGGATGTGGTGATAGTGAAATCCCACTCCTAGAGAAATTAATCATGACACCACTGTTAAATGGCATGTTGTCACAAATCATTTCAAGTGGAATGCCATATCTTGAGAACATTGATTTTAGAGCAGTCACTACTGATTCCGCAGTCTTGTTTGGTAAAAGATATACCTCCGGGTACTTTGAGTAATAGTCGACTAACAACAAATAATCCCGACCAAATAGTTGGAAAATGTCCGCAGCGACTTTTTCCCACGGTCGATGAGGTACAGGTGAGGCAAAAGAGGCTCTTTGGTTTGTTCTCTTTGAAATGTGTTGCATGTTGCGCATTTCCCAATAAAAATCTCAGGTCACGAGATAAGCCCGGCCAGTACATGCATGATCGAGCAAGACCTTTACATTTTTTCAATACCCAAATGTCCTTCATGGAGCTTTAACAACATTTGATGGCGCAAAGAGGAAGGAACAACAATCTTCCCGTGTACGAAAAGGATCCGTTAAGCTCATATATGTCCTGCCAAATTTTAGCATATTGCTTGATTTCTGGGTGTAAGTCTCTAGTATCACCGGAACACCTACCCGCAGGAGCTGGATTAGCTTAGCGAGCACCGGGTCACTTTGTGTCTCACGGCGAAATTCATTTAGTTTTGCATCACTCGCCGGAAACTCACGAAGCAAGGTGTGAACTTGAACGTCAATATCTTCAGAAATCTCTCTAGCTGTATCATCAATACAGGTGACGGAAGCTCTAGATAGTGTGTCAGCGACTAGCATTGTCTTTCCAGGAGCATACTGAACTACCACTTGATATTTAAGTAGTTGAAGGAGCATACGTTGAAGCCGAGGTGACGTGCTATTTATTGATTTCTTGAAAATGGCTTCTAATGGTTTATGATCAGAGAGGACAAGTGTGCTGGTGCCATAAATGTAATGACAAAACTTCGTGCAAGCAAAGACAATAGCCAGCAGCTCTTTCTCTATTTGTGCATAATTTCGCTCTGCTGAGGTCAATGACCGAGAAGCGTAAGCAATCGGTTTACCTTGTTGCATCAGACATGACCCCAGACCGTCAGAAGATGCGTCTGTTTGAATGACACAGGGTTTGTTCCTGTCATAGTACTGCAGTATGGTGTCCTTGCTAATAGCCTCCTTGACTTGATTGAATGCGACACTGTGGGCTTCCTGCCAGTGCCAGCCAACGTCTTTCTTGAGTAACTGCCTGAGCTGACCAGTGAGAGCAGAAAAATTTGGAACAAATTTCGACAAATATGTCACCATGCCTAGGAAGCGTTGAAGACCAACTCTGTCAGTAGGGTCGGCATGTCCAGGATGGCACATACCTTTTTGTGGGTCAGGTCGGACTCCATCTTTAGAGATGACATGCCTAGGTACTTTACTTCGGATACTTTTAGCTGCACCTTGCTCTCATTGAATTTGACCCCGTCTCACGGGCGCGCTGTAAGACTTTTTGAGAATGTAATCATGCTCTTGACCATCAACGGCTGCTATGATGAGATCATCAAAAGACCACATGTACTCCTCAATGTCGCCAAATATTTCATTACTACGTTTTGGAACACTTCTGGCGCCGACGAAATTCCAAATGGAAGACGTCTCATACAGTACCTTCCAAAGGGGTGTTGAACGTGCAAAGGCGGCTGCTTTCTTCATCTAGCTTGATTTGCCAGAATCCCTGTCTCATGTCAATGATTGTGAATATTTTCTTACCGTTGAGTTTGGCTAAAAATATCTTCGCACGTGGGAATCCGATAGTGTTCCTCTTGATTGCTCGGTTTAAAATCGAGGATCAAGGCACAATCGCAATGTGCCGTCACGTTTTTCAACTACTAGTAGGCTGCTGACCCAGTCAGTAGGTTCATCAATCCTTCCTAATCACTCCTTTTGTCTCCATATCCGCAAGGGTGTGTTTGAGCTTCGCTTCAAGAGACACCGGCACTCGACGTGGCGCGTGTACCACTGGCCGCACCGTGTCATCTATCACGATATGGTGTTCTCCTGGTAGTGCTCCTAGTCCCTGGAAGACATCCGAAAAGGTCTTCAGCAGGTTTTTAGAAGACTCTATAGGTTTCGGTGACTGTTTCGCCTCATCAACGCGCTTTACCAGATTCAGGGCTTGACATGTTGGTAGACCAAGGATAGTGGACGAATTGCCTTCCACCACAAAGAACTCTGCCACCGTAGAGGATTGCTTGGTGGCAATTTCAGTTCGGATTTTCCCCAATGTGCGTAGTCGTTGATTGCCATAAGCCTTTAGTGATACATTAGTTGTAGTTAATATCGGTTTGTTTGGCAAAAGGAATTGAATGTGACTGATGACATTACATTTACTTCTGCGCCAGTGTCCAGTTTGCAACGAATTATGGCACCATTTATCCTGGAGTTTTCCCACCAGCAAGAATCAGTCTGAGAACCTATGTGAACGACTCCGACAAAATATTCATCGTCACCTTCAACCTCTGCAACTGTGTTCGAGATCCTCGATGCGCTGTGTCGCTCATCTTGGATTTTTCTTGAAGATTGTCTGGATCTGGAAGAACGACAGCAGATTGAAAAAGTGATTTAGCTTTGAAACACGAATTGCACGTTTTGCCAAAAGCAGGGCAAGATCGTGGCTGATGCGCTTTTCCACAATTTCCGCATTGTCGGTGTTCAACAGAGTGCCCAGTGCTCATTGTTGTGTTCTTGCTTGACACAGGTTGATTCAATGCTTTACTGACTAGATGCACAGAGTCACCTTTAATTGTGCGTAGCTGCTCTCGTGTGGTCTCTGCAGCTCGACACAGAGACAATGTTTTGAGTAAATCAAGATCTGGTTCCCGTAGCAACCGCTCTTGCAGGCGGTCATCAGGACAGCCTATAACAATTCTGTCTCGGATGAGGCTTTCTTCTTGGTCTCCAAACCGACAGGATTTTGGCTTTCGTGCGGAGTTTCGTTACGAATGCGTCAATTGATTCTCCAAAGGCCTGTTGCAATTGCCAGAATTGGAAGCGCTCGTACACCTCATTTTTTTTTTCCGAGGCAGGCAGTACCCTTCCATCTTTTCCATTGCCACATCCAATTTCTCAACTTCATCATCAGAAAACGAAAGGTGTTGTATACAGCAAGGCCTTCATCGCCAAGTACATGTAGGAATGTCGCCAACTGGACACGATCAGGTTTTTCAGAGATTCCGGAGGCCAGTAGGTAGTTTTTGAATTTCTGTTTCACAGTTTCCACTCTGCCTCTAGATTGCCACCACTCAGGGTCAGTGGCCCAGGTTGCCTAAAGAACTCCATTGTTTAAACCGGAATTTCGTCGTGATAAATCAGTTATTTAAAGAACGGGAAAAGACTAACCAGATGTGTCACGCGCTCAAGGAACTGTCGATCAGGTTCACAAAAATATCTTAGCTACCGTGTAAACGAATCCTGTTCACGACGCCATGTGATGTGCCGACTGTTAGTTAACTCAATGGTTGAAGTTATCAAGTTTTATTACAAGAACAAACGTCAGATTGATCGGATAAAGTTTTACAATCGCAGCGCGTGTGAACAGCTCCTTGCAGCCATCATGACCGGAAGCGCCCGGCGCGCATGTCTATGTCAAAACATTTTATAGCGCATTTTATAGCGCTACAATCAATAATACAATGTTAACTAATAGCTAATACAATGTTAACTAATACAATGTTATGTTATAACATAACATAACAATCCTGACAATATATATATATATATATATATATATATATATATATATATAGGAAGGCTACAAATACAAAATTGTAACGTGAACGACGTGTTTGCAGTTTACTGTCCTTATTGGCCATTTGAAGCCGAAGAATGGAGACAGCGTAAACGATTTCACGGATGGCCGAATGAGAAATTGGTCGCCAGGATAACAAGAGGCGGTTGTCATTTTGTTTCTAAACTTCGTACATGGAGCTCTTGTGACGACACAGAATGGAGATTCTCATTCTCAAAAGCGGAACTTCTGTTGATTCACAGTTGGACGCCAGATCAGAAACTCGTATATCATATCCTCAATTTTGATGTTACAACCGCCCTCTAGCGAATAAAGCTGAGTCGGCCTTAGCGGCGGCTCCTACGGGGACTGAACCCGCTCCGTCTGGGTATTCTAAACTTCACCACGGAATCACAGCCCGGGAAATTCAGATTACCTTTATCAGTATCAAATATAAATATCGCTTTCATGCGTTACCACAACAGATGCTGGAGAATTTTTATGATAATTCGAACAAGCTCAAAGAAATTGATAAAACTGTTTAAAAATAAAAATATCATATTTAGCGTCATCTTGGGCATTTATCCATACACTAAGTGTTTGCACTTCTAGAGGCAACGGATTAGGGGTTTTAAGTACTAAAATTATGCTAGGATTCTTGGTTTTTCGCCGCGATCCTTCTCATGGTCCATATGTTCGTGGTTCGATTGTTGAACAAACACTCAGTTGTTTCCGCCTGCCACAGTCCAAGTCTAAGTTCATTTCAGCGTCGTTCATCCTAACTCGCAACTAAACGTGAGAGATATTCATTTGAATGTAGACGATTTAACCTTCCAGTCCTTTCCTCTGTGGAGGTATCCTCCGATTCCTGGGCCTGGAAATGCGACTCTTACCATCTCCTCCACTCTTCATATCCACTATTAATGAATCAGGTTCACGGTGTATTTTAATAGACATCATCACCTCTCGTCCCTCTCATCGCTTTCCTGATATAATTGCACTCACCAATGACGTCAACCTGCAGTAAAAGCTGTGAGGGTCCAATTGTTATTGTGCTTAACCTAACCCTTTAACATCATTCGTATTACTTAGTAATGTTCCAAAATACCATTGCTTATAATATCGCGTGTATTATCAAACCAGCACTACAGTTTTTTAAATAAACGGACAGCGGTACAATGTAGATTTATTCAGATTTTGTGAGGGTCCAATGCCTTATGGACCCTCACAGCCAAATTTACAGGTATGTGAGGGTCTGGACCTCAGGTCCCTCACGGAATTGACGCGCCTATGGAACTCACTGAACTTGGCTCAATAGCTTCACTAATCCGAATGAGAAGATCTCCTGGCAGACCACGCAGCAGTGGCCCCAGCAGACCGGTGGTGGCTTGCTCTCTACAAACTTACACCAATGGCAGTGCGGTCTTCGTCCTGAACCACAGCACACGTGACACGAGATTGGAGCAATGATCCCACGCGTACAAGCGATTCAATGAACGAACGAATGAAATGAACGAACGAGTGAATGAATAAATGAATGAACAACATCATAATGGAGATTTGATTTTCTTGAATGGGACATAATTCTGTTGTCCATTTTCCAGTCATTTCGACCGTTCATATTGTAGCCGTGCGCATAATTGGTGAAATAATATTATGTTTAAATAATATATATATATATATATATATATATATATATATATATATTCTTAGAATTCGCAGATCGAGCAGAACGCATCAAAGCACCGAATGTCTTCCCATCGACATTTGTGTAGTGGGGTATCGACAATGGCAACACAGTTTTCATCTCGGTTAGCACAATTAGGACTTCCGTTAAACCAGTTGCTGTAGACGAATGGTATCGGATCTGCTCCACTGGCTTCCAAACGTATGGAGTTTTACAGTCTTTTTGATTCATAGTCTGTGCGCCGATCCATACTGAATTTCTTAAATCAATCGGAACGTGTGTAGTGACACTGCCAATTTTCGGGTTCTAAACATTAATTAGCAGATTGCTACCTTCAATGGGCAGGTAGTACAATGGGTTTGGTAAAATCCACGGTACACTGAAAACAAGAACTACATGCCAGTGATGGACTAAATGTATTTCATATCCAATCCAAATAAATGGTTAATTAGGCCTAATTAGGAAGCCGTCTAATTCAGACTAAAATACTAAAATTAACTATTTTTTTATTTTTTCGAATTAAAAGCATAATTAATGCCCAACTAATTCTACTTGAAAATAGCAAATAGTTAGCCGATTGGCAAATTTTATCCAGTACTTTTAGGCTATCTACTATTTTAATTGGAATTCTTGGGTCTCGTAGATGTGTCTTTTTATAATACGTCCGGTCACCAAGAGTCTTTTATTTTAGTGACCCTATCTTGCCGATATTCTTTTCTCATAGGTTTATATTGTGTTTTATCTTCGACAAATTCACAATGACTACTTCAAAATTCAATTCGCTATCAGTTGTAACTTGTAAGGACTTTCTTATTATTATGTCAATGGGGAAGGAAGGTGGTATTGGGAGTTAAACACATTTTATACATATTTAGAAATCAGACCAATTATTATCAAAAAATGATCAAAATCTTAAATTAATAGGCAATAACTTATCCAATTTCATCAATAATTGCAATAGTGGCGCCAATTTAATTATTGATGTCGCATTTGCAGTCATTAAGAGTTTAACTTTTTGCTATATTCTTTTAGGGCCAATAATGTGCAAAACAGATTAGTTTGATACTATTTGAATACTTATTAAAAGATACATCTGCTACAGTTAGGAGCTTGAAGCAACGCCGACGCCATCAAAGCATAATTTCGTAATATGAAAATGTTCACGACACACCGCTTTCTTGTTATCATCATCATAATTATTACTCGTGGGCTCAACACCCGTTGGCGTATGATGCCATCCATAGGTATTGCAAACAAACAAATAAAAAGCGCAAAACGCGTTTTTCTGAAAATATAAACACGTGAAAACGCTGAAAAACGTTCATTTACTTTTTAGTAATACAAAATTAACATGTTGATTTTTTACTGCTGTGGTGTAATTAATTAGTTAATAAACGAAGAAAAGCTAGGGTTTCCAGAACATCTCTTTTAAAGAGAATATGTTCTCTTTTTTAGGTCGGATCTCTCTCTCTCTCTTTTTACTGAAGTTCTTTTTGTTCTTTTTGTTTTTAGTCAAATAAAGTTAAGTAGAAGTTAATTTTAATTATTCTCACTGTAATTTGGTAACAATAAAGAAATTAAAAAAAACAAATTACAAAATATAATTATATCAATCATGAATTTAAAATGTAATTATTTAACGTACAATTTCAAGGACATGAATTGTAAGGGGGTTTTATAAAGTATTATTGACAATGCGGATTGCTTGAAGAGTGTCCAATCATAACAATACATAACTGATGATGAAGAAGACGGCGAAGAGTAAATGAATGACTGAATTGAAGTAATTAATTTTATTAAATTAATATTAATTTTTGAAAATTTGTTTGTTCTCTTTTAGTTCAGAATATTCTCTATTTTTCACTATGAATGACATTGAATGTTCTCTTTTAGCAAAATGTCAGCTGGACACCTAAGAAAAGCGAGACAACGAGAAACACTTATTAGTATATTATAATGCAGAAAAAGAAATATAAGCCTATTTATTTATTATGAAAATTTGTTAGTAGCTTTTGAATAAATATTAACATTGTCCTGGCTCTCTAATAAACTTCACAAAAAAACATAGACAGTCAAGAGACACGAAAGGATCATCATAGGTTCAACATAAACGTATCACCTTTAAAGCTCTTAAAACTCATTCTAAGAATTCTAAGCAACTGCCGTTAATATTTTTAGGTGTACTGCACCTTTTTGTATCTATTTCGTACAATATACAACAAAAAACAAGAGAATTCAACTCAGCGTGGTTCTAATTTCGACTTTTCTAAATGTCAGCGTTTTGGCGCTAAACTTCATATAGTTTAAATTGTATAGCACCTTGATTAATATTTGGAAATTTCGATTCACCCGCTTGTCTGACCTATGATCTAGAAGTAATTAAAGCCATATTGCAAAAGCCGTTGAAAAATCTCAATAAAATAGAAAAACGTAAAAACGCGTTTTGTGTTGGAGAAAAAAACAAAAACGTTTGCAGCATCTATGATGCAATCTGAACAGTTTTCTGCCGTTCTTTCCTGTCCGTTGCTCTGTGGCTAAGATCCTGTAAACTGATTCCACACCATTCTTCCATATCATCACACTGTTCCTTGTGTGGTCTCCCTCTCTTATTGGCACCCTCCATTATTCCAAACATTGGAGCTTTGATCTCTCTGTTCTCTTTCATTCTGCATATGTGTCCAAAAAGATGGTTTCCTTTGTTTTACTCTTTGCAGCATGGTTTGTTTTGGCTGAATTCTCCCGCATTGTTCTTCATTTGTGATTTTTTCGACCCATCCGATTCTAAGTATTTTTCTAGAACATTTCTTTCAAAGGTAGCATTCTTCTTTCCAAGTCTTTGGAGATAGTTCATGTTTCGCATCCACATAAAAAGCTGCTGAAGATACAGGTTTCGAGTATTTTTTTGTTACAGTGTTTATTGTTCTACTTTTCCAGATCTTGTCCATTGCCGTGGGTTGATCTAGAGCCTTTGCTGCTCTTCTTGTGATCGCTTTTCTGCAGTTTAAGTGATGCGTCATGTTGCTTCCTAGGGAGGTGAAGTTTTCTAAGATCTCTACTTCTATTCCATTTACTGTAATTTTTCTTCCGATTTCTTAGTCGCCGAACATCGTTGTCTTTGTCTCTCGACTGTGTCTTCCACATCGTCTTTATTTCCCACTACGATATGGACATCCTCAGCAAACCTAAGGGTGTGAAATAAGAGTCCTTGAACCAGGGGCGCCCACACAAGGGGAAAAGGAAGCAAATGCTTCCTAGAAAACCTAGGGGGAGAAATTTTCTGCCCTGAGTTTTTTAGTATTACGTTAGAGTAGCATATTAATTCTGATAGGCCCCTAAATGCCTGTGTAAGAAAATTAGAGGTTTTACTACAGTGCAATTTTGTAACTTCATATAAGCTTACCGGTACTCAATTCAAGTTCAAGTTCATTATTATCAGGCATTCATAAAATTTTATTATTATTGTCACTTTTACGTACAGTCAGAGGCGTCATTGGGGGCTGGGGCCTCAGCCTAAGAGAAATTAAAATATTAATTTCTAGTGTATTAATGTGCACAAAAAACAGGGACGTCATTTGGAATTGGGGGGCATGTTTGTGTTATGTGCTTGATGTCGAGCAAAATCTGAAGTAACTAGTCGTAAAAAGGACTGATAAGCATAAAAGGTCGTCAACTTTTTGGGAAATTCAAACTCAAGTCGTCAGGTCGAAAAATCGCAAAAAATTGAAAAAATGCAAAAAAATTTTCTCCCAAGAAAAGTGTGAAATGACGCCACTGCGTACAGTCATTCTAATGATGCAGAATGTAAACTCATGTGAAATATAAATAACTTATAACAAACCAATAGACTCACATGAAGTTTGGAAGCGGGGAGTTCCCGCAACCGTTGAAACATGCGCTTATTCGACCGCACCTTAAGAGACCCGGCCTGGACCCGACGGAAGCGTCCAACTACCGACCAGTCGCCAACCTTCCGTTTGCGTCTAAGCTGCTCGAAAGGGTAGCTAACAAGCAACTCGTCGACTATTTGGTCCGAAACGGTCTACTGCCGAAGCATCAATCGGCTTATCGCGCCGGTCACTCTACGGAGACTGCTCTCCACGGATTTTAATGAACTGGTGGAAATGATTTCGAGCGGTCGTCTTGCCTACTCTGTCTCCTGGACCTCTCCGCGGCATTCGACACCGTGGACCACCAAATACTTATCCGTCGCCTTGAATTCTCCTACGGGATAATGGGGAGAGTTTAAACTGGCTGAGCGACTATCTCACCGGGAGGTCACAGCCCGTCAGCTGGAACGGATCTATCTCTGCGCCGCGGGAGGGCTCCCTTCGGGGTCCCACAGGCTCTGCCCTCGGTCCTTTACTTTTCATCCTCTATGTCGGAGACTTGGGACGACTTGCAGGCCAGAGAGGGCTAACCTTACATGCTTATGCAGATGATGGACAGATAAGCTCCCTCCTGCTTACCATCGGAGGTGGAGGCAATGCAGATACGGGTCCAGGACTGTATAAAGGAGATCATGAAATGGACTGCGTGAACCGACTTGCACTCAATCCGGGCAAGACTGAGATGCTATGGGTTAGCTCTCCGAGGAGGAATCATCTCATTGATCGGAAACCGCTCGTGATAGGGGACGTCCCTTCCAAGGAGGTGCGTCTGCTCGGAGTCCTCCTAGACGAATCACTTTCATTCGTGGACCACCTGAGTAACGTGACACGGGCGTGCTACTCGGAGCTACCGAAAATCCGAGAAATTCGATGCTACATCCCAAAGGCAACGGCGATTCTCGTCGCACATGCACTCATTGTCACCAGACTGGACTATTGTAATGGTCTCCTGTTGGGTCTACCGGACAGCCAACTCAAACGGATGCAGGCCGTCCTCAACACTACAGCAAGGACGATCTTCGGATGTAAATGGCATGATCACGTAACACCATATCTCCGGGACAAACTCCACTGGCTCAGGGTGCCGGAACGCATTGTTTTTAAGCGATGTTGCGTGGCCTACCGGGCTCTCCATGATCCCACATGTCCGAAATATATGTCCGCTCTACTACGGACCCCGCAGATGACGGATGAGCGCCGACAACTTCGCTCCAGTACTCGATTACTGTTGTATGTCCCTCCTCCACTCAAGACTGCAAAGCTAGGCGAAAGATCTATCAGTCGAGGGAACCCGCACCTCTGGAACTCTGTCCCTGAATATGTCACCAAGGCCACCTCCTACGAAGTTTTCTCTAAGAACCTCAAGACGCACTTATTTAGTTTATCATATGCGTGTTGATGTAAAGCGCTCTTGTTTTTGACTGTTAGCCATGCTACTGCGTTGCATAAATCGTCCGGGATAGAATAGAGTAGAGTAGAATAGAAGTTTACATTTCAAATTAGACTACTGCAACTCCCTCCACTATAGCCTTCCAAAGACCTTCATCAACAAATTACACTCCATTCAAAACTGTGAAACAGTGCAATTAGATATTGTTAATAACTTGTTTCAGTCAGCTGCCTTAAGTCTAGTTATCCCTTTTGCAGTTGCAGCTTTAATGCCTCTAAAAATGATGTAGGCCTAGGTGTGGTTGTTGGAGAAAACTAATTTTTAAAACTAAATACTAAACAAAATAGATAATTTTCAGGTAATTTTGAATAGCTTGCCAGCGCAATTACTGCGATATGTCTCTTTAGTTTCAACTTACATCTGTTAGTGCTTTGAGGCTGTTGGAATTTTCTAGAAATCGAGAATTAGAAGTTACTGGTATGAGACCTATCCTGGTGCACCAAAGTGTGCGATGTAATGTCCATAACGCACTGAAACTCACTACGAGCATCTATTGATTTCAAAATAACCCGGACCCCAGGCTTTTTTCCATTAATTTGTGGCGGGGTGTCAATGTCCAGTGTCGAGTGTTATACTGCTAGTTTTTCATATAATAATAATAATAATAATAATAATAATAATAATAATAATAATAATAATAATAATAATAATAATAATAATAATCTATCACATTAAAATTCTTCCTCTGTGCCTCTGTTACCTTCAAGCGTTCTGATTGGTTGGCTGTGTGAGCGTTCTGATTGGTTACCTTCGAGCGTTCGAGCGTTCCGATTGCTTGGCTGTGTGAGCGTTCTCATTGGTTGGCTGTGTGATGTTCGCATTGGTTACCTTCAAGCGTTCTGATTGGTTGGCTGGGTGAGCGTTCTGATTGGTCGTTCTGGAATATTAAAACCAACAGCTTTCGACTGGTAGCTCAAGTGTGCCTTAAAGCGGCCTAAAACGAGAGATCTGGCTAGGCCGGTCCTGGCCGGATCTTAGCAAAACCACGCTAACATCGCAGGCACAAACAGACTTAAAACTGCTCAAATAATCGACTCTAAAATCTAATCTACATATAAGATTGCAGATTAATTATCAGAGCATCGGCTTACAAAGATGGTTTTGTGCAAAAGATGCAATTAGCGCACAATAAAAGTCTTGACACAGCCATGGACGCTATATAGGCGCATATGGACGCAATATAGGCGCATAATCAACGTAACCAAGAATCAGCTATAATTTTTGAAATACGCGACCCATCGTTCTAATTTCAGCTTTCGCTCATGCGCTAATTTATTTAAGATCGTATTTCAGTGAGATAGTTGATGGATGGCTGTTAATAAATCGAAAATAAGGGGTTTGAAGGTCCCATGGTAAGAATCAGATCTCCGGTAGTGCCCGCAGACGTGCGGCTATGACGCCGTAGATTCCAGTAGCTGGTAACAATAGACGAGAAATGCAAATTCTCCACAATAGTATTATCCTGCACTGCGAGCGAAGCGAGTATCTTTCTAGTAATAATAATAATAATAATAATAATAATAATAATAATAATAATAATAATAATAATAATAATAATAATAATAATAATAATAATAATAATAATAATGTAGATAAATCATACCGGATCCCCGTTTAGGTGTAGGAGAGGGAACTCCAGAGGACAGGGAAGGGGAGAAGCTGCTTCCAGCAGCCAGGGGGGATGGGCGCCCCTGCCCTGAACTGTTATGCCTTTTGCATGTTCTTTGATTTTGTCCATTGCCCTTTCCAGGCCCTATTTTAATAATGGCAAACAAATAATTATAGGTCTATATTATTGGATCTCTTTTTAAATGTTCCTAATCTTGATCTTAATTGCACAACTTGAACAAATTCTACAGTAAATCTAATTAAATGGACGAAAATATTGCAATTTCCCGTCACTGTCATATGCACGTTCTTTAAATGCAAATACATCTGCGCCATTGATAATTTGATGCTACTACTGCTGCTGATGATGATGTTAAAAGTGAAGATGATGATGATGACAAAGACGACGACGAAGACGATGATGATGATGAGGCAACCGCTAAAACTAGAGATGAATTTAAATGTGCTTACTGGCCATATGAAACTGTACATATTTTGCGACTGCTTCCTGCTTCGGCGAATCTTGAATTGTCAGCAGCTGTGCTCCTCTCCTGAATTTTGGGCATGTTTCTCGAGTTTTGGCCCAGTTCATCGGGTCCGAATTGAAATAGAGACATTCGTTGATTTCAGGCAAGTAATCGAAATTGTTAGGACAAGCTGCAAACAAGTCAATTGTTGATAATATTATCGAAGCGGCTATTTGTAACTTTCTACTTTACACCGTGTGGCCTGCTATATCATTAGGGCAGATTCATTGCTGATTGATAACGCTGGTTCGTATGTAGATACACTTGAAATACCTGTAGGCCTATTGGCAAGCATTGAAAACAGCGTAAGGACTGTGTTGATGTTTTCAATCGTATTCGTCTTGCAGCCTCTGACTCAATAGTTAATATGGCTGATTGATATGTAAATAGGCCTACATTCACAATATTTTCATAGAAAAAAGTTTATTCGCTAAACTGTAGAGAAAATATGCTCTCTTTGTATGTAGATTAATTAGGTCTATTTGAAAGTATGCACATCGTGTGTCTGTTTGTGCTTGCGTGTTCTCGGCCAAATTCTTCAATTCGCTTTGCGTCTAATGTAAATGTGTGTATTTTTAAGTAATTGCCATTTAGGTGCTGCCTTGCGTGATTTTTAAAAGCATACAAATTTTTGAGACTTGTGAAATTATATTCTGACTGATTGCGAGTCTCAGAGGAAGAATAATCTGCAATACTGTGACCAGCGCTGTGCATGTTCAGCACATGAAAGCAGAAAACTAGGACGGAGCGAATCAGTTGACTGAGTTTTCTAAGATTTAATGGGCGAACTAATCTTAAGTTCTTGACTACAAAATATTACCATTCATAGCGTTATTAAAGCGTTTAGCGAACCATTTTACTGACGCCTATTTCTATTACATTATTATTATTATTATTATTTCTAGACAATTTATCCAGCGCAGTAAACAAGGCTAAGGCCTACGACAAAAGCGCTTTGACATAATTCTATCAGTAAAATCCGATATTAAATAAGTGTGTTTTAAGTTCCTAAGAAAGGATTCCGCAGAGACAGCTTCCGACACAACGTCAGGTAACGAATTCAAAAGTAACGGATTCCCTTTGGAGAATGACCTTTCTCCAAACTTGGAGGTCTTTGACGGAGGAGGGACAAGCAGCAGGGCTCGACGACTCGACCGAAGCTTCATTCTCGACTCATTTGACGTCGTTCGCTGCACCAGTGCACTCAGATATTCTGGACAGTGTGGGTCATAAAGGGCTCGGAAAGTGAGCCAACAACGCTTGAAAACAATACGCTGTTGAACGCGTAACCAGTGGAGGCAATCTCTCATCAGTGGCATGATGTGGTCATTCCAGCGACAACCGAAGACCACTCGTGCAGCCAGATTCAGTACGGACTGAAGTCGATTTAGCTTGTTTTCCGGTAGGCCTACCAAGACACTGTTACAGTAGTCCATTCTTGACAAGACGAAGGCCCGTACAAGCTGAACGGCCGCACTCACAGTTAGATAGCGCCGAACCAGCTTGACCCTCCTATCGAATTTTTAATAACCATTTACATGATTTTCATATAAAACTAGAAACATGCTCGCTTCGCTCACAGTGCAGAATAATACTAATCCAATACTTATACCTAATACCCAATCATTGAATTCATGCTGAACAACATTTCAATGATGCACTGTACATAGGTCTGTAAATTTTCACTGTTATGCTGACGATACCCAGCTGTATGTGTCCTTTTCCCCTGTGCTCGCTAATTTACTAAACATCCTTACTACAGCTCGCGACTGGTTTATTTCTAACCGTCTCTTCGTCAATCCTTCAAAAACTGAATTCATGATTCTAGGTACTCAACCCCTAACGACGAAGCTACCAAAAAACTTCCTAGAATTATCTTTTGGAGATGCAGTCTTGGTTCCACTTAAATCTGTCCGTAACTTAGGTATATTATTTGATACCGATTTATCGTTCAAGTCACATTTTTCTAAATTGTCACAGTCTTGTTTCGCATTCATGCGTCACTTTAGACGGATTCGTAAGACACTGGACACAAGGTCTTCAATAATCTTAGCTAATGCATTTATTTCGTCTAAAATCGACTATTATAATTCGCTTTTTTCGGTTTGCCGAAGTGTTCTCTCCAACGTCTCCAGACTATTCAGAATGCTGTTGCGAGAATTGTAATTCCAACGGGGAAATTTGATCACATTACCTCTGTCCTTCGTAGGTTGCATTGGCTTCCCACTGAACAACGCATTAAATTCAAAATTGCTACCCTCACTTTTAAGATACTAAGAAATCAGCATCCCACTTATCTTCGAGAAATGCTATTATATCATCAGCCATATAATTATATCCACGAGGTCTGCAAATAAATGCCTTCTTTGAAATTCCTTTCGTCGCACTAAATCTGGTGTAGGGCTTTTAGTTATGCATCTCCATATGTTTGGAACTCCCTTCCCTTGATATTCGGATGGCCTCTTCTCGAGATATTTTTAGGCGTCACCTTAAAACTTATAATTATTTATTTTTCTCCTTAAGTCTTGGTATAGTCCTGACTGATTTTTGGTTTTGACCTGGACCGAACCGACCCTCCTCAGCTACAGTCTGCTCTGCCGATGAGCACTGCGGTTTGTGGTCTGAGGCGTCCCCGATGAACACCTATGTGTTTGAAACGGACGATAAAATTTAAATAATAATAATAATAATAATAATAATAATAATAATAATAATAATAATAATAATAATAATAATACATACGCCACCTAGCCAAGCTCTGCGCCACGTAATAATTAAGCCTATGTACGTTAAAAATCACGCAACTGTGACCATTTGTGACGCTGTACACGTATTTTTGTGTACGTTAAAATGTACGTTAAAATTGCGCAACTTCCTCAAGCTACGAACAATTGTTACCAATAGCAACGTCGTCGCACGCCCACCCCTCTGATGCTGCAATGACTCGACTAAACCGTTCTAAACGTGCGCTTCGTCAAACGCTTCTTCGTCAACCAATGAGAACACTTGAAGGTAACAGAGAGACATACAGAACAAGGATCTTAATATTTTAGATGACATGTTTTCAAACTTTCTCTAAAATAGTTTCAAATCATCTCTCACTTTCTGCATATTTCTAAATTGTCTGGCGGGCCGCATGAGGCCCGCGGGCGGGCCTCATGCGGCCCGTGGGCCGTAGTTTGCCCACCCCTGTACTATTCGAACAGGGACATAGTTATTCATCTTTAGCATAGCCTTTGCACCTATTATAGAGTTGCAATTACTTCTATAGTCCGGTTGCTCTAGTGACAGCTTCTATTTTTGCAAGCCTTGCGAACTTTTAATCTGTATAGTTTCTCAGCCATCCGGAGTTCCTAGCTTGGTCAGCAGAAAATGAAATTATTTACTGAGCAAAAACACTGCTAGCATAAATATCAATGGACAGTTATCAGTGCTATTAGCAATCTTTCTTGATCATCATGCAATCTTCTGTATTCTGTGCCTATGTTTCCTTCACTGTCAGCTGTGCTCAGATTAATTTCTGTGGTAGATCTTGCACTGTGGCTCCAGAACTATTGTTTTAGTGTACAGGGTGTCTGAGAAAAAAACAGCAGAAAAACTATGATTTCCTAAAATTCCTAAATAGATTGATATCAAAATTTCAACATGTGTACAGCAGATATCTCCCACCTTTCTGTATATTTTTCATATGCAACAGCATCAACAGCAAAAGATGAACAACTAGATTATACACGAACATTAGGGCTATGCGTATTTTATGTCCAAATATAATATGCGCGTAGCGTACGTACAAATACATTGGCTGTGGCTTCGAGTTAGCGACGTTCTTCTATGTTTACCTATTATCTCCCATAGGGCCTGTGGAATTTCACGAACTCACGGAAGCTATTAATTCCGTGATCTTTTGTAGTTTGGCGTGAATTCAATGAATCTTTAAAAATGCCGTCAATTGCCGTGATTTTAATCAATTTTGCGAAATAAACGCGACTTGTCATCCAGGACTTATAAATAATTAATTAGCTATAAATCAATATTCCACTGCAAAGCAACTGTTGGTCATGTATTGAACGTTGACATCGTGATGATTTGATGATTGACGTTTACTGTATATTCCGCGTTATGTTCGCAGGAAAAATGCTTTCATTTATGCTTTTGGATGCTTTGAGTTTGCAGTGGATTGAAGTGGACATTTTGGATTGAAACTTTTATTATCATATTGTGGAAGTTATTGCATCAGTGATTGTATGAGATTGTATAAGGTTTAGTGGTTCACAGAGAGATTGTCGTAATGTGCGGTGATTAATGTAACCTGTGTTCTAAATTAATGTTGGTTTAAGGAGATGCGTCTTAGTTTAGAATATTGCTCTAATTCCATTTGGTTTGGAAATGAGACATACAGTGTAGATTTGGAATTGTCTTGTTTATTAAGTACGATTGAACAATATTCTCTTGTTATTAAACATGGACCTGGAAAGAACAATCTAACTCTTAATCTGCTAAGAAGAATTACTGATTAGTATTTTGGTTTGAAGGTTTATAGATTATTTGCAGTGATGTTAATCCTTGTCCTGGTCCTTGTCATAGGACTCCTTAAGGACCAATTTGAAGTCCTTGTCCTTGTCCTCGTCCTTGGGGACTCAGTCTTTGTCCTTGGGGACTCAGCCCCTCGTCCTTGTCCCTCGTCCTGAGGGCTCAGTCCTCGGTCCTTATCCTCGTCCTTGGGAACTCAGTCCTCGTCCTTATCCTCGTCCTTGCAGATCGGTCCTTGTCCTGGTCCTTGTAACTTAGTCCTTGAAAAATCCTTATTAGGACCAAATTACTTGCATACCATTTTCAATTGTTCTGATAATTATGTTCTAAGGTAAGAGTAGTATTTGGATTCATATTTACATACTTGCTTTGAGTTATTCTAAATGTGTAGTCATTGTTTCCATTATAATAACAGTTGAGCAGCTGAACTTCCATTTTCTGTTTGAAAGCATATGAACCAGACGCATGCGTTTTTTAAATTTCTATTATTCTTTAGTTGTATCTTAATTTACTTAAAATACTGGTGTCATTGTCTACAAACTTACAAAGGAATGGAACAAAGCATGATCAGCAATGGAGCTTGGCAGTTGAACGAGTTTTTCGCAAAGTGGTGTCATAATATTAGGCCTCATCGTGCGTGCATGACAGATCAGCTGTTGGAAACACTTGTTTATTTGAAATACAACATTGCTGTTGACTAGAATATGTTTTACAACATTTCTTTTTTTGCTTCTATGATTTTGTGATCCGATTTGAAATTGTTTTTGCTTTTTTTCCTTTCTGTCTTTTTTGTTTAAAACAGATCGGTCCTTGTCCTTGTCCTTGATCCTTGTCCTTGGAAGTCAGTCCTTGTGGTCCTTGTGCTTGAGGGGGTAAGTCCTAGTCCTTGTCCTCGTCCTTGAGGGTCGATTCTCGTCCTTATCCTCGTCCTTATCCTCGTCCTTATCCTCGTCCTTGGGGGTCGGTCCTTGTCCTTATCCTCGTCCTTGGGGTCCAGTCCTTGGGGGTCAGTCCTTTTAACATCACTGATTATTTGTGAGTTGTTAAGAAATATAGGTGGTTTTGAATTGCAAATTATTTGATTGCACTTTATGCATACTCAAGTGGAGGGAATGCCATATTTTGAGCCCATAACTTATATCTTACTAATGTTTGGTAGGTGGTATCTAGCTGTATTTCATTTACTGATGCTAAAGTATCTTTCTCTTCCGGGTTTTGGTTGCTGCTTGGAATGTCATGATGTTTCTTGTGTAAAAAACCGATCAATCATCAAATAAATCAATCGTATCTAATCCTTTAGTTTGTCGCGACATAGCCCCACATCGTGTGTTGATTTCTGTAGCTTTCTAGCTTTCTTGAAGTTCTGCAGTTTTTTTATCGATGAATCACACAAAAGACCGTAGAGTGTAGCAAGCTAATTACACTACTGCTACTGAAATGTGAACACCACAGCCGAGTGGGACGTAAATAGGAAATAGCATAAATTCTATGAATAAAATGCAGTAGTTTCACAAAGAATTAGTCAGAATACGATGAAACATTGTTGCCAATTATAGTTCTCGACTGAAAATTACTCAAATATTTTAGATCTCAGATCAAATGAAAACCTACAAAGCGGAATCTCATAAAAGAAAACTACGACTTCCGAACACTAATCATGCGAATCCGTACAGCGATTTGGTCTGTAAGCCTGTGAGAAAATGTCCCCTTGACTTCT